>CM053771.1:101619810-101709784 GCA_028658325.1 Potorous gilbertii
AAGGAGAAAATATTGCAAGCAGCTAGAAAGAAACAATTCCAGTACTGTGGAAATACAATCAGGATAACACAAGATCTAGCAGCTTCAACATTAAGGGATCGAAGGGAGTGGAATAAGATATTAATAAGGGAATGTCATTCCCCTTTTTCCCTAGGCTTGAAACCTCAGGATCATCCTTGAGTCTTCCCCCTCACTCCATGTCCAATCGGTTATCAAGCCTAAAATCTTCTACCTCCACAACATCTCTCTCATCTGTCCCTTTCTCTCCAACCACAGTCATCCCCTCTCACTTTTACTACTCTAATAGAGTCCTCTTTCTGATCCTAAGGCAGAGGCCTGACCACAACATTTCTTTACTCAGAAATATTCAATGGCTTCCTATTGCTTCTAGGATTAAAAAAAAAAGATCTCAATTATTTAGCGTCAAAGTTAAGATTTCTCAGTCTGGCTCTAGCCTTCCTTTTCAAAGTTTATTTCCTATTACTACTCTTTATGTACTCTACATTCAGCCAAACTGGCCTCCTAGCTGTTCTTGAAATATTCCATCTCCCAACCCTGCATGTGATATCTATAGTCATGTAATTTGAAGGGCTGTCAGATGAAAGAGGAACTTGATTAGGTTTGTCCTTCTTGGTTGCAGAAACTAGAACTAGCAGTGATGCATAAAAATCACAAGGAAACATTTGCTAATGGATAACTATAAAGGGTTCACCTAGGAAGGTAGGGAATGGGTCCCCTCTCATTGGAAGCCTTCAAGCCAAACTCAGATGATCCCTTGTTTAGTCCAGGGGACTCTTATTCATGCATGAGTCAGACTAAATGCTAAATTAGATCCAATACATCCCTTAGATTCTCTGACCTAGTCAAACTCCTTCATATTACAGAAAAGGAAACTGAGACTCAGCTATACAAAGTCATACAGTTATTCCATTAAAGGGTGCTCTGATTGCTGAGAAACTGCTCCTTCTACAGAAAAGAAAATTGTACCTCCTGTAACATCCCCCCATACTGGCTCTAGTTTTACCCTCTGGGACCAAGCAGAGCCTGTCTAGTTTCTGCCTCTTTTAAATGTTTGGCAAGAGAACTCACTTCCCCTCCTAAATCTTCTCTTCTTGAAGTGATCTAAAGAGTTATATATGTATATATATATATATATATATATATATATGTATACACACACATACATATAAAGATTAATGTGAACTGAAGCAGTCAGTGAAAAGGCAAGGCAATAATACTACCATATCACTCGTGTAATAACTTAGAAAAACTTTCCATATGTCATCCTGCAGAACTATGAAGGAGGCAGAACATTTTACAGAGGAGGAAACTGAGGTCTGGTGATAGGATGTGAGTTGGAATCATAAGATCATAGAATTTAGACTTGATAGGTACCTTAGAGAGATAATCTAATCCAGTAGTTCTTGAACTTTCTGGTTTAAGACCCCTTTACACACTTAAAAATTATTGAGACTCCTCCCAAGAAAAGCTTTTGTTTATGTAGGCTATATCTGCCATATTCGAAATGAAAAGGTCTAGGTATTATTATAAAAAGTTTTGACCTTGAGTACCCTTTAAAGGGAATTGGAGATTCTCAGAGGTGCTAGTGCTACTCTTTGAGAACCATTGCTCTAATCCAAGTCCCCTATTTTGCATATGAAGAAAACTGAGCACGGGGAAATTATTTGTTCAAGGTCGTAGAGTGAGGCAGTTGAGGGGAGCAAGGACTTAAACTCTATTCTCCTGATTTGAAGCCTGAGATATTTTCCAGTAGGCCTTGACAAGGGAACAGACAAGCTGGTACAGGGGACAGAGCACTGGATCTGGAACCAGGAAGACTCAAGTTCCAGTCCAGTCTCAGATGCCTACTGTGTGTCACTTAACCTCCATTAATTTCAGTTTCCCCATCTGGCTAGTGGGAATAATAGAAGCATCTACCACCCAGGGTAGTTGTCAAGATAGAATGAAGTATTATTTGTGAAGTTCTACATAGATGCTAGCTATTATTATTCTAAATTTTACATCGGGCAAATCACTCCCTTCTCAGCTTCCTTTTATAGAACAATGTGTTTACCTTCAAAGCCTGAAACAGAATAGGCACTTAATAAGTTCTTCTTGAATCAACTGAATTATTGTTTACGATGTTATTAATTTATTATATTATAATCATATTTTTATATAATTATATCACATGAATGTGATTTTTATATCACATTTAATTATAATAATATTATACTTATACATTATTATATATAATTATATTGTATATTATATGGTTTTTAATAGTGATCATCGTTGTTATTCAGTTATTTTTCAGTTATGTCCAACCCTTCATGACCCCATTTGGGGTTTCTTGGCAAAGATACTGCAGTGCTTTGCCATTTCCTTCTCCAGATCATTTTACAGATGTGGAAACTGAGGCAAACAGGGTGGAGTGACTTGCCCAGGGTCACACAGCTACTAAGTATCTGAGGCCTGATCTGAACCTAAGAAGATGAGTCCTCCTGATTCCAGGCCCAGTGCTCTATCCACTGCACCACCTAGTTGCCCCAATTATGAGAATTACCTGTGTTTACATAACACTTAAATTCTGGTTAAATCAATTTAATTATATGGTTTCCAATAATGATAATCACTCATGTTTTCATAACACTTTAAGATTTGCACAGCTCTTCCCTTGGAGGTCTTGAGGACATCTCTAAAGTTCCTTCCCCCTCTAACTCCCATGAGGCTACGTATGACTCAGGAAGAGGGCATTGGAAAAGTCAGGGAAGGGGAGATGCAGAGCTGGGGCTCAGGGAGAGAAGAAAGGAGGCCAGGATTCAGGGCTGCCAAGGCTGGGAAGTGGGATGGGTCGCTCCTCTGAGGATCAGAGGAACCAAAGCCAGAATTTCCTGGCCAGAATTGTTCTCTGGGCGACCATCTTTCTAAATCAAACCCTTCCACAGCTCAAGGTCTTGGCTCCCAGCAGGCTCCAAGCCGGAGGTGCTCTGTTAGCTCTTGGCTCTTCCCGAAGTTTCTCCCCAGGTCTTGCTAATGTTAGAATCTGAGCTCAGAGAAGGGAATCCAGATGGATGGTGCTGCGGGCCTATCCTGAGCAGCGAGGCTTCCTAGTCAGAGGTTATTGCTAATAGAACAATCAACAGGTGAGGAGGGTTTATGATCCCATAGCCTTGCCTACTCTTAGACAAGTCAATACTAACTCCTCTATTAGGCTTTTAAAAATTCCACCTTTCTAACCTTGTTATACAGTAGTCCTTTTCTCACACACTTCACACAGGAGCGTCAACTACATCTGGGCTCTGTGAACTCTTTTAAAAATAGTTCGAAAACTATATTTCAATAAATTGGTTTCTCTGTTATCCTACTTTATTTTATGCATTTGAGAACCATATTTTGAAAAGGGTATATCCCCAGACTGCCAAAGAGGTCAAGGACACAAAAATGGTTAAGAAGTCCTTACCTTATACTTTTTGCTATTTCTCATACATGACTTTCTATCTTCCATCTCTGTAGTTTTGTTCTAGATAATAATTTTGCTTTTGTGGTTCAGTCATTTTCAGTCGCAGTTGTATTTTTACATCTATTACCTTATTTCATCCCACAAATAGTTAAGGGGTAGATAGTTTAGATGTATTTATTTCCATTTGGGGCAGCTAAGTGGCACAGTGGATAGAGCACTGCTCCTGGAGTCAGGAAGACCTGAGTTGAAATTCAGCCTCAAATACTTACTAGCAATATGATCCTGGGCATGTCATTTAACCGTTTGCCCATTTCCTCATTTGTAAAATGAGTTGGAGAAGGAAACTGCAAAATGCTCTAGTATCTTTGCCAAAAAAAATCCCAAATGGGGTAAAAAAAATTTGGGCACAACTGAATAACAACAATCTCCATTTCAAAGATATGGACGTTGAGACCTGGAAGAGGAGAAATTACTTGCCTAAGGTCAAACAATAAGTAGACAAAGTTAAAACTATATCTTTAAAAACATAAGTACCTACTATGGGAGTCCCATTCTAGGGAAGATCATCCAGGTTGAAAGATCTCAGTACCTTCACTCCACTCCATGTTCCATCCTTTGATGATGTCATTTCTAATGTTTTCCCCTTATTTCTCCCCATCCCAGATAACAAACACAAATTTTAACAGGGGCTTCCTGAAGACAATGTGCTGAACTAAAGATATGATTCTAATTATAGAATTTCAGGCATCATGGAAGATAGCTTTGACTCCTTCTTCTCAGCAGTCCTGAGGAAATAATTTTTAAAAGATCTCTGGATCTCAGGAGTCAGGAAACTTAAAGTCTGATACCGGTTACCTCTCTTCTACTGTCTTCTCCTCCTCTCCCTTCCCTTCCCTTGTCTTTCCTTGCCTGGGGTGCTCTGCCCTGGGGAAGGTACACTTTGATGGCCAAAAGTTCTCTTTTTTCCCTTGGTTTACTGGCTAGATTTCTTGCCCAAAAACCAAGCCTTAAGCTCAATTCACTCTGGGGCTCATAGATTGGACAACAGGCCCCACTCACCTGCACTGAGTGAATGAAAATACTATATAGTAACTGTTCTTTCACTCAGGAACCCTGAGGTTTGATTTTTTTTTTTAATTAAAGGAGCCATCCCTTGACTACTTAAGGAGGCCTATTCATTGAATGGGTATATTTCACAAAAAGTGAGAGATAAGACCTTGGCCTAAAATAGGCAGTGTCTCTCATGGCATGCTGGGCCATCTCCAGTTGTTCTGATTGCTATCTGGCCAATGAACCTGGATGGCTCTGGAGGAGAAAGTAAGGCTGGCGACTTTGCACTCAAATCAAAGTCAATTGCAAGTCATGGCATCACCTCCCTGATGTCATGGTCCTCTTTGAGGACAAAGTACAAACACAACAGCTGGTGACCTCATTGTATTGCTGTGCTCAAGCTATTCCTCCTCTCTGGGCATCTGTAAAGGCTCAGGCTAGATATTGTGTAAGTTTTCTGAGGGGCAGAGCCAAGATGGTGGAGGAACAGCATGGATGCCCCTCAAGCCCAGCCAAATACCTGTAAAAAATGCCTCTAAACAAATTCTGGAGCTGCAGAATCCACAGAAGACAGAGTGAAGTAAGACAGCCCAAGACAGCCTGGAAGGTTGGGAAAGTGTCTATAGCACCTCACTGGTAACAAAGCATAGTCCATTGTGGGCCACAACAGCACAGAAGGGACCGAGCAGACCTTGGGTGAACGGAATCTCCCACACCTGTGATGGTTTTCAGACTTCACTACCCCAAAACGCTGAGGACAAATTAGAAGGTCCATGGAAAAAAACTTTGAGACGTATGTGAGAGAATAGAATGGTTTGGCCCCAGCCCCAGGCTGGCAGAGGGGAGAGGGGGCATAGTACCTTGCAGCAGCCACAGCAGCAGCAGCAGGGGCAATAGCAACCACTGTATCTGGAGGAAGACCAAAACATGTAAAACAGAAGACAACAAAGTCAAAACTCCTCCATCCAAAACCTCCAAGAAAAATATGAATTGGTCTCAGGCCATGGAAGAGCTCCAAAAGGATTTTGAAAATCAAGTAAGAGAAGTAGAGCAAAAATTGGGAAGAGAAATGAGAGTGATGCAGGAAAATCATGAAAAACAAGTCAACTGCTTGCTAAAGGATCCACAAAAAATGCTGAAGAAAATAACACTTTAAAAAATAAACTAACCCAAACGACAAAAGAGATCCAAAAAGTCAATGAGGAAAAGAATGTCCTAAAAAAGCAGAATTGACCAGATGGAAAAGGAGGTCCAAAAGCTCACTGAAGAAAATAATTCCTTAAATGTTAGAATGGAGCAGATGGAAGCTAATGACTTTATGAAAAATCAAGAAATTATAAAACAAAACCAAAGGAATGATAAAATAATAGACAATGTGAAATATCTCGTTGGAAAAACAACTAACCTGGAAAATAGATAGGAGACACAATTTAAAAATTATGAGACTACCTGAAAGCCATGATCAAAATAAGAGCTAGGAAAACTGCCCTGATATTCTAGAACCATAAGGTAAAATAAATATTGAAAGAATCCACTGATCATTTCCTGAAAGAGATTCCAAAAGGAAAACTCTTAGGAATATTGTAGTCAAATTTCAGAGCTCCCAGGTCAAGGAGAAAATATTTCAAGTAGCCAGAAAGAAACAATTCAAGTATTGTGTAAATACAATCAGCATAACATGAGATCTAGCAGCTTCTACATTAAGGGATCTCAGGGCTCAGAATATGATATTCCAGAGGTCAAAGGAGCTAGGGTTAAAACAAAGAATCACCTACCCAGCAAAACTGAGAATAATACTTCAGGATAAAAATGGTCATTCAGTGAAATAGAAGACTTTCAAGCATTATTGATGAAAAGACCAGAGCTGAATAGAAAACACAAGAATAAAGAAAAGCATTAGAAGGTAAAGAGGAAAAAGAAATCATAAGGGACTTACTAAAGTTAAACTGTTTACATCCCTATGTGAAAAGATAATATTTGTAACTCTTGAGATTTTTCTCAGTATTAGGATAGTTGGAGGGATTATATACATATAGACAAAAGGCACAGGGTGAGTTGAATAGGAAGGGATGATATCTAAAAAAATAAAATTAAGGTATGAAAGAGGAATATGTTGGGAGGAGAAAGAGAGAAATAGAATGGGGCAAATTATCTCTCACATAAAGTAGGCAAGAAAAAGCCTTTTCAATGAAGGGGAGGAAGGGGAGGTGAGAGGAAAGCAGCAAACCTTACTCTTATCACATTTGGCTTAAGGAAGGAATAACATGCACACTAAAATTGCTATGAAAATCTGTCTTACACTACAGGAAAGTAGGGAGAAGGGGATAAGAGAGGTGGGGGGGATGATAGAAGGGAGGGCAAATGGGAGGTAGGGATAATTAGAAGTAAACACTTTTGAGGGGGGTAAGGGTCAAAAGAGAGAATAGAATAAATGGGGACAGGATAGGATGGAGAGAAATATAGTTAGTCTTTCACAACATGACTTTTATGAAAGTCTTTTGCATAACTACACATGTATAACATATAGCAAATTTCTTGCCTTCTCAGCAGAGACAGGTGGGGAGGGAGAAAGGGAGAGAAGTAGGAACTCAAAGATTTAAAAACAAATGTTAAAAATTGTTTTTACATGCAACTGGGAAATAAGACATACAGGTAATGGGGTATGGAAATCTATCCTTGCCCTATAAGAAAATAGAGATGGGGATAAGGAAAGGGAGGAGTGTGATAGAAAGGAGGGCAGATTGGGGCAAGGGGTAATCAGAATGCATTCTGTCTTGGGGTGGACAGAGAGGGGGATGGGGAGAAAATTTGGAACTCAAATTGGGGAAATGAATGTTGAAAACTAAAAATAAGTAATTTTTTAAAAATAAGTTTTCTTTCTCTCTGACATTTTATGGCTCTATGGGACACCAAGGTGACTTGCGTTAAATTGCTTTTCTTCTCCCTTCTTTCAATTTTCTTAGGCTGTGGTAAGGGTTAAATAAAATAATACATGTAAAGTATTTTGTGCCCTTTAAAGTCATATAAATGGTAGATAGTATTATTATTATTCCGTTAAACAAGAAAGTTGAACCAAATTATCTCTAAGATCTCTTCCATATCTGTCATTGTGTGTTTTAAGGTCCCCCCAGTTTAGACATTCTCTGTTCTAAGGTCCCTCCTATCTCTGACATTCATATTCAAAGATCCTTATCAGCTCTGACATTTAATGCTCTAAAGTCCCTTTTGTTATGTCATTATGTGTTCTACCTTCTAAGGGTTCTTACAGATCTGACAGTCTATGTTCTAAAGTCCCTTCCAGATTGACCTACTACATTCCATGTTCTAGGTCCCTTTTAGCTCTAATATTCTACGTAATGACATTTTGTGCTCTATGGTCTCAAGTCCTTCCCACTTCTGACATTCCTTGGTACTGTGGATTTAAATTTGATGCACAAAGACAATTGCTATTCAGGCCAGATGCTGACCACCAGCAATCCCCTAGAATGTTTTTTGCATTGTAGATTTTCACAAACCCAGCCAACCCTTGCTCTGACACCCTCTCTCCACTTCTGGCTCTCCTTCCAGCATCCCTGGCTCTGGCAGAGAAATGAGTCTGCCCGGCGCCTCCACAGCCTTCCATGCCATTCATCTTACTGGGCCCTGAAAGGGCTGGGCCCTCTGTCAACTTTCCTCTGCTGCCCTTTCCAGAGGAAATCACTTCCTGTCTTTTCCCTTCCCCCTACCCCAGAAGCAACCACTCCTGACTTCAAGGGGTGGGGGAACAGCTCTGTAGTCAGGTGAAGATAGATCTCAGCTTTGTCTTTATACCCACAGCGCCAATCATAAAGGAATGATACACAACAAATATAATGTCATTCAGTACAACAACCATCTGTAGTTATGTCGTATTGTAATACCCCAAACCTTACACGTAGTACATGATAAAAAAAAAAAGTTTGTTACCAAGTGGCAGAATAGTGCAGATGTGCTTTATAATACACTAACTGAGTAACAAACATTTATTTAGCATCTACTATATGCAGAGCATTGTGTTGGACTCTGTTGAAAATATGTTTGAAAAGACAGAGACTCTACCCTAAAGTAACTTAGTCTAGTAAGGAGATAAACAACAATATCGAAAATTGCATGGTAAGTGGGTCACCAAGGAGCAAAGGACTATGGGAGGTTGAATCGGGGGAGATCATTACCGGTGGGAAAGGGTGCACCCCTTCAGTTGTGCCCCATTGGGCCTGAGTGCGGAATGTTAGATGTCCAGGGACTAGGTAATCTTAGAGGTTCCTTTAAGCTCTTAAAGGAAGGAAATAAGCATTTATGAAGCACCTACTGTGTACCAGGTACAGTGTTACGCACTTCACAAATATTATCTCATTAGAATCTCACAATAACCCCATGGGTAGTTGCTATTGTTATACTCATCCTACAGTTGAGAGAATTGAGGCAGGCAGAGGTCAAACAATTTGCCCAGGGTGGGGGAGAGGTTGAGGCTAGATTTGAATTCAAGTCTTCCTGATCCCAGATCCATCTCTCTGTCCAGTATACCACCTGGTTGCCTCAAGCCAATTAATTAGCTCTTAAAGGCATACTTTGCTGAATCAAATCCTACCTAGAGCAATGGCAGATAATAAGCTCTGTTTCAGAATTCAGAAGGTCCAAATTCCTGATCCAGCAATATTACCTACCTTATTGTACACCAGTGATTTCGCTTTTCTCCATTTTAGTCAAATGAGGGAGCTGAACCCAGGATGTCTAAGGCCCCTTCTGCCTCTAACATTCCATGATCTAAGGTCCTTTCTGCTCTGGCCCTCTGTTTTCAGGCATTTTTCCAGCTCTGACTTTCCATGTTCTAAGTTCTAATATTGGCTTAAGAATGGATTAACATCTTGGGATTTATAGTTCGGAGGGATTTGGGACCCATAATGAAGCCCAAATCTCTGCTCCTTCTCATTCTGTCTCTCCTCTCTCCCTTAAGAATTCAAACAGGCCGTCATATTCAACGATCATAATGGTCCCAGATCACTCTCAGGAATGGGAGGGAGTGTTTGTCCCTCTGAACTACAAAACCCATGTTACCAATCAATTCTTAAGCTACTACTACCCTTGGTTCATTGTAGCTGGGATATTCTTTATTCTGTTTGCTTCTCATTCTGAAATGTCATGATTCTATGAACACTTTATGTCCAGTCTAAGACCTCTCTAGTTCTAATATTTAACCATTCTATATTCTATGTGCACAGGTGGAGCTCCACCCACTTCCTTTTGTTAATTAAGAACACTTCTTGAGTGAACAAGAACCAGAACCAAATATGAATAGGACCTGTATACTTCCTTAAATTAATCAAGGCCACTGTTGAATAACTTGATCATGCTCCAAGGAATTTGTATCTCAAAACCAGATAGATGTTCTGAGGATCTGGGTTTGGGTTTGTTGTTATTAAGTTGGGTCTGACTCTTCATGACCTCATTTGGGGCTTTCTTGGCAAAGATACTTCCCCAACTCATTTTGTAGACAAGGAAACTGAAGCAAATAGTGTTAAATGATTTGCCCAGGGTCACACAGCTAGTAAATGTCTGAGTCTAGATTTGAACTTAGGTCTTCCTGACTCCAGACCCCGGACTCTATCCATTGTTCCAGACAGCTACTCTTTCTGGATTTGGGAAGTTGAAGCAAGCATGAAGTTCCAAAATGCCCTTGTGAGGCAGAGGTAGAACTGAACAGCAGCAAAGTCTCAATCAATCAATATTTATTAAGCACTTATTATATGCCAAAGTAGATATATAAAGAGTCATATGCTCCATAGCCATCTCAGAGAAAAGTCCTGAAAAAGGTTGGCTCATTCCCCAACTTTCCTTCCCAGTGACTGTCTATCTACAGTTATAATCTGCTATTTAGTTACTCAAACATTTCCAGTAAACTGAATTTTGCCCCAACCACAAAGAGGCCAGGGATAAACTAGAGAAAGATATAAATGTAAAGTTAGGCAGAAAGCCCAACTTCTTCCTAAATGTTAGAAATTTTACTGAGGACTCAGAGCAATTGTGACTGAACTCATCACTTTTTGTCTAAAATCAACTCTCTAATGTTGAAGGAGGAATGAACCACATGGACCTTAGGGGTATTACATTGCACCCAAGGCTTACAGAGAGATACTTGTTATAACAGGGTATTTCATATGGTTCTTTCCATCTCTGACAGTTTGTGTTCTAAGGTCAGTTCTATTTCTAATATTTTATGGTGTTGTGTTTTGTTTTTTTACTTAATCATCTACGTTGTAAGGAAGTGGTTCTCAATCTGTGAACCATGTAGTTATTGAAGGAGGCCCATAAATCCATCTGCACACTATGGGTCATTATCTGATTATGATTTAGTTCCAGCAGAATATGCAAAATGAGAACAGATCTCTCATGTACCTGTGCCATTCATTCATTCAATGAACAGGTAATGTAAATAATAAATGCTTATAGTATGCCAGTCACTGGGGATACAAGTGCAAAGAACGAAACAATCCCTACTGGAAATAAGTTTACCTTCTAATGGGGGTAGTCAAGAAGTGCAGATTACATATATATATATATATATATATATATATATATATATATATATAGATAGATAGATATAGATATAGATATATATATATGCACACAGATATATCCATACACATATACTGGCTTTGATTAATTCAAGGAGGTATACAGGTCCTGTTCAAATAGAGTTAATAATACAAAAATTTACAAGGTAACTGAAAACAAGGCAGTTTGAGAGGATCCTGTATGAGGCAGTTAATAAGGGAGGGCATTCTAGGATGGGATATATCCAGGACTACGTCATGGTTCTTAAGTATATAGATGCTGGCATGATCAATGAAATACAATCTCATTTAAAAGTGTTACTGAGTATTAAAAAAAAGTGAATTAAAATTTTAAAGGTACTGGTGAATTCACAGTAACTCTTTAATTGTCAATTATTTTCTCTATCAATGGATACTATTAGTACAACTACTATCATGTTGGAGTATGTGGATTTTGTAAAGTTTAACTGATGCCTTTTGTTTTTATATGAAAATCATTTCTAGTTATATTTTCCCTTCAAATCCCTCCCTCTTACAGCGGAACCTTCCCCTATAACAAAAAAAAAAAAATTAAACAAAACAAACATATCACATCTGATGGCTTTACAACATTCCATACCTATAGTCCCACATTTGTAGTCCCTTCCAAGAAGTTTTTCAGTAGTGTCTGACTCTTCATGACCTGATTTGGGGTTTTCTTGGCAAAGATATTGGAGTAGTTTGCCATTTCCTTCTCTAGCTCATTTTATAGATAAGGAAACCTAAGCAAATAGGGTTAAATGATGTGCTCAGGATCACACAGCTAACAAGTCTGAGATCAGATTTGAACTCAGGAAAATGACTCTTTCTGACTCCCAGCATTCTATCCACTGTGCCACCTAGCTTCAATGAAAGGGGGAGATATATTTCATGCCAAATCAACAATCATTTATGGTTCCTACGTTCCTATGAGGACTCAAAGAAAGTCAAAAGATTGTGGCTGCTCTCAAGAATCTCACAATCTAAATGAAGGAGACAACACGCAAACAAACATGTACAAACAAAATATGGACAAGACAAACTGGGGGAAGTCTAAAAGGGAAGGCATTAAGATTAAGGGGGATTGGGAAAGGCCTTTTTCTTGTGGAAGGTGGCATTTTAGCTGAGGCTTAAAGGTAGCCAGGGAAGCAAAAGGGCAGAGATAAGGAGGAAGAGGATTCATCATGGAGGACAGGCTGTTAGCAAGGACACCAGTGTTACTGGACCGTGGAATACAACGTGAGAAGACTGGAAAGGGAGGGGAGGATCATGTTATTAGGAAGGGCTGTAAATGCCAAGCAGAGGATTTTGTATTTGATCCTGGAGGTAATAGGGAGCTGCCAGAATGTGTTGAATAGATCGGTGACACATGTCAGACATACATTTTTGGAAGATGAGTAAGAAAGAAAAAAGAGCAACCAAAAGGACATTTATGGTCATCCAGGCATGAATCGATGAGGGCCTGTGCTAAGGGGATATCAGTGTTCTTATTGTTCTCCCTTGGGGGTCAATATTTGTCATTATAATTTAGGTCAGTGAAATTTTAAGAGGTCATCCCACTCAAACATAACAAGGGACCCCTGTTCTAAGGTCTCTTCTAGCACTGACATTTTTGCATTCAGTAATGATGTTCCTCATTTTACAAGTGAAAGGGTCACTTGAGAACTAGGAAAAGTGGAAATAAATTCTAAGTGCCTATCCTGTGGTCAAAGTCCCAAGTGTCCTTTCACAAAGCAATACTATAATACATACCCACTGATGGATTCCTACCTATAAGACATAGCTATATTTGGCCCCATAAGCTCATTTAGAGTAGAGTAAGGGGTGGAAAGGTAGGAGAATTCATTTGATTTTAAGAAAACTAGAGGAAGCCTAGTAAATTCAGGGGATATTGGTTTTTTGTTTTTTGGGTTTTTTTGGTCACAAACCCCTTTGGAGGTCTGGTGAGGCCTATGGATACCTTCTCATAATCATTTTTATGCATAATTTAAATGCATAAAATAAATGCACAAAGAAACCAATTTAAATTGAAATATAGTTATCAAGTTTTTTTTAAGTTCATGGACACCAAGTTAAGAACTCCTGGTATGTTTGGCGAAATGCTAGATGTTGAGTCAGGAAGGCCTGAGTTCAAATCTTGACTCTGATACTGATTAGATGTATGACATTTCACAGGTCACTTAATCTCTCTGAGCCTCAGTTCAATTCCTTCGTATATAAAAAGAGGAGAGTAGACTAGACGGTCTGTAAAATTCTAAGTCTGTGACCTACAAACTCTGGAGAGAAAGAGAGAGAGAGAAATAGTGAAAGAAGAAACATCTTCCTTCCTTGGGGACCAACCCAGCATCTACTATGAATTGGCAGATCCATTCTTGGGCTGTGGGAAGATGGCAAGAAAGCAGCTACCACTTATCAATACATGAAGTTCAATGGCACCCACCAGGTCACATGCCTAATCAGCGCAGAAGAAAAAAGAAAACCCTCAGTTCTGGTCCCACTTCCAATACTTAACAGCTGTATAAAATCACAATCACTGCTCTGGGTTCGAGTTTACTCAACTATAAAATAGCAATAATGCTATAGCCTATATAGACTCTCCAGATCATCAAAACCCACATTTACCCTGATAATTCAGGTCCCTCAGAACAAGGAACCATCTCTCCCTCAAGATTCTATGGTATTTTCCTGAGGAGCTAGACTGGTTTTTCTTTAATTGCATTGGCTCAAGCCCCAATTCTGGTGTGCTCCATCAATAAGAATTACCAATTATAGTTAGTTTTCCCCTTACATCATTGATACAAGTGATTCTATCCAATAATTAGGTGTTGTAGTTTCATTTAATCAATTTAACTATTAGAAAGGGATTTACTGTGAAGATATAACAAGAACAGAAGTTATTATGTATTTCCCATCTATTGTCTCAGTCCCTAGGAAGAGGACCACTAGGCTGGGTCAAGGCAGTCCCTCTTTGGGGCCTTTGCTGCCTTCTTGCCTACATTCAGCCTTCAGTTAATCACTACATGGTCTCCATCTCCTAGACTTTGGGCTCTTCCTATTCCAACCTTTTGACCTCACAAAGTCATAGCCTAGTCTAATATTCCTTCATCAAAAAATCAGAAACCATCAAGTCAAAAGGATAAGAAGCAGAGCTCCATATCTATGGAGCCATGTGATTACCATGGTGGGTCTCCCCAATCAAGAGAGGGCCAACAGTAGCTCATTTTCTTTGCTTACTACTGAAGAGAAGAAAAGGGTCCAAATCATCAATTAACGCTTTTCCTAACATTCCCAGTTATGGTTCAAAACAAATGACTCTTTTTCTCCACATGGTAACCAGACTAGAAGCAACACTGTACAAGCTGCCAAATTCATGCGAGAATTGCATCAGAAAAGCATGCTGTCCACAGTTATAAGGACTAAATCTTGCCAATCCCCTTTACAATCATATCCATTAACATTTATACAGTATTTTAAGGTTTAAAAAGGAGGATAATAAGATCTACTTCCCTTCTATGTCTATTCACAGGACTTAAAATTGGAAGGGATGTTAGAGAGCATGTAGTACAATACCCTCATTTTACAGAAGAAGAAACAAGTTCAGAAAGAGGCTGAGTGACTAGGTTATCTATCTGGTAAATGGGAGAGTTGATACCTGAGACCAATAGTTCTAAAGCTTTTTGCTTGCGACACAAGATTCTCTGCCATGACAAACCAAGACATGTCAAACATTTAAGTTGACAACAATGTAGGCTTTCCCAGTCAAGGCCTCTAGCTCTAATTCCTGGACTTTGAGATTCCTCTACCTCTCCTTCCCCTCTCACAGTTTTTTACCCTCTTTTTTTATTTTCCTAGGACTAAAAATAGAAAAGAAGGCCCCTTCACTGATAAAAGCCACCATTATGGCTTCCCTGAAGACAAACAGGGAAGAAAGACAGTAAATTGAAGGGGCAATGGGACAGGGATTGGAAAGGTAGAAGTCTTTGGGTATAGGGAGGACGTGTATATTAGTGTGCTATTGTACACCTTTTAAAAACCACTACACTATAGGATGCTGCATCCTTGAAAAAAAATGGAGATGAAAGGACTTTGAGTCTACTAACAGTCTTCTTGACTTCACATACATCAGAATGATTTCATCTCTAGATTACCATCCCTCATGGCATATCCCAGCATGGAGGAAGCATGGTGTAATGGCTAGAGCAGTGGGGTTGGAGTTAGGAAGACCTAGGCTCAATTCATGTTTCTAGTACTTACTAGTCACACAACCCTGGGCAAGTATTTTACTCTCCTTGTGCCTCAGTTTCCCTATCTGTAAAATGATCTCTAAGGTCATTTTCAGTTTTAAATATATGATCAGAATACTGGTGGAACTCAAGAGTTAACCCTCACGCAGAATACATACTTCAACATCAGACAGAATTGTTTTGTAGTGCAAACTTGGGCAGTTTGGGTTAATTTTGAACCAGATGGGAGCAATCTGGAACCAAGTTGTGGACCCTTTGAGCAAGAAGAATGCAAAAGTACATTGTAGGATTCTGGCAGAGGGCTCCTGAGACCCAAGGGAAGCTTCTTGCCTACTGCTTTGAACCTTATCAACAACTTTTATTTGTTTTTATATAAATGAACTCCTTTTAACTACTTTGGGGACTGCTTTTACCAGAGGGTTTTAGAATGCATGTTTAGTAAAAGGACCATCTGTTTGAATCATTGGGCACTGGCAACTAACTGATACATTTACCAGATGTGGAAATGGGCTCTAATGAACAGGACCTAGCATAGGGGAGTGCGTTCAGTGCATCCTTGATAATGATGATGGTCTCTTCATCTATAAAATGAGAATAATGGTCCTACCTCATAGAGTTGTTGCTAGGCTGGATAACCACTTGTAAGTTTTACTGTAAAGGAGATTACTGGTCAGGTACCTAATGGATTCTCAGATTCTTTCCCACTTTGAGACTGCAGAAAGATCCCAAATTCCAAAAAGGTAGAGTGTGAAGCAAGAAACTTTAAATATTCCATTTGTCCCTGAACCAAAGAATTCAAGTTTTGACTAAGAACCTGACACGATGGATCCCAGACATAGCAGTCACTTGTCCTATAAGTCAATCTTTAGTTGTGAATGTAAGAAACAGCTCTCAAGTCAGCATTATTGACAAGATCCATTCCAAAATACAGCTTTCTCCCAGGAACTGAGCTGGTAACCAAATATACAGATCCATGTACACTAAGGGTTGATTTTAGAGGGGAAATTACAGTTCAGATAAATCTCTTCATTCTGAAGTGCTAATTAGTACTGCATCTATAGCAAAAAGATAAAGAAAGGAGTTTGGAGAGACAAACAGTAAATAAAAATTTAAAAATAATTTCACATATTTCTAGTGTCTTATAGTTAACTTTTGTTAATACTTTTTCACAATAACTGTATGCATGCAAATGACATTCCCACTTTACAAAGGATAAAAAATATGAGGGGGGGCAATAACAGGAAGGGTAGATTAAGAGAAATAACAGTCAAAAGCAAAATAGACTTTTGAGGAGGGACAGGGTTAGAAAAAAACAAGAAAAGGATAAACAGAAAAAAATAGGATAGAAGAAAATGCACAGTTAGTAGTCATAACTGGGAATATGAATGGGATGAGCTCATGCATAAAACAGAAGAGGACAGCATAATGGATTAGAAACTAGGATCCAAAAACATGTTAGGAACAAAAAGACACAAACAAGAGTTTAAATAAAGGACTAACGCAGAATCTATTATATTTCAGCTGAAGTAAAAGATAGATGTGGCAATTGTAATCTCAGATAAAGCAAAAGCAAAAATAGACCTAATTAAAAGAGATAAATTAGGGAAACTATATTTTGCTAAAATGTACCATAAACAATTAAATAATATAAAAATATTTACAGCAAGTTTCTCTGATAAAGACTTCATGTCTCAAATATATAGGGAACTGAGTCAAATTTGTAAAAATAAGAGCCATACCCCAGTTGATAAATGATCAAAGAATATGAATAGACAGCTTTCAAAAGAAGAAATCAAAGCTATTCTTAGTCATATAAAAAATGCTGTAAATCACTATTGATTAGAGAAATGTTAATTGAAACAATTCTGAGGTACCACCTCACACCTATCAAAAATGACAAATACTGGAGAGGATGTGGTGGGATGTGAGGGTAGACATACACTAATAAACTGTTGATAGACTTGTAAACTGGTTCAATCATTCTGCAGAACAAGTTGAAGCTATGCCCAAAAAGCTATAAAACTGTATATACCCTTTGACCCAGCAATACCGTTACTAGACGCTCAGTTATAAAACTGTATATACCCTTTGACCTAGTGATACTATTATTAGGTCTATTTCCTAAGGTGATCAGAGAAAAGGGAAAAGAACCTATATGTTTTAAAATATTTGCAGCAGTTCTCTTTGTGGTAGCAAAGAACTGGAAACTGAGGGGATGTTCATCAACTGGGGAATTGTTAAACCAGTTGTCATATGATTGTGATGGAATACTACTATGCTGTAAGAAATGATGAGCTGGTTGATTTTAGAAAAACAAAGTCTTGAAATAATGAAAAGTGAAATGAGCAGAACCATGACAATGTCATAGACAGTAACTGCAATATTGTTCTAATTGTGAACAACTTAGTTATTGAATATCATAAATACTCAGATTAACTGTAAAAGATCTATGAAGGAAGATGCAATTCACCTCTACAGAAAGAACTGATAAACAGAAGTATGCTTAATATAGTTTTTACATATATTTATAAATCTCTCTCAAATAGTGGCTTTCTCTAGTGCAGGATGGGGAGGGAGGGAGACAGTTCAGAACTTAGAATATAACAAAAATAAATAGAATTATTTTTTTAAAATACCATTACCAGACCTGCACTCCAAAGAGATTAAAGGAAAGGACCTACATGTACAAAAATACTTATATTCCCTCTTTTTATGGTAGCAAAGAATTAGAAATTGAAGGGATGCTCATCAATTGGGGAATGGCTGAACAAGTTGTTGAATATGATTGTGATGGAATATTATGGTGCTATAGGAAATTATAAGTGGGGTGGTTTCAGAAAAACATGTCAAGACTTATAAGAACTGGTGCAAAGTAAAGTAAAAAGAACCAGAAGATCATTGTGTACCGTAACAATAATGTAATGATGATAAACTGTGAAAAGACTTGGCTTCTCCGATCAGTACAATGATCCAAAACAATTTCAAAGGACTCATGATGAAAATATACTATACATCTGCAGAGAAAGAACTATTAACTCTGAGTGCAAATTGAAGTATAATTTTCTCTTTTTTTGCTTTGTTTTATGATATAACTAATAAGGAAATATGTTTTGCATAATTTCACATGTATAAAAGATATCATTTTGCTTGCCTTCTTAGTCGGTAAGGAAGGGATGGAAGGAGGAAAAGAACTTGGAACTCAAAAATTAAAAAGAAAAGACCATTATAAAAATAAATACATATACTATGTAAAAATAAATATATATGATAATATATATAATATGTATAAAATAATAATTTTTCTAAAGAGATTATTGATGAGAAAGAGCCAAAATGGTAGAGGAGCAAGAAAAAGTATATCTAAGCTTCCCCTGGACCCTCCAAAAAAATAGATCTAGGAAAAATATCAAAACAAATCCTGATGGGTAAATTGAAGAAAAAAAATGAATCTTTTTTCCAGCCAAGGTAGGCAAAAGGGGACAGACAGAGATTTGTAGACACTGAGAACAGTATAGCAAGGAATAAGCTGTGAGGAACACTATAGCAATATCTACTGGGGCAAGAGGAAATCCCAAAAACATATGGGGCATGAGGACTTCACGACGGATGGGCAAACAGGTGGCAAAGATCAATTGTGTCATCTACCACTCAATCCCAAGCCACAGATCCAGGTATTGAGGAGGGGACCTAAACCTAGGGATGCAGTTCTAGAATGATGAGAAGTCACGGTCCTGTGAACTGAAAGAAGAGGTTCAGAAGCAAGCAAAAGGAACCTAGGTCAGACTCCAGAGAGAGTCATGTCTCAGAGTCAGCTGTTAGTTTAGTCTGATGCCTGCAGAAGAACAACCAGGGCAAGAATCTCAGACAAAAAGGAAAACTGCAGTTCTGACAATCTGAGCGAGCAGAACTTTCTAGGTAGCAGATAGTAGCTGAGTCCAGCAATTGTTCAGATTCAAATGCAGGTCAGGAATTTGCAGAGCTCAGACCGTGGTGGGACTAATGGCCAAACTTTGCCTTAAATCAGACCAGTCTGGTAGAACTGAAAGCTTGCAGCATTCCCAGCCTGAGTTGTCCCTGAGAGCCTGGAATAACTCAGCACTAAATAACCCCAAGAAAGGAGCAAGACCAACCCAAACATTTCTTTCAGAAGTATACAGAGCCTGGCCTTAACATGAAGTCCATAGTCAAGAAATTAGGCTGGAAGAATAGTCAAATAAAAAAGAATCCCACCATAAAAAAGCTATCATGATGATAGGGAGGCTCACTAAAGAAACTCAGAAGAAAATGAGTCCAAAATATTTATAAGCAAAGCCTTGGGCACAAGTTCAACTAGAATTTCTGGAAAAGATGAAGAATTTTTTCTAAAAAAAAGTTTAAAACATTTTTATATATGAAATTAGAACAGTAGAAGAAAAAATAGAATTGGAAAGAGAATTTACAGTTTAGCAAGAGAGGTACTAAATTTTGCCTAAGCAACAAACTCTCTGAAAATTAGAAAGGACCAAATAGAAACCATCAGCTTCATGAGATAAGAAGAAATATTAAAACAACTTCAAAAGACTTTAAAAAAAATAGAAGAAAATGTAAGATCTCATAGCAACAACAAGTGACCTGAAAAATAGAGGAGAAAAAAAAATGTAGAATCATTGGACTACCAGAAAGTCATGACCAGAGAGAGAGAGACAGAGACAGACAGAGAGACAGACAGACAGAGACAGACGAGACAGAGAGAGAAGGTGCCTAGAAATCATTTTTTCAATGAATTATGAAAGGAAACTGATCAGATCTCTTAGAAACAGAGGACAAAGTAAAAATAGAAAGAAGCCACCAATCATCCCTTGAAAGAAATCCCAAAATGAGAATTCCTGGGAACACCATAGTCAAAATCCAGAGCTTCTATTTCAAAGAAAAATGACTGCAAGCAGCCAAAAAGAAAGACTTCAAATATCAAGGAGTCACAGTTAGGATCACGTGTGATTTAAAAGCCACCATTATAAAGAAGTAAAGAGCTTAGAATACAATATTCCAGAAAACAAAGGATATATTACAGTCAAGAACAACTTACTCAGCAAAACTGAATATAATCCCACAGGGGAAATGGATATTTAATGCAATAGAAGATTTCTAAGCATTCTTGATACTTAGAGACCAGAGTTGTGTGTGTGTGTGTGTGTGTGTGTGTGTGTGTTCGTCCTTCGTTGCCCAAGAAGACCACGGCATCAGAGAAATGATGACATGACTTGAACTTGACTTTGTTTTGAGGGAGGGAGGGCTGTGCAGGTTAACAGCCTCACTTCTCCTCCAGAGCCATCTGAATCCAGTGACCAGATGTTCATCAAGATGACTGGAGATGACCCAGGATGAGGCAACTGGGGTTAAGTGACTTGCCCAAGGTCACACAGCTAGTGAGTGTCAAGTGTCTGAGATGAGATTTGAACTCAGGTCCTCCTGACTCCTGCATTGGTGCTCTATCCACTGCACCATCTAGCTATCCCTAACAAGAGCTATATGGAAACAAACAAAAGGATTAAGAAAAATATAAAAAGGTAAAAATGAACAATCCTAAGGGATTAAACAGAGATAAAGTACTTATGCTCCAAAATAGGAAGATGATACATGTGTCCCCTCTGATCCCTGTGATCATTAGGAGTCATAGTAGGAGCTTAATTAGACAAATAGCCTGGGAATGATCATTTTATGTCTTGAAAATCTTAAAGAATAGAAAAAGAAGGGAAGAGGAATACATTGTGAGCTAAAGACAAAGGAAGTTAGAGAAAAATTTCACATAATCAGCGCATGCAAATCAACATCTATACAAACAAGGATGAAACAAACTGTGGAGTGAGCAGTTAACAGTTGCTCTTTACTCCCACCTGAACTGGTTGAAGGAGGGAAACACACACACACACACACAGAGTTGAGAACAAAGATACACTTTGCTCAACAGGAAAATAAGAGAGGAAGAAGAAAAGGGGAATGAGAATCTAGGGATTCCAATTAATCCTAAGCAAAACAAATTCTACTTATGGATGTACAAAAATATTTGTAGCTTTCCTTTTTCCTTAATCTCCTTGGGATATAGACCTAGTAAGCAGTATTGCTGGGTCAGAGGATATATATACTATCGTATAGCTCTTGGAGCATAGTTTTATATTGTTCTCCAGAATGACTGGATTAGTTCACAGCTCTACTGAGAGTGCTTTCATAAAGCTATTTCCCTTCATCCCCTTCAATGTTTGTCATTTCCTTTTTTGTCATCTTAGTCAATCTGATGAATGTGAGATAGTGCATCAGAGTTGCTTTAATTTGAGTTTCTCTAATTATTAGTGACTTAGAACATTTTTGGATGACTATTCATAGCTTTGATTTTTTTCCTCTGAAAATTTCTTGTTCATCATGATGGGCCTTGGCGCAGCCACAGCAGCTGCAGCAGCAGTTTTGGAAGCTCTCAGTTCTGAGATAGTAAGAGAATCAGAAAACTGGTCAGAAAGAAATTACAGGGGACTCTTTGCTAGTAGTTGGTGCAGCTGGCAGTGATTGTCAACTCTGGTGTCCATACATAGCTCTGGGTCACAGTTCCAGGGCACAGAGGAGTACCTATGGTTGATCACAAGGGAGCAGCAGCCCTGGTCACAGTTCCAAAGCAAAGAAGAGAACTAGCACATGCCATTTGGGAGGACAGGGGGCCTGATCATAGTTCCAGGGCCAAGAGGACTGCTAGCACTTGTGGCTACAGGATAGCAGAGAATCTTCCTGGGTAAAGATCACATTCCTCCCAGGAATACACACACCACTTTGGAAGCATCAAAAGTACCCAGAATCCCAGGATTAGTGCTCAAAACAGTAGTATGAAAAAGCCTGAAGCTTGGCACAGTGCCTCCCTACTTCCATGTGAGCAGAACCCAACTTAACATAAAGTTCCAAGTCAAGAAATAGGCTGGAAAATGAGCAAACAACAACAAAAAAGAATTAGACCCTAAAAAGCTACTATAGTAACAGGGAAGCCCAAGCCAAACTCAGAAGATAACAAAGTGAAAACAGTACCAAAAAAGCCTCAAAGAAAAATGCTAATTTGACCCAAGCCCAACAAGAATTCCTAGAAGAGTTAAAGAAAGAGATGAGTGGCAGAAATTTAATAACAAAGATTTTTTCCCCTCATTCTACCATTTCCCTTCTTAATTTTAGATGCATTAATATTGCATGTAAAAAACTTTTCAATTTCATATAATCAAAATTGCCTATTGTATCTTATGGAATTGCCTCTATTCCTTTTTGGTTAAGAATACATTTCCTACCCATTGTGAAAGATATGCAATCTCTTCTATTTTTTTAAGAGTATGGTTTTTAAAATGCAGAGGGAAAATTGGGAAAATAAATGAGAGTAATGCAAGAAAATTATGAAACTAGAATTAATAGCTTGGTTAAAGAGGCACAAAAAATACTGAAAGAAATAACACCTTAGAAAACAGAACTGGCCAATTGGAAAGAGGTACAAAAATTCATTAAAGAAAAGAACTCATTTACAAGCAGAATTGGCCAAATAGAAAAAGAAATACAAAAGCTTACTCAATAAAATAATTCCTTAAAAATTTGAATTGTGCAAGTGGAAGCTAATAACTCCATGACATAAAAAACCAGTAAAACAAAGTCAAAAGAATGAAAAAATAGGAAATATCTTATTGGAAAAACAACTGACCTGGAAGATAGATTGAGGAGAGATAATTTAACAATTATTGAACTACCTAAAAGCCATCATCAAAGAAAAGCCTAGATGTCACATTTCAAGAAATTATGAAGGAAAACTTCCCAGATACCTTAAAACCAGAGAGTAAAATAGAAATTGAAAGAATACGCTGATTTCCTGAAAGGGATCCTAAAATGAAAACTCCCAGGAACATTACATCCAAATTCTAAAGCTCCCAGGTCAAAATCTGAGGAAAATACTGCAAGCAACTAGGAAAAAAAATTCAAATATCATGGAGCTACAGTTAGAACCACACAAGATTTAATGGTATCCACATCAAAGAAGCAGAAAGCTTAGAATATGATATTCCAAAAGGCGAAATAGCTATGATTATAACCAAGAAACACTTGTACAATAGAACTAAATATAATACTGTAGGGGGAAGTGGATATTTAATGAAATAGAGGACTTTCAAACATTTCTGATGAAAAGATTAGGCCCAGGAAGAAAATTTGACATTCAAACACAAAAGTCAAGAGAAGCATAAAAAGATAAACCATGAAAAGTAATCCTAAGAGACTCAATCAAGTTAAACTGTTTACATTCCTGTATGAGAAGATGATACATGTAACTTGGAAGTTTGAAGGAGGCTACATAGACAGGGGGGACAGGCGTGAGTCAATTATGCAGAGATGCTCTCCAAAAAAAGAGAGATAGATGATAGATAGGCCTAAACCCCCAAACCATTACCCAAAAGTATATAAACAATTATCATAAGAATTGAAAACTATTAACAACCATTTTTAAAGTCCCAAAACACATAAGATTACTGCCAATCAAAATAACCCTGAGATTTCATCTCAGAAAAACTGGCAAAGGTGAAAAAAAATGAAAATAGTCAATGTTGGAAAAGTTATGAAAAGTAAGTACAGTAGTGCATTGTTACCCTTTAACTCAGAAATTTCACTACCCCAAGAGGGTCACTTATATGCCTCAAAATATTTATAGCTATATTTTTCCTGGTACCAAAAAATGGATGCAAAGTAGATGCTCATTGATTGGAAAATGCCTAAACAAATTGTTAATACAAGAATGTGATGGAATATTATTGTGCTATAAGAAATGACAAATATAATGACTATAGAAACACATGGAAAGACTTACATGATATGTTACAGAGTGAAGTAAGCAGAACCAGGAAGAGAATATACACCATAACTAGAACAATGAAAATGAGAACCACCGCAAACTAATCAAATGGAGAGAACCACCACCACCACAAACTAATCAAAAGTAAATTTTGAAAAATTAAAAAGAACAAATTTGGCCCCAAATAACAGCCATAAGAAGATACTTCCCCCAAGAATTTTTGACTAAACAAGAGATAGAAAGCATTATGAAGTGCAAAATGGGCAATTTTGATTACATTAAACTGAAAAAATTTTGCACAACCAAACCCAATGCAACCAAGATTAGGAGGGAAGCAGAAAACTGGAAAAGAATTTTTGCAACTAGTGTCTGTGACAAAGGCCTCATTTCTAAAATATATAGAGAACTGAGTCAAATGTACAAGAATACAACTCATTCCCCAATTGATAAATGGTCAAAGGATATGAACAGGGAGTGTTCAGAGAAAGAAATTAAAGATATCTATAGTCTTACGATAAAATGCTCTAAATCACTATTGATTAGAGAGATGCAAATCAAAACAACTCTGAGATACCACATCATACTTATTAGATTGGCTAACATGACAAAACAAGAAGATGATAAATGTTGGAGAAGATGTGGGAGAGTTGGAACACTAATTCATTGTTGGTGGAGCTGTAAGCTGATCCAACCATTCTGGAGAGCAATTTAGAACTATGCCCAAAGGGCTACAAAAATGTGCATACCTTTTGACCCAGCAATACTGCTTCTAGGATTGTATCCTCAAGAGATCATAAAAATGGGAAAGGGCACCACATGTACAAAAATATTTATAGCAGTTCTCTTAGTGGTGGTCAAAAACTGGAAATCAAGGGGCTGCCCATCAATTGAGGAATGGCTGAATAAATTATGGTATATGAACGTAATGGAATGCTATTGTGCTATGAGAAATGATGAACAGGAAGACTTCAGAGAGGCCTGGAAAGACTCATATGATCTGATGTTGAGCAAAAGGAGTAGAACCAGGAGAACTTTATACACAGCTACAATCACAGTATGCAAGGATTTTTTCTGATAGACTTAGAACTTCATTGTAATTGGGACTTTAAAAATTCCCAGTGGTCCTTTAAGGTAAAATGTCTTCCACATCCATCAACCACAAAATGTAGCAGATCATTTTCTTTTAGATTACATTTTGGTTTGTTACATGATTTCTCCCATTTGTTTTAATTCTATGCAACATGACTATGGTAAAAATGTGTTTAATAAGAATGTATGTGTAGAACCTATATAAAATTGTATGCCATCTCAGGGAGGGAGGGGGGAGGTGGGGAGGAAGGAGGCAGAGGGAGAGAAAAAAATCTAGTTTATATGGTAGTGATTGTGGAACACTGAAAAGAAATAAAATATAAAAAGATAGATGACCTTGATAGATGTATGATCTAATTTCATTTTGTCTCATTTTCATCAGCATTAAAATGTTGACCAGATGAGATCATGCATATAAGTGTTTTGTAAATTGAAAAGTAATATACAAATGCAAATTACTGCAAAAATGTGTAATTATATAATATAAAGCACTAATAAAAATGATAACATTAATAAAAAAAGAAGATACTTCCCCTTACTCATTTACAGAGATAAAAGATCCACGGGCCGATGATATTGCATTGATTTTCAGATTTTTAAAAGTATGTAGACCAGTTTTGATCATTGTTTTTCCCCCTTTATTCTTCCTCTTTTCCTTTGTTTCTTTAAAAAAAAATTGTTATATGAGATGGCCCTTTGGGAAGGGATCTATGAACTTGGATGGAAAAAAAATCATTGTTTCAATATACTTAGTTCCCTTTGTAATTCTAAGTATTTTTCTAAAATTTCACCTTAAAACATTCTGAGAAGGGGTCCATAGGCTTCACCAGACTGCAAAAGAACTCAAAAAACTCCTACAACAAAGTCATGGATACAGACAAAAGCAAACAAACCTGAATTTACCTAATCTAAAGAGTACTGATGGATGTTACCCTGCAAGGAACTGGGAACATTGAACCTGGTGAAGAGAAGACACTATCTTTCTGGTCAAATATCTGAAGAGTTATGACAGGGCATAAGGAATAGATTCGTTCTGGATGGACTAAGACAGGAGACAACAGTTACAGAAAAACAGATTTAGCTCAGGAAAAGGAAAGAACATATTTAGTAGAGCTGTCCAAATGCAGAATGGACTGCCTTGGCAGTTAATCTCTCCACAACTCTGGAGTGAGTCCTAGCGATGGAGTTTTTTTCTTAAGGGTTGAAATAGAAGATCCCTCATGGACCACAAGAGGCAGTATAACACAGTGGGATGTTGGATGTGGTCTCAAAATTTTGGGTTTGAATCTGATCTTTGCCATTTACTGCCTGTGTGGGCTTGGACTACTGCACTTAACCGGTCTGAGCTCAGTTCCCTTAACTATAAAATGAGGGATCCCTGCAGGCTGCATATTGATTTAGAAAATCATATGTGAACATTATCAGTATTTTACTGAATTTTTATTTATTTTGTTAACTATTTCCCAGTTATACTTTAATCTGCTTTTAGGCACATTCCGGAATGTTGTGAACTGCATTTAGCCCACTACTTATTTGACACCTCTGGACTAGAGAACTACGGTTCTTCCTTCTCTAACTCTATGAACCTATGGCACAAAATGCAACTTTGTGGTTATTTACATTATAATATACATATCTTATTGTATGTTTAGTGTATACATATTATAAAAATTATAAGTTCTTACTTTTAGTTGAATAAAAAAATTATTTGTATAATTCATGAAAAGTGGGGAGATTTGGTACAAAAGTGAAATGTCAATATATCAAATTTGGAAAGATTCTGATTCACTAATTTGTACTCTTGTACAGTTGTTCAACCAGATCACAAAATCCACCTGTCACTTAGTCCAAATGTTTCTAATTCATCCACAATGACATCATGAAATATTTTCAAGGTCTTTGCTAAAATATAAGCACACTATGCCTACATTCTGTAACACAGTCACAAAAGGAAACAAGGTGACTGGCATTTATTTTACAAGAACCCATACTGGCTCCTATTCAATTCAACAAACATTAAGGGTCTGCTCAGTATAGGACACTGGTAGGCACAGGAGATAACAAAGTTTTTTTTAAATGAGAGTTCCTGTCCTCCTGTCTTCAGATTTTGACAGTTTTATTCACTGAAAGAAGCAAAGGCAAAGACAAACATGGGGCTTGTGTGTTTGGGGAGAAAATGAAGGAAAGCAACCCACAAAGATAAGTCATTTACTTGAGGTAAAGTCAGTCACTGAATTGTAACTCCCAAAATTTAATGTGTATATATGGCCAGCAGAACTTTGGAGCTAAAAGTTGAACCCCAGAACTGTTTTGAGGTTATTAGACAAATAAGTGAATATTCCCTAGTTCTTGCTTGTTACTGTTCACTAAGTGGCTGACTCTTCACAATCCCATTTGGGAGTTTCTTGGCAAAGATACTGGAGAGGTTTGCCATTTCCTTCTCCAGCTCATTTTACATTTGAGGAAACTGAGGCAAACAGGGTAGCATGAACTGCCCAGAAGCACACAGCTAGTATCTGAGGCCAGATTTGAATTCAGGAAGAGGAGTCAGTTTCTGACTCCAGGTCAGGCACTCTACCCACTGTACCACCTAGTTGCCTGGTTACTGCTTAGCTAGCAGAAAATGAGGACTTGACTAATTAATCATTGTGAATGAGAAAGGAGGTCTCTCGCTGAAGGGACCTTGCTTTGCAGTGGGAAGGCTGGTCCAAGAACTGACCTCAGAGGCTGGGGGAAGAAAGATTTTTACTTTTCTCTGTACTGATACCTGATACTTGTCATCTGGGAAGACCTGATGAGTCAAAACAGAGGATTTATCTCTCTGCTGACTTTAGAAATGGTTGTGAAGGAGGCTATAGCTCTCTTTGCTCTGTCACCTGGAAGAAGGGAACTCCTCAGAGCCCTGCCAAAAGAGCCTACAGTAGTGATGGTGGAAAGAGTATTCCAGGGGTGGAAGGAGAACGACACAAGCCAAAACTCAGAGAAAAGCAAGATGGGGGTGAAGAACAGATAAGTTGAAGAAGCAACATAACATTAGAAAGGTAGGTTAGAACATTATAGAAGGCCTTGAATGCCAGAATCAAGAAAACATTTTTTTGGCCTAGATTACTTACTACAAGAGCCTTCTAACTGGTCAGCCCACCTCAGCTCTTTCCCCTACTTCAATCCATCCCCCACTCAGATGTCAAAATGACCTTTCTAAAACATGAGGCCATGTCACCCTCCCAGAGTTCAATGAGCTCCAATGGCACCCCATTATTTCCGACATTAATTACAACAAACTCCTCTGGCATTTCAAGTTCTTCACAACCTGGCCCCTTCCTACCTTTCTTCTTCTCATACCTTAAATCCCTCTATGCTCTCTACAATTCAGCTACCTGACCAGATCGTACCTCTTCTAATAGGATACTCTATCCTCCTTGAACCTTTTTTCGAGCTGCCTCCCTTCACCCGTTTTCTCTCCTTCCACCTTTTAGTTTTCCTGGTTTCTTTCAAGATTCCGTTTAAACCCCACCTTCTTCTGCAGGCTTCATTGCCACCCAGCTGCTAAAGACTTTCTTTTCAGAAGACCTTTATCTATTCTCTCTCTCATATATATATATATATATATATATATATACACTTTATATAACACATTTATATGTACATATATATGTAACTTCATGCTGCCACTGCTACCTTCATTGAAATATATACTATTTAAATACAAGGTCTGTTAGGTTAGGTTTTTTGTTTTTTGCTCTTGCATTGTATCCCCAGAACTTATACAGTGCCTAGCACACAGTAAGTGCTTAATAAAGTGCTTGCTAGTTGACAATGGGAAATACCAGGTTTTTCAAGAGAGACAACATAATCAGGGACATTACTTGGGTAGAAATTCACAAACAAACTATGTAACAGTAAGAACAGCTAGGAGAAGGGATAGGCTGGAGGCAATTAGACTAGTGAGGAAGCAACGTCCATGAAACACTCTATGATGAGTCTAAGTAAATGTGTACTTTATGAATTTGATTTACCAAAATTTGAGTTATATAAAATGTCCCTTAGGGTCACATCTATTGTAGAGCAAGATCGCAGAATCTGAAAGGTATAAGGGGCCTCAGAGACCCTCTAGTACAGCCTATACCTGAACAAGAATTTCTACTACAAAACCTTATCCAGGCTATACTTCAAGAAGCCCTCCAGGGAGGAATATTTTTCAGGATAAAGGAAGATTCCTCCCTGAGCTTCCTCTCAGGAAAGCATATATCATCAGAGACCTATACGTTAGTGTGAATCCAACTGTATTGCTTCTGGAAGGGGCATTAGTATTTTGAGCTTTTACTTTTAATTACAGAGAGTAAGATTCATCTCATTGAAAGAATTTCAAGGATCAGAGGACAAGTGCAACTTTTGTTTTGTTTTGTTTTTTTTAAGATGGGGAGGAGGAAGGTCAGGGACCCCTCCTTGTACCATCAAAATAAGAGAAATAGTTCAAGGCAGTGAGATACAAGGTGAAAAATATTCCCCTTCCCTTAAGAATTCCTCAGAAAATTAGACCTTAAAAGGGGTATTAACATTACAGTCAGATTATCTCAGATATCTTTGACAGGTAGAGAAGAGAAACTAACCTTTTCACAGCAAGTTTTAAAAATAGTATGAACTTAACTCTGATGAGAGGCTAAGACAGTCCTAAAATTTGAATGTAGATCTTACATGTGAGAATAGATACTCAGAGCCTCCTATTTCAGCATTTGTGGATCATTCAATACTGAAGAATCCCCATTTGCTATTAGAATTAAAGATTTCAATAGCCCTTTCTGGAAAAGTTCAAGCCCCACTTTTGGTCCCAAAGTTCTTCCTTGCCAAATTGTACTGACATGTTTAAAGACAGAGGTAATGATAATGAGTAGCATCTACATGGTGCCTTAAAGTTTGCAAGTGTCCCCTCCTTGTATTCTCCCAACTCAAGAGAGATGTATGCTGTTACGATCCTGATTTTGTACATGTGGAAACTGAGGCAGATTGAAGTTGAAATGACAATTTGTAAGTATCTGAGGCAGGATTTGAAGATTCATGACCAATGGCTATCCTGCAGGCATAGACCTAGAAGTTCAGTGTAACATTAATATGTATAAAGTCATTACACATTCACTTAGGTTCTAACTGTGGACCGTCCCATGGCTTTCACTGTTTCATGAGGAAAATTAATATTGTGCCGTATCATTTAATAACCAATATTCTCTGTGATCCATCCTCTTCTTCATTGACAGACCCCACTTCTGAAAGGCAGGCAGTTTCTGAAAAGCATGATCAAGTAACGTGATTGCCCCCAGCCCCCAAGGCTTGTCAAACAGATTGGGCTAGGCCCTCCCCACAGGACAAATCTCTCGTTCTTAGTTTCCTTTCATCATAGTTAGGTTCACCTTGGTCCTCAAAGCGGAAAACTAAAACAGGGAGAGGGCCCCCAAAGAACCTGGTCAAAAATTTTTTTTCTAACTAAGCTTGCTAGGGGCAATTGGGTCTCATAAAACAACTAGCAAAGGACATAGCCCGCCACATCCAAAGGTCAGTCCACTTTACCCTGCTGCTAATGTTACCGCCTGAGGACTAGTCCTGCCTACCCCCAACCCCATCCCCAAGGTTAAGTAATAGGAAAGAGCTGAGAACTCAACCTGCCTCCCCATTAAAAGGTATACCATTCAGAATTGCCTTGCTTTTGTCAAGGGAGGTCCAAATGACTTTCTATTAGGCTGGTCAGAAGAAGACCCCCCTAGGTTTAAAAGGCCCAACTAGCCCTCACTCCAAATCTTTGGCCTAAATGGAGGCAAACCATTGATCCATTTATTATATAGCCTGCATGTACCTGCTAATAAATTACATCTTGCTCCAAGAACTGGCCATTTACCCTTGTTACATTTCCATCACAATGACCAGTCTTCCTGCCTTCAATCCCTAAACAAGTAGATATTAGCAAAATCACTAAACTATAAATTTGTGAAGTTACCTACTACAAACACAGGCACCTCTAGCATGCCTTTGCATGTGGTAGGCAATTAAACAAATGCTTGTTAAATTGAAAATAGGTATATTTGCCAATCACAGTTTTCATAAAATTAGTTTGGAAAATGTCAGAGAACTGCGGGGGCTATCATACTTAAGTCAGTTCTCGGGTGACAAGACACAGTCATCAGGTCAACATGTCATAATGGGCCCTGCCAGAATTTAGTATGCTGGCATGACCTCCAAGGGCCCAGGGTCACCACATCACAAAGAATAATCAAGGAAAGGATTTAGTGGACAAGGCAGTATAATAAAAAAAAAAACAGTGAAGACCTCTACTATTTGAACAGAACATTGGATACACCTTAATTCACTTAAGAAAAATTTGGATATTTTTCAACTTACAAAGTGGTATCTAATTCTTATACAAAGTGTTGATTTTCAAAAATTAGTTTCTAATTTTTCTAAAGCTAACAGTTTTCAGTATAACTAGAAAGGGCTTAAAATTTGCCAGACTTACACCTCAGGGTAAACGAGGATTGAACTATATGTATATATCCAATATTTGGATTTCCTGCTCGATTTAATTTTTTTTCCAGCCTTCATAACCAAACCTAATATAGCAATACAAAAACTGCTTTCTGAAAATTCCAAAACTGTATTATACCCTTAAAAAATAAGGGAAAAGACCTTAGAAGCTATTTCAGTCCAACTTTCTCATTTTACAGGTGAGGAAACTGATGCTTGGCAGTGGGTGGGGTGGTTAAGTGGTACATAGGGAATTACAAAGGCAGTACAAAAAGTGGATCCTGACTCAAAATTCAGTGATTAAAGTTTTGCTATAAAACTAGAAAAATCCAGCTCTAACATCTCACTTGAAGCGAATGAACATTAGTAACTGGTAGTCAGATGGAACTTATAATGGAGACAGGTATCTTGCGGGTGTGTTTTTTTGGCCTAAGCTGGTGATTTCATTGGTGTAGGAAACTCCCAGCAAAGAAAATCCTTCTATCAAGGCAGCCTAACTCTCACTATGCATCTTAGTCTCAGACAACCAGGAGGTTCCACCTCACACCTATTAGATTAGCTGCCTATTATGTTGGAAGGGCTACAAGCAAACAAGTACCTTAATGCATTATTAATTCTGTGAACTGGTCAAACCATTCCAGAATACAATTTGGAATTATACCCCAAAAGTCACTTAATTGGGGCATACCATTTGAGCTAACAAAGCTGCTACCAGGCCTACACCCCATCAAAGAAAGATCAAAGGGAAAAGAAATGGACCCATGTGTACAAAAACAAATTAGTTTCCTTTTTTTTTTAGTAGTGGCAAAGAGCTGAATACTAAAGAGGTGTCCACTAAATGGGGAAAGGCTGAACAAATTATGGAAATTGTACCATGGAAAGTGACAGAAAGCATGATTTCAGAGAAAACTGAGAAGATCTGAATGAAATTATGAGGACTAAAGTGAGTAAAACCAGGAGAATAAGTTATATAACGACAATGGCACTGTAAAGACAAACATGTTTGGAAGAATGAAGAACTTTGGTCGGTGCAATGACTGATCATAATATTTCAAAAGGCAGACAGCAAAGTGTGCTTGCTGCTCACCTCCTGAGAGAAAGGGGATGGACTAAAGATTCAGAATTAGAAACATTTTTGGACATGGAAAATGGGGGAATTTGTTTTGCCTGCCTAATTATATTTATTGCAAGGGTTTTATTCTTCTTATTTTATTTTTCAATTGGGGTACTACTCTTGGTGACATAAAGAGAGAAAATAAGTACTTGTTAACTGAAAAATTAAACATTTTAAAAACTTGGAGAGCTGCCTGTGCACTGGGAAGTTAGGTGATGTGCCCACATTCATACAGTCAGGATGTGTAAGAGATGAGATCTGAACCCAGGTGATCCTGACTCCAAAGCAAACTTTCTATTCACTTTGCCATATTACCTCTTTCACTTATTTCAGTGAAAATAAAGAAAGTTACTTGAGCATTAAAGAAAATTCACATTTTATTTAGAATGAAATAAACTATACAAAAATTGTTTCTCCTCACCAAAAATAACAGTAATATTTTCTTCATTACTCACTCCTAGATAAACCACAAAATGCTAATTTGCAAGTTCTCCAGGCTAGGTTTACAAGTCAAGATGAGGCATGGAAAAAGGCAGAATAAACACAATCAAATCAGTTTGAGTTTTTTTATGTTTGTGAGACTGGCTTCCAGTTCATAGAACAGAATGTTTGATGTACACCTGTGAAAAATTCATTAAACAGTTACTTTGGAGCCCCAACAGAGGAATGTAAACCACAACAATCACTCATTTATGAGGAACAACATTGGCTGTATCACTTAAATTTTAAGTGAACTCATTCATTTACATTCATTTGATGAAGTCAGAGTCAACATGAAAATGTGTATGAGGTCATGGTTTACAATAAACTCTTCTCCAATATATCTTTTTACTGTCAATGAGACATTTTAAAAAAAAACATACAGGACTCAGTGGTCAGTAGTGAGCTTCATTTTAACTAAAACGTTTTCCACTTCTCCCAATACTTCTTTCTTTTTTTTTTTTACAATAACTAAGAAATCCAAAACCTGATAATTGGATCCCTGGTAATCACAAATTATATGCTCAGAATGAAGTTAACTAAAATATCTCCAGAGCAGTAGCTACCAGAAGAAATCAAAAAAGAATAAAATGTAGTATTTCTACACTTTGGAAGGTCAATTTTCAAAGCATTTCAATTCATAGAATAGCAGTTTAACATACAGATTTGGCTAGTATCCAAATGGAGCCCTAAAGACAAACTTATCTTCAAAGATTAAGTGGCCTTTCAATATCTCAGGACTTCTCTCCCATCCCCCCCCAATATGTAAATTCAGGGAGAAAATCTATTTCGGTCAATTTCTTTACGTATTTTCAGTTATCTCTGAATTACTTGTGGGAAGAACTTCTTCTTGGAGGTCTAATTTACTTGTGTAGAGTTTGATGTAAGTGTCTACCATTAAATCTAAGTCATGTTTTATATCAAAGTTTATGTTAAGCAAAGCCAAGTTACTTGACCGGTGAGCTGTCAAAGTATCCCTTAGGTATGCCTTAAGACGTTTTCGACCATTTTCATATCTCTCGTTCTCAACCTTCATTACTGGGAGTATGCAGAGGACTTTAAGCAATGCATAAACATTAGGAAAAAATTTGATGTCTGGTAGATGCAGGGCTTCATAAATTGTTGCTGGAAGCTCGATATCTTTTCCTCTGTGTTTCCATTTGATTCTCCAACAATGGAGTTCTGCAGAAAGAGTGTCTGGGTTAGGAAGGTCACTTTTGTACATATCAGCATGGTGTTCTTCCGATGTATTAAATTTCAGCTGTCCCATGACTGAGGGCACTAAAGACAAACATTTCAGTGCTTTGAGATGCTGTTCAGAGAAGATATCCTTCAGTTCCTGAATAATGTGCTCCACAGTTGGGACACTAAGTACCTCTTTGTAGTAGCTTTCAGATGTCACTTCAGGTTCTAGGTTAGCTTGTTGAGATCTGCGAAATTTTCCAGGGAGTTTAATCTCTATGTCTAGCTTAGTCGCCAAATTTGTGGCTTCCTCAAACCAAAATTCATGATAAACTTCAATATTTTCCATCACTTCATTTAAAGAATGTAACACTGCGGTCAAACTGCTGGCTGCAAAGAAGACATCAGAGGTCTGACCCTGGAGATTCTTCCCAAAGGCTCTTGTAAAAGAAAGTATGTTTTTTAGAACCACAACAGTAACAATGAAATCAAAATCTACTAATGCACTACCAAGTACAAATGCTTGGCCAGCAATAAAGTTATCCCATCTAACAGTTGTGTCACTGTTTATATTATCTAAACATAAAACAAGTGCTTGTAAAAGGTCCACTAAAATCTCAAAGGCATCATGCCTGCCTGTCCATTGAGAACGGCAAATCTCCTTTAGCTCTTTACCCTTCTCCTCACTATTCTGGAAGAGGACAGAGATAACACTATCAAGTTCCACCAGCAACTGTGGGGACCGATGGAAAAAAGAACAAACTTCTTCAATTATTCCCAAAGCAACAGACACTCCCACGACAGGAATAGATTTTGCCAACCATGTGTTTAAGGCACAGGAGGAGCAGAGGGTGTAGACGGCTTGGGGGTATTTCTCCAAAAGCCTCATGGCCACAACTTTCATCTTTGAAGAAAACCCACTGGAGACAATATAGGCCTGGCCCCGACAGTACTCCATATTCAGGCCCCATTTTTCAGTAATAGTGGTGTGAAACTTCACAGCCAAAATTTCGGCATCGGCTTCATAAGGAAGAAAACCTATGAACTCTTCTCTCAAGTTGTGAGAGTCATCCACAAACCTGACTAAGACTGGTAAGTGCTCCTCTCCCGCTATGTCCACCACATCGTCTGTCACGATGGAAAAGAAGCGAGAGTCCCGGACTTCTCTGAGAGTCTCTTCCCGGATGCAGCTCTCGCAGATCTCCAGCATCTGTTTCTGCTGGGTTTTAGAGCAGAACAACATGTTGACTGCTGTTGCCTCAAACCGTTTCCGCAAAACCTCATCACCAGCATTAATTCTGCACTCCAGCAACGCTTGGAAGTTATCTGGCATAAATATGCCTTCTGGAATTTCATCAGTTTCATGGCCGTCTAAGGGTATATTTTGTTTACCCATGAGGATTAAAATTTCAAACAAAGACTTAAGGTAATCTTTGTTTTCCTTCTCTTCTAATGTTAAAGGTAAGACTTCTTCATCCTGTTCTCCTCCTCCTTCTGCAACTGCATTTTGAGCACTATTACCGTTATTTGTTTCTTGACTGGCTTGCTCTTGTTCAGAAGTTTCATCAACTAGAAGACAAAACATTAAGATTAATTTTAAAAAAGATACAAAACTTAAAACTAAGTATTTCTGCACCATCTTTGCTGACTAAATTTAGAAGATGGCTGAGAAAAATAAACTGGTATAGGCAAATGCCCAAGGATGGAATCATACAATGGTAAGATGGGAAGGACAATGCCTCTCATTTGGTAGAACTCCCTCATTTTACAGGTAAGAGAACGGAGGTAAAGGTTACACACTTTGCCTCAGCTCACACAGCCCCCCCATGTCAGGACTTAGCACAACGTCTTACTTCTTAAGAAGTGTTTTTAAGAAATGTTTGCTGAGCTTGAAATCAGCAACAGTACTAGCACTAAACCCAGTCTCCTGACATCTTGTCCAAGGCCCTTTCCACTATACTATGTAGCAGACAACTTTTTAGTCATCATTTTTACAAGAATTTACACACGTGGCTCAGGGTAGGAGAGCAGGGTGGGAGGCATATCATCTATGCTCTTCAAAGAAAAAATATAGTTGAACTTTACCATATAAAGAGATCATAAAACCAAAGGACAGAACATGCTACATATTTTTCATTCTAAAGTTGAGTCCTAGACAAAAGAAACGCTGTCAGATTTTTCTATATTAACATATCATATCAACCACTTACTTTTTCGCTCCTTCAGTGACTTGATTTCATCTTCACTCTAAAGACAAGAGAAAATTTCTTTTAATAAACAATTCCAAGAATATTATATCTCAGCATATTTATTATTTTTGCTTAACTATTTTCTCAAGATCATAAATACATATATGAAATATGTACTCAAACAGTACAATACCTCAAATAAAATAAATCTAGATTTGAAAAAAATGAGTTAGCAAAATCTTACTGCAGCAATCCTAGAAAGAATGGACAGCACTAGAACATTACTTTGTACTGCACTGGGCACAGCACAAGTCAATGAGTCCACTGAAGTACAGAGCTACTTAGGGTACAATGTAAAATAAATAACATCACCCAGAGTACATACACTAATAAGGTAGATAAAATAAACATGTAGTTCATGGAAGTATAAATATATGTTTACAACAATTCAGCAAAGTCTATGGACTCACCATTGAATAATCATTCCACATGCCCTCTTTAAAAAACATGTGGCATATCTTCTTCTTTCTTAATGCCAAGCAACTGCAAGAATGGATCAGTACTGTCTTTGGTCAATAACACCAAAAAGGCTAAGCAAATCTCTAAATTTAATTAAGGAAAAGACAATTACCTCAGGGTAAAAAACCTTAAAAAACAAAACAAAAAGCAAAAAGCAGAAAACACCTCATATGTACGTTGCTACAATCCAAATTTTCAATTCTTTCTTGTTACCCTACCTTTGAAACTACAAGTACCCTCAACTGATACAATCTTGTAATACAGGAGAGAGGAATGTAAACTTACCAACTCTTTTATTCGTTTTCTATGCCTACTATGTGGATTGTTCAGATGACTTGTAAGATCAAATATTGTTGGTACGGCATTATCTCGGAGAACTGTTCTATAAGGGCTCTGAAAAGAAAAAAAACATAAACATAAGATCCAGGTCATAAGGATAAGTTGTAATTAAGTGAATTGCAACTTGTTTAACCAATTCCTCAGCATTCTTCAACTACTTAAAAGGCTATGGAACAATCTAACAATGTCAATTTGGACAACTACCAACTCTTACCCCCAATCTTCAGTAAATTGTATTTGCAATCTCAGAAATCTAAGAGTTAAAAAGAAGCCACCTGAGATAGTATCTGAATGTGCCAGAGGCAGTACCTGAACCCAGTTCCTCCTGATTCCAGCGAATCCAGGTCATCGTCCTGATTCTGAGGTTAGCTCTCTATGCACAGTACAGTGAAGCCTCTCTATGAAGGACTTTCTAAAAAAACAATATGAAGTCTTTGGGACCCTTAACATATATATTGACAACTCCTCTAATATCCTGACTATATCATTTCTCAACCTCTTCAACTTCTGTGAACTCTTTCTCTACTTTGCTTAAACTACATATCATGTATCAAATCTCACTATCTCAAAAAACTGTATTGATTCCATATCACCATCAAGGCCTAAACTTTAAAATTTCACTCAAACAAAAATCTATCTCACACACATAAAATCTATAAATTTCCAGTCCTTCGACCCTAATCTGCTCTCTTGGGCAAACTTCTCTCTCTAAGCTCCTACCTGTCACCTTCATGATTTGTCAACAATTATTTCCATTTTGCTTTGAATTTTGGGGGGGGGGGGGGAAGTGGGAGTGTGAAGGTAGAATTGGGTAAGGAAGAAAATGGATAGACAACTTCCTGCAGAGAAATTATTTCCACTGTTGCAAATCAGCATCTGCTCTGCAATTTATAATCTCAGAGAGTTACCTGGGGGCAATGAGAAATTATGAGACTTGACCAGGGTCACTAAACCATTAGCGTCAAAGGCAAGACTCAAAGTCAGTTCTCCCTCATTCAGCATCAAGTACTCTGTCTACCATACCTCCTAGTGGCCTACAACCCATTTGATGCCTCTTCAAAGTTCCAACTGTCTATAATATATATGCCTGGATTTTCCAGCAGCATCTCACACTGAACTTGTCCAAATCTGACTTTACTGTCTTCCTCCTAAGATTTCTGCTTGGTCCTGACTTCAATGTTTGACAATAACATTGTCACTCACCCAATCTCCCAAGTTTGGGACCTAAGGGATGTTTGATTCTTCTTCCCTAACCTTATATTCCATCAGCTATCAAGTCCTGGGAATCCTGCCTTTTCCACATCTCTCTGATCCATCTGTCTCTCTATTCCCACTGTCACCACCCTTTTCACCAACAGCCTTCCCTTTCCAACTCAGTTCTTTCCTCCTCCAATTCTCATGCACAGCTCTGATCAAGCTCTTCCTCTGCCTAGAATAATTCGAGTTAAAACTTCCTCCTTAAAGGCCCGGCAATCAAAGCACTCCGAAATCTAATATCACTCTAACATTTCCAGTATTAGTAAAAGAGACTATTTTCTGTCCCTGGAACATACCCTGTGTTTTTACGTCTTTACTGTTGCTCATTGGAAGGTCTATGAATGAAATAAACTCCCTAACTTCTTGCTGCCAGAATTCCTACATATAATTTGAAAACCAAATCAAACCTTTTCCCCTAAATTTTACCTAATTCCCCATAGGTAACAACCATCCCCTTTGATCTTCCCACAGGACTTTGTACTTTGAATTGTACCTCCAGTACTCTAGTCCATTATATAGAAGGCACTTAACAAATGCTTACTGACCAGACTTAATGTATTTATCATGTATTGTAGGTGTTGTAGGTGTGTGTGTGTGTCCCATTAGAATGTTGCACCATAAAGGCATAGGCCAAATCACACATTTACACAGTGCTTTAAAGTGTACAAAACTTTTTGCTTACAACACCCTCTGAAGTCTACAATGTGCATTATTAACCACAAATTACAGATGGAAAAACTCAGGGAAGTAAAGCAAATCTGCCCAAGGTCCCTCAGCCAGGAACCAGCAAAGACAGGCCTCAATCAAGTCTCCAAAGTTCTTTTCATGATTCCTCACAGTCTATTATGTACCTGCTTAAATTAACATTATTAAATAAAATCACCTAAAAAATAAAATCAAGACTCCACACATTTATGATCTATAGAGGGTTTTATCAAAGAAGAAAAATATACTTTTTCTAGGAAAAGCAAAGTTGAGTCTTTACTTAGACTGCATTCAAAATAAAATCTATCCTAAATATTTATCTCCTTCATTACTTCACCTTGCTTTCCAGTCATGGCACCAGTAATTAGGAACTTCAAAGGGGTTGGCAGAGAAAAGGAAAGCAGATTAATTCAAACAGGTCAATTTGCTGCTTTTTAATAACTAAAAGGGATATAAAAATTAAAACTACTGACTAAAGTACTTTTAGATTACTTATTTTAAGCTATTGATGCTATTCTCTAGGTATCTATTACAGTATTCAAGTAATTCAACAAGGATCTGTGATCTTTCACCATGCATTCTTCAAAGGATGCAAAATCAGAATCAATCTATACTTTTTTTCTGTATGATTCTTGTCTATCTCCTCCTACATAACCTCTACAGGGGATCTACCTTCTTGATTCTGCATGGATGCAAATGGCACATGTAGACTGTCTATTCTCTGATTCCTTGCTTTTACCAGATGACTATTAAATATGAGGAAAAAAAATTGAGTCCACTACAGCCAAGTACATACAAACAATATTAAATTCCAAGATTTGGTTTATAAATAGATGAAGTAAGGCTAATGAGCTTCCTTCTTTGATGAATAAACCCAAGAAATAGTTTCAAAAAGGAAGATTTTTCAGCATAATATATAACTATGATAAAAATTTCATACTTGGGTACTCCCACTTGTACTCTTCTCCCCTATGCAAATCTATATTCCTTTGTAATTTAAGAGAAGGGTTATAATATTTCAGAAAAAGAAAAAAGGTCTTTTTTATTATGTATTTACCTTTATTATATATTTAAAAGGAATAGCAAGTTGTACATAACAGACTTAAAGTTTGATGTGCAATCATCTTTTTTATTATATTACGTTATGGAAATGTTTGCTTTAGTCCATAAATTAAAAATGAAATTAATAAGTAGGAAAAAAGATTACATTTCAAACAAGAGTAAAAAATGAGAAAATCAAGTTTCGCAACTTACACTTTTACAGATCATAGATGTCTCAAAGTGTTTGGCACAAAGCCGATAATGCTTATTGAGTTGATCAGGTGTTTTATCTTCTAAGTCAGCTCTTCTACAATTCTCCACCCACTTTTGGCATCTAAAAAAAAATTCAACAAATATTAACAAAGCTTACTGCACAGAAGGCCCTAAACTGGTACTAAAATACAAAGACAAAATTACCAAGTCTCTTCCTTCAGGAAGCATACATTTTATCCAAATTATGCAGCAAGTTAGCTGAGGCCAGAGCCCAGGACAGTGCTCTCAAACTAGGTTCAAAAATCTTCAAAGAAATAAGCATTAAGCCCAGAAAAAAGGGGCCTATCACTGATGAAAAGTTTTGTTTGTTAAAGAATACTGAATAGTAATTGTATTCAACCAAAGGACTGGGCGGGTGTAAGTAGGCGTCCTTTATTAGTGATAACATAAGTTTGACAGAAAAACTGTATTTAAATTCTACAACAAACTGTTAGCTTACTTGCAGCTTTAAACAGATGCTATATGATTAGATGTTAGGAGTCTATGCATGGAAATATAATGGAAAGTAAAATATTCAAATGCCCAAGGAAAAGACAGTATTTCTCCATGAGAATGACACAATACCCTTCCTAGAACACAATGATTAATGAGCTAGATCCTCCTCGGACAGATTTTCCCCAGACCATTTATTCACCAGCTAATCACACACATGTTATAAGCAATAAATGAAAGACATGCCTGATTTTCTGAGCACTAATATAAGCTATTTTTCCCTTTTGTTCTTTTCTCTTCTTTTATAGAACTTTAGAGTCAAAGTAGCTATCAAATGTTGCTTTGGGCAAATAGATTTTCTCCTTGCTCCTCTGTACCTTACCCTTACTTTTAAAAGGGAAGGAAAATAAAATCTTCACAGAACTCTAATTTATGATTTATGTTACAATGATATATTTATAGAAAGTTTGATGAAATGTGGGAGAGATTAATGTAATATCTTATACATGGAGTAAAAAAAACAACAAAACTTTACTAATACAAGAAGATGGAGACACAGTGAGACAGCTGTTTGTCTGAGAAAGACCTGGGGGTTTATGGGAACTTCCAAGTTCAATGAGTCAGCAGCATGATGGATCAGCTAAGAAAGCTAATGTGATATTGGGTTTACTATTTAGCAAGAGAACCACAGCTTTCAAGAACAGGGAAGTGATGGTCCTGGTACACTGTGCCCTAAGGAGACCTGAACTAGACTACTGTCTTCGGTTCTGGGCATTATCCACATGGAGAAAACTGGTAACACTGAAAATGTCTGGAATAACCAAGGTGAAAGGCCTTGAGTATGAGTATATAGATATCATATAATGACCAGCTGAGGAAAACGGAGATGCTTAGTGTGGAGAAGAGGATTAAGAATAGTCATACAGTCGAAGAAAACTTCATGGAGGAGATCAGGCTTATTATATATTTGTCTCTGGAGGGACAGTTAGGTGTAGGCAGAGTGGACGCAGCCTGAATTAAGAAAGACTTATCTTCCTGAGTTCAATTCTGGCCTGATACACTTTCTGGCTGTATGATCCTGGGTTTTCTTTGCCAAGAAAACCTCAAATGGGATTACACAGAGTCAAACATGACTGAACAACAATGAAAAATTGTTTTAGGAGGTCTGAACCAGAAGCAATGTGTGAATTGGTAAATTCAATCTTGGTTTCTGGAAAAAAGTTCCTAACAACCTGAGAGATAATCAAAACGGTAACATGTTGCACTAAGAGGTGAGGGGTATCCCCACCTTGGAGGTCTCTAAGCAGAGGCTGGACAATCACTTAGATACAGTGGGGGTTATTTTCTGATATAAGTTGGATTAGATGATCACAGTCCTTCCAACTCTCAAAATTTCATAATTTTTTTTGCATCTTTTCTACATGTTACTCCCTTTTATACATTAGCCAAAGTGACCTTCTCACTGATCCTCACACACAACATTCCATCTCCTGTCTCCCTGCTTTTGCCCAGGCTGCCTACAGGCCTACAATGTACTCCCTCATATCCATTTCTTAAAATCTCTCATTTCCTTAGTTGTCTGGCTCAAATACCACTTCTACAAAGAAGACTTTCCTGATCTGCCCAGCTGCTAAGTGATTCTCCCTCAAATTCCCTATATATCAGCATCTGTGTGTCTCCTGTGAAATTTAGGTTCTGTAAGAGCAAAGGCTGTTTCATTTCTGCCTCTGCATTCCCAGAACAAAATAAAGACCCCAGTATAGAAGTCAAGTCAGCAGTTAGGATGCAAAATTAACTATAGGACAGAAATTATTACTAGATATTAAAATTTTGGAATCTGTATAAAGGTAATTAAACCCATTGAAGTTAATGAAATCACTAAAGACTATAGAATGAAAAGAGAAAAGGCCTGAAAAAACTGCTAAAATGATAAAATGATGAGGAAAACGTCTTTTTCTTACTGTTGATGGGAATTCTTAGTGAATATTGTAAACTAATCAGAAGTTTCTGAGTTCGTAAAGTAAGAAGTATCTGGAGCTTTCAAATGTGTCTTAACTAATGGAAGTGAAAACAGGGACCTCCTCCCTCCCTCTAGAAGTTGATAAGAAGGTATGAGAAAGAAGAACTGGGAGTTGTTTGGCCAAGGAGAGTATGAGTCTTCCTTCCAAGGTAAGAGGATGATCGGTTAGTTACATGAAAGGTCCAGACCTATATTCCAGTTCAGTGACTTCTGGGCCAGCTTGACAAGCTGCAAAATCATGGGATAAAAAGATTTCCATTTTCCATAACTTCATAATTTGTTACTACTACTTTCTTTCTCTAAGTATCAGTGAAAACCTTTGAAAACTAAAGCCTTGCCTCTTAACCTTAAGGAAAAAAGAAGGCTAAAATATCAAGGCTAGGCAATGACCGAATAGATAAAGGTCTCTGGTAGTTAGGTGCCAGCAAGTAAAGGTGGAGTGCAGAAAAAAAGGGAAGAAAAAAGGTAGTCTGAAAGCAGAGACGTTAAATGATTTGCCTTAGGTCTTTAGATCCTCAATTATTAGCTGGGAGGGAGAAAGGGGAAAAAGATTTACATAACATCTTGAATCTGAATAGCTTTTTAAAAAGCTGTGAGGTGCGAAGGACAATCAAAGGGAAAGTGGTCCTACAATTAACTCCAGGGTAACAACTAGTGCTTTAACTTTACCAGAGAAATTTCCAAGTAAATACTAAATTCATTCATATGTAAATAAGATGTAAGGTCACAGAAAGGAAACATAAACCCTTCCTAATCATCCCAGCCAAGCTAAAAAGCAATAGCAGCAGTGACCAGACAAGCAAGTCACTTTCTGCACTTGTAAAATGGGGGATAGGGGGCATCAATCTTTCTGACTTTTTATCCCATCCCTTCATGTACCAAGGATTCTGTTTCTTGAATATGCCTATAATTATGTCTTACTGATGAAAGGGAACTTAAAAGCCACTGAGCCCAGTCTCAAACACTTTTAAAAAGAGGAAACTGAGGTACATAGAGGATAAGACAGTCAATAAACATTTATTAGATCCCTGACATATGCTAGGCACTATACTAGGAACAGAGGGTACAAAGAAAAATGAAAAACAATAGCAGTTGGAGGGACCAGGAAAGGTCTTCTGCAAAAGGTTAAGATGTGATGTGTCTGGAAGGAAGCCAAGCAAACCAAGAAGGGGAGGTGAGAGGCGGAACATTCGAGAAAGAGGGAGCAGCCAGTAAAAGGCACATGAGAGGGGAGATGGAGCGTCCCAAGCAGGTGATTGTCACTGTTTTTCAGAGTAATTTGGAAAGAAGGTTGTAAGAAGGCTGCAAAGGTAGGAAGGAAACAGGTTATGAGAGCTTTAAATACCAAATGGGTGGATTTTACATTGAACCTGGAGGTGATTTGGCGGGAGTGGGGAAAGAGTTAGGGACATGGGCAGACTTGTACTTAAAGAAAAAATCACCTTGACAGCTAAGTGGACAATGAACAGGAATCAGGAGAGTGTTAGTGTAGTAAGATGATGGTAGTGCACTTATCCATAACAGAAAAGTTCAGAAGGAAACAATGAATTTTGTTTACACTGAGCTTGAGATAACCAAGAAACAAATGGCAATGGATGATTACAGTACAAAAGAAAGACTAGGACTGGATAACATATCTGGGAATCATTAGCACAGAGATAAATGAAATCATGGGAGCAGATGAGATCACCAACCAAGGTGGTATACAGAGAAAGGAAGAAAGGATCCAGGACAGAGTCTCAGGGGACACCCAGAGTTAAAGGGAGTGACATGAAGAAACAGCAAGAGGCATCAGACAGATATGAGAACCTGGAGAGAGCAGTCATGAAAATCTAAGTTGTATGATTTTCCTAGGGTCAAACTGCTAGTAAATGAAGCAGGATTTGACAGACACTGCTTTTGTGACCCTGAGCAAGTCACTTAACCCTGCTCACCTTAAGTTTCCTTATATGTAAAATGAGCTGGAGAAGGAAATGGCAAACCACTCCAGGATCTCTGTCAAGAAAATCCCAAAAAGATCACAAAGAATTGCATGCATCTAAAATGAGTAAACAACAACATCCTGACTCCAGGGGCAGTGCACTATCCACCAAATTTCACACTACCTATCATCTCATGCCTTTGCTTAAAACTGTTCCTATGCCCTCTCTTCACCTGGTAAATTTCTATCCTATCATCTTTCATTCATCTCAACAAAACTTCTCCTGATCCCCATATACAACCTTTTCCTCTTAAACCAAACATAGCACTTTGGTATTTTTTTTTTACCCCATTTGTCTCTACTATTATGTAATCTGTTTTGCTGTTGTTCTGTCATTTAAGTAATATCTGACTCTTCGTGGCCCTATTTATGATTTTCTTGGCAAATGTACTAGACAGGTTTGCCATTTTCTTCTCCAGCTCATTTACAGATAAGGAAACCGAAGCAAACAGGGTTTAGTTACTTACCTAGGGTTAAACAGCTAGTAAGTGTCTGAGGCTAGATTTGAACAGACTCCAGGCCTAGTACTCTATCCGCTATGTCACCTCCCTGTCCAGTAATCTGTTTATTAATCAACAAATCCTTTTATCAGATAACCCATGATCACAAATATCAAATTACAGCAGGAATTTAGCTATTAACAGTATGTAGACCCTAACGGAATTATAGCTGTGAACAACAGAGTGCCAGCAATACTCCATACTAACTCTTGATTAAACTAAGTTTTGTCACAGGCCATTTTATAGAGCAGATTCTAGAATCAGAGTTTGAGGGATGTTTTAGGTCCTAATGGCTAAAATCTGGAGGCTTACCACTTCACAAAGTGACTCATTCCACTTTTAGATAGCTGTAACTGTTAGAAAGCTCTCCCATTTAGTCAAAATCTTATTTAAAGAGGTAATAAACAAATGCTAGATCATTCATTCATTAAACTATTTAGTACTTGGAGTCATCAGCCTCTTGTAACTCACCATCTAGGGAATAAAGAAAAATATAAACACAACAATAAAATATGGGACAGAATGGAACAGAAGAAGTGACTAAAATATCAGACAATCCAACGAAGGGAGAAAATCCAATAAAGAATATAAAAATTGGTCAAAAAAACCCCAACTATATACAACTCATCTATCTACACCTGTCAACGTACATTAAAAGCTTCCCTATACTCCACTTAATCAAAAAAGTGGTGGTGAATAATAGCCCTGAGAAAGGCAACTGTCCATTCAGCAAATATCTGTAGAAACAGCTTCCAGGCATTAATCAGGTTTAGCAAAGAAAGGAAGACATTCAAGAGAGGGAAAACAGGATGTCATACTACCTGAAAACCACATCTGAAATGCAGTCTTGATAAAGAAGGAAAGATCTTCAAGTTGCTCTGAGAACAGAACTAAAATCAAGTTTCAGGGAACAAGGAGACCCTTTCTAACGATCAGAGCTGCCTACTACATCATGAGCTCCCACCCTCTCTTTGGAAGTAGTCAAGTAAAGACTGGGTAAACATACATCCACAATGCCACAGGCATTGTAAACTTGTAACCCACTGACACTTCACACTCAGTAATTGCTTAATAAATACTGGTTGACTAAGATACCCTCTCTCAAGGGGTTTCAGAATTCTAATGTTCCTCTGAATGGAGGGAGAGGTGAGGTTTGCATATATCATCTCATGTGATCTTCATAATAACCCTGTGAGGTAGATGCCATTTTCCTTATTTTGGCAGATGGGTAAACTAAGCCTGAAAAAGGTTAAATGATTTGCCCAAAAAGTAAATGTCTGATGAAGTGTTTAAATGCAAGTCTTCCTGATTTGAATCTATCGCTATCCTACCCAACTCCCTCCAAGACAATTCATTAAGATACATGAAGAACACAGTAGAATATCTATTTTTTTTATCTAGAAAAAGAAAAACTAAACCTTATTACTGACAGGCCAACATACTGGCACCCTCCCTCAGTCACCTGTCACAAGAGGAAGACTGAGGGAAGAGGAATGAGAGTTCCACAATGGTGAGGGATTGAGAGCAGTGTACGCCATAATTCACTTCTAGCACACTGAGATGTATTACAGTTTACATGGAGCTGGTTAAGTGATTTATGGATTACATAATCTAGTTTAAACTAAAGTGACCCTCACAAAACGGACAAGTGGCTTAAACAGATTCCTGCAAGGAAACTAGATTAAAGACAATTCTACTACCAGGATCACAAGTGAACAAGAAAATGGCGGAGCTGACATCCTTCCTACATCTGATACAAGTCCTTTAGATATACTACGATGTAAAAACAATGTTAAACTAAACTGATCTGACAAGAAGTCAGCCAAAACATTTAAACTTAACAAAATTATTTGAAATGTGGTTTTATATCTACTACTGTTAAGAATAAACCTTGCTCTAAATGTGTATTTTGTGTTATGAGAATTTAGCTAGCAACAGTACAAAGATCTCATAATGAGGAGGTAGGCATTCAAAAGTGCTTTTGTTGACAAAAATAGTTGAAATGTAATTTTCTAACCTATTTAAAACTCTATATTTGCTTTAATAAAGAAAGAAAAGAAAAGCAATATTTTCCAATTAGTTTCCAAGAACAGCTGATTTAATATCATGGAAGATGGCCGTATATTAGACAAATTTCAATTAAAAACATTATGATTGCTGGATAGGATTGAAAAATTATTATCAAGATTTTAGTGAGCACAGCTAACCAATGTGCTTCTTCCATTTCAATCTATGCATCTTTTGATAAAAGTTTCAGTTAAAATAGCTAATAAAATCAAGTAAAAATAAACTGAACTTAGTACCAGACCTTCAGCTCACTATCAAAATAATGAACCAGGATTTTCAAATATAAAACTTATTCAATCATATTGCTCTTACTAAAAATATTACAAATATTTTCGTACAAGTGAAGTTTTTGTTTCATTAATAAAAAATGTTTTTAAATGCCATTTATTTCATCGAATTCAACCTTTTTCATTTCAATTTTGAGGTATATTTTTATGTACATCTATAGCACAGTATATTTAAATACTTTACAAATATAAATATAGGTAAATACAGAGACACATGGAAAGATCTACATGAACTGATGCAAAGTAAAGTCAGCAGATTCAAGGAAACAACATACAACAAAGACTATTAACAACAAAAATGGAAAAATATCACATACACATATCAAAAGTGAATGTAGTAAAACTATAAAGAACAAGCATGGCTCCAAAGAAGAAACAGGAGAAGACCCTTCCACCCTACCTCTCTGCAGAGGTGGGAGGTCTATAAATGTTTGCACATTGTACATATTCTCAGATTTTTTTCAATGTACTGATCAGTTATGTTAATTTTTTTTCTCTTCTCTTTCATTTGTTGTCTTTAAAAAATACCACTTGTTATATGGGATGGTTCTCCAGGAGGGGAAGGGGTCCTGGGATGATGTTTGGTGATGTAAAAAACAAAAGACATTAACAAAACTTACTTTAAAATATATATATGTATATCTATATCTATCTATCTATCTATCTATCTATCTATCTATATATATACTTGTCTATTTCCTTATATGTGTATACTTCCTTACGTGTGAAATGGTTTGGAAGCTACTGGCAGCTAGGTGGCACAGTGGATAGAGCAAGAGGCGTGCAGTCAGAAAGATCTGAGTTCAAATTCTGCTTTAGATCACCCATTAGCTGTGTAACCCTGGGCAAGTCACTTAATATTGTTTGCCTCACTTTCCTCATCTGTAAAATGGGCTGGAGAAGAAAATGGCAAACCACCCCATTAGCTTTGCCAAGAAAACCCCAAATTGGGTCACAAAGAGTCAGACAGGACTGAGCAACAACAACAATGGCCTTGCAATCACTGACAGAAGACCAGGTCATTTATCATAGGCCAGATATAGAGCTGGAAAGGGCCTCAGAGTGAGTGGCCTCTAATCCAACTCCCACGTATTTTTTTCTTTTTTTTTAAACAAATGAAGAACTAAGATCCAGGAATGGTCATTTCCCAAATTCACACAGGGAAGAAGTGGCAAAGGCAGATTTTTTTGAACCCAGGTCTTCAAATAAAGATCCTGTATTCAGGCCTCTGCATCACATCCTTTGTCAGGGGGAAGCAAACGGTAAAAGGGAATAGTATGGAGGTGCGCTTTGCCCAACTTTGGGAGCATAGATGGAGGTAGAAAGAGACAAGCAGGAAGACAGATAGTTCAGTTTGGTTAAATTCAAAACAACTGCATTATGTACAAACTGTCCAAAGAACAGGTGATACAAGGATGGAAATCATTGTCTCTGCCCACCAGTTTATAATCTAGTAGGGGAAGATAAGACATACAAAATCAAGGAAATCACACCAAGCAAAATAGCATAGAGGGAAAAGAGGGCCTGGACATGGCCTTAGGGAAGACTCAAGATTCATGGGAATGACCTTCATGAAGGCCCAGCAAAAGAGACTGAGGAATAATTAGGTAAGAAGACCAGAAAATCTAGAGAGAAGAGAGTAAAAAAGAAGAGAGTGACTGAGCATGTCAAAGGCTGTAGAGAGGTTAAAAAAGGAAAAAGATTAACAAAATTCTTAGATCTGGCAATTAAAAGGTCATTAGTAACTTTGGAGAGAGCAGTTTCATGTTGAATGATGAGATTAGAAGCCAATTAGGAAGAGAAAAGATTAGGAGAGAAATTAGGAGAGAAAAGGAAGCAGAAGCACTGGTTAGAACCAGCCTTTTCAAATTTAGCCACAAATGAGATGTGAGAAGAGAACACATATGGGACAAGAGGGACCAGAGACAGATCAAGTGAGGGTTCTTTGAGGAGGAGGAGGAGACTTGCGTCTTTACTGGCAGTAGGGAAGCAAACAGTACAGAGGAAGAAACTGAAGATTGGGGAGAGAGTAGGGATAAAGGGGACAATCTAGGAAAGAAGGGACGGAATGGGACATCATGCATGTTAAGACTGTATGACACCAGGGGTCACCTCCTCATTCGAGGCAAGTGAAGGAGATAATGGCAGAAGGCATCTGAATGATGTCAAATGAGGAAGGAGAAGAGAGTACCCTTAAGGAATGGTCTCCATTTTTTTCAGTGAACAACGAGGCAACATTCTCAGTTTGGGAAAGTGGGGAGATGGGAGCCATGAGAAGTTTCAAGAGAGATTAAAAAGGTGTGGAACAGCCATTGTGGTAATTTATAAACTCTGGGAATACAAAGAAAGGCAAAAAAAAAAAAAGAGCCCCTGATCCTGGGGAGCTCAGTCTAGTGTGGGAGACAACCTGCAAACAACTATATGCAAACAATAAAGAGACAAGATAAACTGGGGGAAATCACAGTAGATTAAGGACTGGCTTAGTGCAGAAGGCGGGTCTTTAGTTGAGATCAGAGAGAAGCCGGAGAAGCTGTACCATTCCAAATGGTAGTAGCTCAGGCCTTCCTCACCTACTCCCTAGCCTATGGCAATAGCTTTCTAATTATTCTTAAGGCTTCAAAAGTCTCTCCCCAGTCCAACAGATCCTCAAACTCCAGTGGACTCACTATTACTTCCAGGATTTTTCAAAACCTAACTACCTCCTATCTTTCCAGTCTTCTTACACTTTACTCCCTGCCACTCTTCAATCCAGTGACACCAGTCTCCTTGAGACACTCTGTCTTTCAGCTCCAAGTATTTCTATGGCTGTCCTCCATGACTGAAATGTTCTCTCTCCTCATCTATGCTTCTTGGCTTCCTTCAAGTTCCAACTAAAATTCCAACTTCTATAGGAAGCCCTTCCCAACCCCTTCCCTCTCTTAATTACCCCCATTTTATCCTGGAGATAGCTCATGTGTACATGTTTGTTTGCCTCATCAGATTGTTAAGCTCCTTGAAGGCAGGCACCGTCTTCTGCCTCTTTTTGTAACCTTAGCACTTAGCACAATGCCTGGCACATAGTAGGAGCTTAATAAATGTTTACTGATTGAAATATAACATCCTATGTTAAATGTTCTCCCTTCTGACTTCCACCTCTTAGTTTCCTTGGCTTCAAGACAGTTCAAAACCACCTTCTGCAGAAGGTCTTCTGGCCCCAAGAGCTGCCACAGCCTTCCATTTACTCCCTACATACCTACTTACATTTTGTCCCACCCGTGAGAATGTATACTACTTGAAGACAGAGACTTTATTAAATCAATAAATGCTTCTTGACTAACTAAAGCCAGATTGCAGAGGACCATGAATACCAGAACAAATCTGTTATCTTTTATCCCACAGGCAATGAAAAACAGGTAAGAAAACGGGTCACATAACCTTCACAACGTAAGAAAACAGGGGACTAAATTATGAGGCAGAAAACTTGAGTTTTAAACCTGCTCTTGGCCAAGTGGCCATTCCATGCCTCAGTTTCCTTCTCTGAAAATGCTGGGTTAAACAAGATGATCTCCATTCCCTTTCAAGTTCTTGTGGTCTGTTTTTTGATTATTCTTTAATTAAATAAATATATTAAGTGTCTATCATTTGCAGGGTCCAGGTCCAGATACTGGGGAAGATACAAAGTAAGGTTTGGTATAAAAATCTCAAAGATCATAAACATAGTCTGACAGGGTAAAAAAAAAAAATCACGGAGATGACTATAAACCTATCGGAGAGGTCCACTGCAAAGTGTTGTGTTTTGTGTAGAGGGGATGAGAGAGAGATATCAAAAAGGATTCCGGCAGGAGTTGGCCAATGTATTCATTGTATAAACATCTATTAAGTGCCTACTAAGGCTAAAGCACCATGCTGGCAATGGAGGATACAAAAACATTTTAGGTGACATTCCCTCCTTTCAAGAAGCTTACATTTGAGGGAAGGGGTTAACAAAATTTTATATATGTGTGTGCATGTATATATCTATATATAGATATATACACACATACATGTACATATACCCACACATATATGTACGCATGACATAAAATATAACAATACTAAACATGTACTTATGTGTACTGTGTATTACATCGATGTTACATATGTGTATGTATATACCTATTTTACCACAGAGTGTAATGCAGGTAAAAGAGACATCCAAAGGGGTAGATATGCGGGGCAAGTATTCTGTCATCTAATCCTCACAATAACTTTAAAAGACACCTGTGATTATTCCCAACATTTCCTACATGGGGGGAAACTGAGGCAATCAGAGGTAAAGCCGCATGCCCAGGGTAAGCGTCTACGGTAGAATCTGAACTCAGATCTTCCCGATTCCTGCCCCAGCCCTCCCCAGGGCTTCCCCAGCCCCTTCGCCTAGGCAGACGTAGCGGCCGTCTGCCGGCCGGGGCCGGACCTCTGCAAACCCGGTCTGGGGGTGCCCCCCGGCGGTCCCGGGGCCCGGCCCTTCCCGTCGTGGGCCGGCCCTTCCCGTCTCGGGCCGGGCACCGGCCGCGCGGTGCTTCCCTCGAGGGCACGCCGCCCGCTCCCTCCTCTCTCCTTCGGGCCCGCTCGTCCGCACGCGGTCTGCCCCACCCGGCCGCGAGCTCCGGGGGCGGGGACTGTTTCCTTTCCGGGTGTTCTTTCACCACCAACCTCCCCTCCCCATCTCCCGGCGCTTCACAAGCGCAGAGCCCGGCACACACAGGCGCCCAGTAAGGGCGTGCTCCCCGTCTCGGTGTTTCCGCAGCCGGGCCGGGGAGGGCGCACTGAAGGAAGCCCCTCTGGTGTCTGCGCCCGAGGGGAGCCGGCCGAGCGGGGCCGGGGCTGCGCGGCCCCTTCCCCGGGGCGCACGTGCCCGTCCCGGGACGCCTGCAGGGAATACCGCCCTTCTCGGCTTTCCGGCCGGGGTCGCTCCGACCGGCCGGGGTCGGCGCCTGCGCACTCTCCCCTCCCTGCTCGTCCCGGGCGGGGGACAGCTCGCGCCCAGAGGGGGCCCGGCCTGGCGCCTGGAAGGGGCGTCCGCCCTCCCGCCCCGGAGCCCGCAGGGGCCGAGCGGCCGCCGCGGGGGCACTCACCGGGCCGGGTCCCGCGGGAACCTGAAGAAGGCCAGGTCCGACTGCGTGCTCTTCCGCGTGCAGTTCGGAGCCGCGCAGAAGTTCGGCATCGTCGCCCGTCCAGCCGGCCGGGCCCCCTCCCCCTGCCCCCCGCCGGCGGCCTCCCGGCCCCCGAGGAGGCCGGCCCGGCTGGGCTCGGGGGGAAGGAGGAGGAGGAGGGGAGGGGAGAAGAGGAAGGGAGGGAGGGCGGGCGAGAGGAGGTGGAGGAGGAGGAGGAGGAGGGGCGCCGCCGGCCGAGGCCGGGCTGGGGACGCAGCTCCACAGTGCTGTGAGCGGCCGGGAGGATTTACCGCCGCCGCCGACGGCTCTAGCCCGCCCGTCCGCCCGGGACGCTGCCGCCTCCTTCCCACAATGCACCCAGCCTCCCTCCCCCTCGCTGCTGCCGGGGGCTCTCTTCCCTTCTCCTTCCTCTCCTCCCCGCCTTTTCTCCGGGCCTCCAGTCCTGGGAGCACGCGCAGTGAGGGCCGGGCTGGGCCGACCGCGAGCGGAGCGGGGAAGGGCGGTGTCGGGGGCGAGAGGCGGCGGCGGCGCGCAGGCGCGGGGAGCCGGGGAGCCGAGGAGCCGAGGGACGCGGGGGCGGGGCGGGGAGCGAAGGCGAGGGGGAGCGCGCGCCGCCTCCTCGCCGGCTTAGCGCGGGGAGCGCCTTGGCTCCTCTGCGGAGCGCTCGCTCTGGGGCAGAGCAGGCTGGCGTGCGCGGCGTTGGGCTCCGTGGCGACCCCGCTTCGTCCCCGGGGAGGGCATTCGAAGCTGACCAAACAAACGTGGGAGTAAGGCCGTGCAGGAGACCCGTTAGTTAGTTTAGGAAACTGGCCTGAGACCCACTCGCCGAGCCCGTGACCTTGGGCGCGCCCTGTCCCTGCTAGTTAGAGACCCCGAGGGTCCTTCCGCCTCAGTCCGACCCTGACAGTGGCCTTGGGATCCCCGGGAGAATAAGGCCGCGTCCGCCCGGCGGCGCCGCAGGAGACCCGGGGATGCAGGACGGTGGGGCGGCCTTCCTGCCCGGCGGGGAAACGGAAGGTCTCAGCCTGCCGAAGCTGGCCGGCCGCTCCTGTGCCCGCAGCCGGGTGGACCGACGGGCTTCTTGTTTCAAGAGCTCCCCTAGAAAAGGGCACGCTATGTATAGGAGAGATTTAGGGCCAAACTCAGTCTTCACGATGAGGCGGGCTAAAGCTTACGGGGGGAAGAGCTTCCGCCGCCGAAGGCTTGGGGGGAGCAGAGGTGGTTGTGCCATCCGCCCCCGGGGCCCAAGGAAATGTCTAAAGAGTCAGGTGATGCTTATCTGTGAGCGTGAGCATCAGGAAACGTACCTAGGTTGTACCTTGCGTTTGGAAAAGGGAACAGAAAATGGAAAGATATTCTTTTTATAATTCAAAAAAATATGTAGAAAAGGCATTTTTGAAGGAAAAAACTACTTTTGGAAAATGGCATTTTATCTGTAACTGTCAGAGATAGGCTTCTGCCAGCTCAACTTTCCCTTTTCCACTACTCAGCCAATGAAATGTTAAAGTCCTTATCACCAGTAATCCTCTGGGCTAGGCACAGTCCTTTGAGGATCAGGCTTTGCTTGGTGAGACGAATACAAGGGTTTCGAAAGCTTAGGGAGCAAGTTTCCTTAGTATCAAAGTTTTCTCTGGTGTTAGAGCTATATTTTTTGTGCCCTGCTTATGCTCCTTCAGTTCCTTTGGAGGCTGACTTTTGTCTAATTTGGGGGCGGGGGTTGCATATGATCACATGCCTCACCCTGGTTCTGACATTGATGACTATTTTAATTTCAAATATACCATCTACCTTTGTTGTCTGGTTTTTATATACTTTAGATGTCTACTGCTTACCGGTGTCTGATTCGTTACCACTCTGTCATTTCTGGTGGCCCTGATGCCCAGTTCAATGTTGCCTACAAACTAATATGATAGCATCCCAAGACTATCCCTCAGCCCTTGACTATGAAGCACTTTGAAGGTCTACATATCCAAATTATTCTAGGTTCTGTAGGTATAAAACTCATCTCTCAAAACCAAGCTTACCTTTGTATTGTCTTAAAAGTACCATCTTCACTCTTCCCTTTCTACAAATTTCAGAGGCATCTAGGTGGCACACCGAATAAAGAGTCAGGAGGACCTGACTTCAAATCTGAGTTCTCAGGTACTTGACACTTGCTAGTGGTTTGACCCTGGGCAAGTCACTTAACCCTAACTGCCTGCCCCCCTGTAATGTCAATGTAAGGTTAATGGTGAGTACAGGGAAGAGTTGAAGATCTTCCCCAATCATTAATAGGCCTCAATATCTTTTATTCATTTCTGTTGAGTCCCTGAGTCAGAGGGTTGTGTTCTCCAGTGCTGAAAAGTGCATAAATTCTCTGAGGTGAGGTTTTACTTTAGGGCTTACTCATTGGAAGTGTTTGTTTGGCCAGACTAGACTCTGGGAAGCCACTAGGGAGCCCCCCAACTTTGAAAACACAGATATTGATGTTTCTCTCTCTAGTAACTATGTATTTAACGGTCAGACAGTTGGATCTGTCTGTTGATTTGTGATTTATGTATTACTTATAGTCAGCCTATGTACTTCATTGCTATCAAGAGAACTAGAGGAGAAGGAAGGCCCCTGGCACTCTGAATGCAGTATTTCTGGAAGAACTTGGATAAGAGTTGTAATGGGATGAGAGATATGGAGGGATTGAGATCTGAACTAATTAAACAACATGAGTGAGATCACAGATCTAATTGAACTATTAAAATACATTTTTATAAAATAAAAAATGCAGATTCTTCAGTAAATTAATCCTTTTTACAAATTTGTAAAGGATCAGGGCAGAAGAATACTTGAATATTACAACCCTTATGGTTAATAAATGAATGATATATAGAAAGAGATTCTAATGTATAGTCAGATAGTCAGTAAACATTTAAGTGCCTACTGGGGCAGCTAGATGGTACAGTGGATAAAGCACCAGTACAGGAGTCAGGAGGACCTGAGTCCAAATCTCACCTCAGACACTTGACACTCACTAGCTGTGTGACCTTAGGCAAGTCACTTAACCCCAATTGCCTCATCCTGGGTCATCACCAGTCATCCCAATGAATATCTGGTCACTGGATTCAGATTACTGTGGAGGAAAAGTGAGGCTGGTGACCTGCACGGCTCTCCCTCATTCAAAACAAAGTCAAGGGCAAGTCATGTCATTATTTCCCTGATGGCATGGTCTTCTTCCAGCAATGAAGGATGAACACAATTGCTTATGGTCAGACAGTTGGAAGCCCTGTCTGTTGGTCTTTATTTCTCTGCTTGTATTTTATCTGAAATTCTGGATGCTTTTTCCCCTGAACTAAGTGAATGATATATGTGCTTGATTAAAGGAGATTGTTGACCCCTCAAAAGTTACTTTCCTTTCAGAAAAGCAGAGCTAAGAACCTGTATAGCAGGCCCTCCTGTGTAGGATGGGATTTCCCCCTCCAAAATTTCTAAAACAAACAAAACTGGGAATCTATTTTTGAATTTTCCCTTTCAAACTTGCCATTTGAGAAAAGCTGGTTCGGCCTCAGGCTCTATCATACACTGGACTTGCACTTAGTTGAACCAGTGGCTATATTTTAATAGTCCATGTAGGAGAAAAAGAGGAGCTGAAATAGGTTGGTAGTTGACATAAGGGGATGGATGGATGGATGTGAGAGCCATTGGAGAAGGAGAATTAAAAAAGACAATAATTGATTGCCAAAATCTAAGTCTATGAAACAGAATTCAGCTCTAAGACTATGAATCTATAATATATACTGAGAAAGAAAACGTTATAAAAACAAAAACATAGTAATTAAATGTAGATTGTTTTAGAGCAAGTTTGATTATTTTGATCTTAAGATTTAAACCTTGGTTGGTTGGTTGTTATCTTTTATTCTTGAAGAGGACCAAAATGCATTATGTTAGAGTTGAGATACAGTGATAGATAGATAGACAGACAGACTGTGGCTGATCAGACCAATATAAACTCAGAAGGACCTACCATTTGTCAGGCACAAATAATAAACCTTAGAGAGACACCATGAGTGGACAATCAATGGAGTTCAAAATTAAACAAGAGGAGGAGGATGGATATGAGCACCAAAGGGAAAGAACTCAACCCTAAACTTCTCCGTGAACTCAAGGCCTACCTTTTTTAGTAACAATATTTTGCAGATGGTATTATATGACCAGCTGTGGAATACTATAGTCTCTATAGAATTAAGATTGAGTATTGCTATCTCTCAGAAGGTAGTGGAAAGGTGCATAGTGGATAGGAAAAGGCTTGAGTGGATAATTAGGAGCTAGGGACAAGGAATCAGAGTAAAAGATATCAAAGAAATATATGATCAAAAGATTATGACTGGTCATGTGGCAAGATCAAGGGAAAAATCAGTGGATGGCCCACATTCCCTATACTGGTAACTACACAATTCAAGAGAAATTAAGAATGTTGTGTATACCCACTGAGAATGAACTTACTGGGGGACATGAACAGGTACATAGGGATGCATTGTTATCTACATCAGTGTAAATAAGATTCATATCTATGGAATCACAGATCTATTTGACTATTTTGCTACTTATTCCCAAGTTCATTATGAGGCTCCAATGTGAGTTTATGTAAAATAATTTACAAGTCTTAAAGCACTATATAAATATGAGTAGTCATTATGTTCAAAATGGAAGAGATGAAATCTTTAAACTATAAACTACTGATTTTTTTTATTTCAATTCCAGGCAAAGTCCTAGAATATATTAATGAAGGGATGGTTTGTGGGCATTCAGGAAAGGGATGTGATGATCAGCAAGGGTTTGCCTTAATCAGGAGCAGGTTATGTCAGACTAACTTAATTTCTTTATACAACCAAACCAAAGAAATAAAGTGATAGATCAGAGAAATGTCAGGCAAAAATATACTATACTTAGATTTCAGTAAGGCATCTGACAAAGTCTCTCATGCTGTCTTTGTGAGAAAGATGGAGAAAGATGGGTCCAGGATTGGAGAATCTGTGGCCTTGGGGCCAAATGTGGCCCTCTAGGTCATCAAAGGCAACCTTTCACTTAATCCAAACTTCACGGAACAAATCCCCTTAATAAAAGGATTTATTTTGTAAAACTTGGACTTAATCAAAAGGCTGCACCTAAGGACTTAGAAGGCCACATGTGGTCTTGAGGCCATAAGTTCCCCACCCCTTGCACTAGACAATAATATGATTAGGTGGGTTTGGATCTAGTAACTGTATTTAAAGAATAAGTGTTAATTGACATTCAGAAAGATTGATGGTAGAGTGCCACACACCTCCATAAAATCCCCCAGGTTTTGTTCTTTAAAATCTGAGTATTTTAGTGCACTTGTTAATCCATATAAGTGAATAGTATGATATCATGTTTCCACTTGACAAATGTAAAATCTGTAATGTGAGCCAAGGAGAATGGAAACAGAAGATGTTGAGCTTGTGTGATTTGTCCTTCATTCTCGAAGAGGACCATGATATCAGGGAGTTGACATGACTTTCAATTGATTTTCACTTAAATGAAGGAGAGCTTCACTTTCACCAGCCTCACTTTTCCCTCCAGAGCCATCGGAGTCCCAGTGACCAGATATCTATTAAGAAAACTAGAGATGATCCAGGATGCAGTGGGAGACCTTGGTCCTTTTAAGCTAAGGTCCCTGAATGACGCAATGTCCATTCAGTGAATAGGCCTCTTTAAACAGTAAGTCAAAGCAGCCAAGGGATAAAGATAATATGTACAATTACCATTATTTTCTCCTGGCAAGGCAAGAGGAGAAAGGTGGAACTGTGTATTTTAAAAGACTGATTGACATCCTGAAGTCAAAATTTAACAACAGGAACACTTCAAGAGAAACTGACACCTATGTAATGCTTGCCTTAATGTGTACTTTAAGCTTGGTAATAAAATACAACAGATTACAAAGGCATTCAAACAAAAAATATACAACGTTAAAGAAACATAGGCTTCATTACCCCAAAGAAGCTAAAGAAAGATGAGCCCTTCCTTGTCAGGAAGGAAAAAGAGAATTAACAGATAAACCCAGGGTACACAATAAACTGGTTAAAAATTTATAGAAATACCTTTGGACCAAACAGATCTTACTTCATAAAGTAATAGTAAAGGCTGACAACAGGTATTTACCATTAACTTTGTTGAATATAATTGAATGTGATTTGGCTCCAGATAGAGCCTATGAAATGGCTGAGATTTCAGAGTAAAATCAAAATTCTCCTTAAGTGACATCTCCAATAACTCAATCCTCAATAACTCATTTTTGCAGGTTACAAAAATATAGTATGACACCCCAGACGGCTAGTATTATTCACCAGAACCTCACTCTCCTTTAGGTAACAGATCTTCATACTACAAATACAAATCCCAAAATATCCTTGAGAATTCAACAGACTGCCCTGGAACATGAGCATCATTACAGACAGAATCAACTGCTGCCCACAATCATCTGCTCAGCATTCATCCATAATAATTTTAGAACGATATTCTAAATAGATGTTGCTACACTGACTACTCATAACCTCCAAACTACATGGAGTGAAAAGCTTTCAAGATATAAAAAATATATAAAGACATTAAAACTAAGTGGGAATAAAACAATGTATATGTCATTCCAGTCTTCTTACACCTTATTTCCCACCACCTACTCTTGCATCCAGTGACACTGACCTCCTGGCTGTTACACAAACAAAACAATCTGTCTCTCAGTTCTGGGCATTTTCTCTGACTGTCCTCCACGCCTGAAACTCTCTCTCTTCTCCTCTCAGACTATTGACCTCCCTAGTTCTCTTTAAATCCTAACTGAAATACTACCTTCTATAGGAGGCTTTCTCTAACCCCTCTTAATCCCAATGTCTTCTATCTCTTAATTATTTCCATTTATCCTGTATATAACTTGTTTTGTATATGTTTATTTGCATGTGGTTTCCCTCATTTGATTGTAAGCTCCTTGAGAGAAGGGACTATCTTTTGCTTTTTTTTCTATCCCCAGTATTTAGCAAAGGGCTTGCTACATATTAAGCATATAATACATGTTTATTGATTGGTTCTTGTCTTGACTGCTACTAGAAGTAGTCCTGAGGATACTTTGAGTTAATAAGATTATATTCAATAATTTTAATCAACCACTAAGTAGTCATTTTATCCATCTGTATAATAGTCTACAGATCATTAAACATAAAAGAGTAACAGTAGAATAATGACTTGTGTCTGAACCATTCCTAGGGAAACTTCATAAGAAGAAACAGCAATAATGTTTTCAGTGGCCAACCCACCAACTATGCTGTGAGAAATGAGCAGTTACAAAGTAGGAGAATTCCAGAAAGGGTGTACCTTAACGGGGACGGAGTAGCTGTGAAGACATTTCAGGAACCTGAAAATGCTGGCAAATTAGGCTCTGGAAATACCACTGATTGAATTAGCATCTTGAATAATGTGATGCAATTGCTATTAAGAGTCAAAGAAAGGTGGATCAAGATGGTGAATTAGGGTGCAGCCTAGCTGAACTCTCTCAATGTTCTTCTCCAAACAATTTAAAAATAATGCCTCATATCAAATTCTGGAGTGGCAGAGTCAACAAAATGTCAGGTAAGACATTTTTCTTGCCTAAGAAAATTTAAAAGGTTAGAAGGAGAATTTTATTACACTGGGGTGGGGTCTGTCCAGAGCCAACATAGGCCTCAGCAGTAACCACGGGGGCAGCAGCAACTTTGGGAGCTTTCAACTCAAGAGATAATAAAGGAGTCAGAAAGAGATTACAGGGCACCCTTTGCTCTTTCCAAATACAGTTGGTACTGTTTGGCCACTCTTATTGCACAAACATTGTTCCAGGGCAGTTTGGGTTGGAGAGGGGAGCTGGTGATCAGTCCCAAAGGAGTGGGAGCCCTCTTTGCAATTTAAGGCAAAGATGAGTATTACCATGTCCAGCTATAGGAGAGCAGGAGCTCTTCCTTGGCAAAGACCAGAGAGCAGATGAGGAGAGCACTGACCATACCTTTCCCAGGATCACACCAACCTAGAAGTACCCAAAACTTGCATACCCCCAGAAGTAGCTCTGAAAACAGCAGCATGAAAATGCCTGAAGTTTGGCACAGGGTCATCCCACCCCCAGGTAAACAGAACTCAACTTTAACATAAAGTTCAAAGTCAAGAAATAGCTGGGGGAAAAAAGAGGAAACAACAAAAAATTTAATCACAAAAAGTTACTATGGTGGCAAGAAAGACCAAAATATAAACACAGAAGAAAACAACAATGTGAAAACAGTTACCAAAAGAAGCCTCAAAGAAAAATGCTAACTGGACTCAAGCTCAACAAGAATTTCTGGAAGATTTAAACAAAGTATAAGAGTGGTAAAGGAACAATTGGGAAAAGAAATAAAAGTGAAGCAACAAAATTATGAGAAGAGAATAAATAGCTTGGTAAAAGGCACAAAGCAGTACTGAAAGAAATAACACCTTAAAAAAAAAAACAAGCTTGGCATAATGGCAAAAGAGGCACAAAAATTCAATGAAAAAAAGAATTCCTTAAAAAAGCAAAAGTGGGCTGAGAATGTGCTCTGGGGCCCTCAGGGGCACGATGTCTGCCCCTTGCCCCTTTGCATGCCTTTGGCACCTTCCTGGCAGTCTATACAGTGGTGGCTCTCAGGGCTCTCGGGGCTCCCTTGCTGGACTGGGTGGCCATGGGCATCAAGAGGTGGGTTATGCTGGAGCTGCAGAACAAGAAGCTGGGGGAGGTGAAGGTTCTAGTCTTGGATAACTCCTTCTCAGATGATGAAAAGATTGGGGGCCTATCTTCAGAATTTGAAAACTTTGAGCTTCTCAGCATGGTTAACATCAACCTTGTGTCTTTGGCCAACCTACCCAAGCTTCCCCAACTTTGAAAGTTGGAACTCAGTAATAACTATCTCTCTTGAGGCTTGGAGGTCCTGGCCTAACAAACACCCAGCCTGATCCAGCTAAACCTGAGTGGAAACAAAATTAAGGACATCAATACACTGAAGCCCCTGAAGAAACTGCTGAACCTCAAGAGCCTAGAACTTTTCAAATGCAATGTGATCATGCTGATGAACTATTGGGAGAGTGTGTTTGCCCTGTTGATCCAGCTCACATAATTCAATAGCTACAATGCTGATGACAAAGAAGCTCCAGACTCTAACCCTGAGCCTAGAAGGAAGGCCTGGAGAGTGTTTTCAGGGAGAATGGGGAAGTGATAGGTGAAGAAGAGGAGGAGGAGGAAGACGTTAATGAAGAAGAAGAGGAAGAGAAGGACGAGGAAGAAGATAAGGTAAAGAATGAGGAGGAGGATGGTTGTTGTTGTTGTCTGTGTCCTTTGTTCTCGAAGAAGATCATGACATCAGGATGGTGACATGACTTGCAGATGACTTTGATTTGAGTGAGGGAGGGCTGTGCAGGGTCACCAACCTCACTTTCTTCCCCTGAGCCATCTGGGTCCAGTGACCAGATATTCATTGTTGTCCAGTCTATGAGCTCCAGAATGAATTGGATTTAAGGCTTGATCCTTGAGCAATAAATGTAGCCACTAAACCCAGAGGAAAAAAGGCAGCTTTTGGCCATGGAGTTTAACTTCCCCTGGGCAGAACACCAGAGAAGGAGAAGGAGGAGGAAGGAGAAGAGAAGGATGAGGAGAGAGAGGAGGAGGAGGAGGAGGGGAGCTGATGCTCTCAGGTTGTATTTGTCTTTCATTCTTGAAGAGGACCATGACATCAAGATGATGACATGACTTGCAGTTCACTTTGATTTGAGTGAAGGAGGGCTGTGCAGGGTCACCAACCTCACTTTCTTCCCCTGAGCCATCTGGGTCCAGTGGCTTGATATTCATCAGGATGACTGGAGATGGCCCAGGATGCAATATGAGACCCTGGCCCTTTCAGGCTAAGGTCTTATAGTGTTCTCACTTTGAGTGAGATACACCCATTCAATGAATAGGCTTCTTTATATAGTTACTCATGGGAAAGCCCCTTTAATAAAACAAAAATCAAACTAGGAGTGGAAGACCCTCAGGATTCCTGGGTAAAAGAGAAAGAATTACTATTTAGTAATTACAATCACTCTGTGCCAGGTGGGTGGAGACTTGTTGTCCAGTCTATAACCTTCAGAGTGCATTAGGATGATGGAGAGGAGGATGAAGAGGAAGTGGGAGAAGAACCCCAGCATGGAGAAAAAAAGAAACAACCTGCAGATGATGAGTGGGAGGACAGCGAGAAGGATGAGGAGGACTAAGCCAGCTGCCATGCCTTCAATGAGCAGCGTGTTGTGGATAGACCCTGACAGCTTGCCCTGAGCACTGCTTGGCCAGGGGATTTGGTGACCAAAGGTTCTTTTTGTTTTCAGGGGTGTTTTGTGCAGCAATTTGTTGGAATTCTTAATAAATCTTTGTTTCCAAGAAAAATGTGCCCCATTCCCTGCCTGGGTCCTGAAGGGGCAGGGGCTCTGGCACTTTCTCAGGATAAACCTTGCAGCCCCATCCCTCTTTCCTCTTATTTGTCTTTTTAAATAAATAAGAACTGGAATTTTTTATCCAAAAAAAAAAAAAAGCAGAACTGGCCAGTTAGAAAAGGAGGCACAAAATTTACTAGAGAAAAGAACTCCTTAAAAAGCATACTTGGCCAAATAGGAAAAAAGGTGCAAAAGTTCACTGAAGAAAATAATTCCTTAAAAATTTGAATCGGGCAAGTCATTGTGCTAATGATTCCAGAAGACATCAAGAAACAATAAAAGAAAATCTGAAGAATGAAAAAAATAGAAGAAAATGTGAAATAACTCACTGGGAAAACATCTGACCTAGAAAATGGATTGAGGAGAGATAATTTAAGAATTATTAGACTCTGTGAAAGTCATGATCAAAGAAAGAGCCTAGAAATTATATTTCAAGAAACTGTCAAGGAAAACTGCCCAGATACCTTAGATCCAGAGGGCAACATAGAAATTAAAAGAATATAATAATCACTGCCTGAAAGAGATCCTACAGTGAAAATTCTCAGGAATGTTATCGCCAAATTCCAGAACTCCCAGGTCAAAGAGAAAATCCTTCTAACAGTCAGAAAGAAACAATTCAAATATAAGAGTCACAGTCAGGATAACACAAGATTTACCAGCTTCCACCCTAAAGGAGCAGAAAGCTTGGAATATGATACTCTGAAAGGTAAAGTTCCTAGGATTACAACTAAGAATCACTTATCTAGCAAAACTGAGTATAATCCTTCAGGGGAAAATGGATAGTTAATGAAATGAGGTCTTTCAAGTGTTCCTTATGAAAAGAAAAAAACAGGGCTGCATAGAAAATTTGACTTACAAATATAGGATTCGATAAGCATAAAAAGGTAAACAGGAAAGAAAGGTCCATAAGGGATTCAATAAGATTAAACTGTATATATTTCTACATGGGAAGATGATATTTGTAACTTCTAAGAATTTTATAATTTTTAGGGCATTAAAAAGAGTTTACATAGGCATTTGTATGAGTTGATAATGCTGGAATGATCTCCAAAAGAAAATGGAGTAAGAAAGAGGGATGCATAGGGAAAAGGAGGAAAAAAGGTGTAGAATGGGAAAAATTCCCCCTATAAAAGAAGTACAATAGGAAGAATTTTAACAATTCAGGGGAAAATGGGGAGGAGGGGTGGCAGGCAATGCTTAAACCTTATTCTCATTGAAATTGGTTCAAAGAGGAAAATATATATTTACATAATAATATAATTAATATATAATATCATTATTAACATAATATAAATAAATACAATAATATATTATATAGTTAATAATAATAATATAAAATCTATATTTACCTCCTACACATACACACACACTCAATTGTGTATAGAAATATAACTTACCCAATAGAAAAATAGGAGAAGAAAGGGCTAAGAGAAGGGGGATGAGGGTGGGCAGGGAATGATAAAGGAGAGGGAAGATTAAGGGAAGTAGTGGTTAGAAGTAAAATAGTCTTGAAGAATGAACAGAATAAAAGGAGAAAAAGAGAGGAAGAAACAGAAGATAATAGGATGGAGGGAAGTACAAAACTAGTAATCATAACTGAATGTGAATGGGATGAACTTTCCCATAAAATGTAAGTAGATAGCAGAATGGATTAGAAACTAGAATCCAACAATGTAGTGTCTCCAAGAGGCACGTTTAAAACAGAAAGACCCATACAGTGTTTAAATAAAGAGGTGAAGCAAAATCTATTATGCTTTAGGTGAAGTAAAAAAGTCAGAGGTAACAATCATTTTTTCAGACAAAGCAAAAGCAGAAATAGGCCTAATTAAATTTTTCTAAGATGTACCATAGATATTGAAATAACATAAAAAATTTTTTACAGCAAGCTTCTCTGATAAAGACCTCATTTCTCAAATATATACTGAGTATAGAACTGTCACAGTTATAAAAACCAGAACCATTCTCCAATTCTTCAAGTCAAAGGATATAAATTGCCAGTTTTGAGAATAAGAAATGAAAATTATCTATACTCATATAAAAATGCTCTAACTCACTATTGATTAGGGAAAGGCAATTTAAAACAACTCTGTGGAACCATCTTATACCTATCAGAAATGACAACTGCTGGAGGGGGATAAAGGAAAAATAGGTACACTAATGAATTGCTAGTGGAGCAGTGAACTACTCTTCCCATTCTGGAGAACAATTTGGAACTATGTCAAAAGAACTATAAAACTGTGCATGCCCTTTGGCTCAGCAATACCACTACTAGGTCTGTATCCCAAAGAGATCAAAAAAAAGGGAAAAGACCTATATATAGAAAAATATTTCTTGCAGCTCTTTTTGTAGTAGCAAATAATTGAAAATTGAGGGGATCCCCATCAATTGAGGAATGGCTAAACAAGTTGTGGCATATGATTGTTGTGGAATACTATTGAAATGACCAGGGGAATGGTTTCAGGAAAAGCATGGCAAGACCTATATGATGGAAAGTGAAGTGAGAAGAACCTGGAAATTATTATACATAGTAACAGCAATGTTGTAATGATAATCAACTGAGAAAGACTTGGCTACTCTGTTCAGTACAATCATCCAAGACTATTCCAAAGCACTCATGATGAAAAAATGCTATCCACTTCCAGAGACAGAACTAACGATATGTGAATACAAACTGATGTGTAATTTTCTCATTTAACTTTTCTTTGCTTTAAAAAAAGCTGGCTCATAAGGAAATATGATTCGCATGATTTCACATGCATAATTGATATCATTTTGTGTGTCTTCTCCATGGGTAGGGAAAAGGTGGGAGGGAAGGAGAGAATTTGGAACTCAAAATTTTAAAAGAAAAGAACATTTTAAATAAACAAATAATAAAATTATTTAAAAATTTAAATAAGTCAAAGAAAGAGACATAGAACACATGATTTTGAGATGACCCTACTCAAAACTCTCCTGATAATCAGTTTAATAGGGAGGGTAGTAGAGTAGGTGATATTCCTTCATATTCTGGTACCACAAGAAGGCAAGATAACCTGGAATAAATTAGAAATAACTATACCCTACCCACTAGAACTGCTTTAGTGGAAATAGTGTCGACCGTAAAAATAAGCAAGTCACAAGGGCTCATAAAATAGCCTGAACATATGAATACATTCATTTTGTACCAGTCCTATATCATAACAAAAATGGAAACATCCTACCAGTTATAGGCAAAGGTTTCATACCATTTTTACTAACAGTTCTCTCAACTCTAAGTCATATAACAACGTATTGCAGACCGAATACAGGGATACCATAAGAAATATTTTCTTCTCTTAGCTCAGATTAGATGAAACTGAGGACCTACTAAAATCTGAAGATGGAAAAATAAAAGAACCTGATGTATGGAAAACCTTCACTTAACACAAATAACAGAAATTGGGAGCAGGCAGAGCAGGAGGGCAGCATTTATCAAGTGCTTACTATGTTAGGAACTGTGCTAAGGGCTGGAGATGCAAATAACAAGAGAGAGGTGGGGGGAGAGAGGGAGCACTTGCTCTCAAGGAACTTACATTCTCCTGGAGAAGACAATACATAAAACTGAAAGTGGGGAGAGATAAGGAAGTTACTATGCAAGGCCATGGTGTCCCCGTCAGAGGAGGGGTCTTCCAGGGTGAAAGGGCCACCAGGGATGAAAGAAGTTTCAGGGTAAGAAAGCATGTTGGTGAAGTGTGGAGTGTCAAAAGCAAAACTGGGAGAGAAATATAAGATGGCCAGCCTGGGACCCTCCCCAAATTGAAGAATTTACCAATGAGAGAAGGGAGTGAGAAGGGAAGATGTTCCAAGGTGAGAAGGCCATAGGCACTGACGGAAGTTTCAGGGTAAAAAGGCAACTGAGGTATATTGCCTGTTCTACCTGATTATGAAATTCTGTTTGATAATGAAATGAAATGCATGAGGAAAATCATACCAATGTTGCAAATGATTTTTGAAGAGGAGATAGCTATACTTTAGTTTTAAATTTTTGAAGGCTCTTTTTGAAACTCTTTTTGAGTTTAAGGGTATAAATACAACTGGTAGCCCAATTATTAAAAAAAGGGTAATTTTTAAAAACTACATGTGCTAGATTAGAGACCAATCCACAGGGGCTGTTTATGAGAATCAAATAAAATAACACATGTAAAATGCTTTGCAAATCTTAAATTCTCTGTAAGTGCTACCAGCTATTAAAACCATTATAAACTCATGCATTCTCACACATTTTTTGACAAAAGATGTTTAAAAATGTTTTAGGATCTACACATAGTGATGTCTGCCATAATAAGAATCGTAGGAGAAAAAGTGGAAATTTGTTATAAACAGGCATCAAATACCACATGGCACAAATGACTTAAAGATCTGCAAGAAATAATCAAACATTATATAAATTTTGGGCCTTAGATGCAGGAGGAAACATTTTTTGAACACAGTGCCAGATTTGTTTTGCTTGATTATGCATATTTGTTACAAGGGATTTGTCAATGTTTTTTCTTTTTTCTTTTTTCCATTGGGGGAGAGGTAGAAGGTAGAGAAAGTAAAATTTTGTTAATTGAAGAAAATAAGATTAAAAATACTATAAGGTTGCTACAAAGGTAGGTGGAAGGTACATAGATTCATAAAACTTTAAGGGACCTTAAAGACCTATGATTGCCCTGCAACAGCCTGCAACATGTGGTTGTGTGTCCTGGAGTGGAGGGGACTATTAACATTAACTCTAGCTTGTTTTGGGTTTTTTTTTTTAATAGAATGTATAACTGCACACCTAAGCTGCTCCTACTGAGCATCTCTTTTACCAATCACTTGGAGAAGCACTTTGTTGCTTCATAATCACTTTATCTGAAGTGTCAATAGCTCTGTATAGCAGCACCCTGACAAGGGCACTGGATAGCTCAAGTTTTTGTGCTTCTGCCATTCATTAACTGTCTTATCTCAGAGAAGTTACTTCACAACTCACAGTCTCAGTTTTCTTAGTTCCACAGTAAGGGGGATTGGACGCACTGATCTTAAGGTCTCTCCTAATTCTAAAAATCCTGATCTCATATATATTTATGGTATGTATTTATCTTAGCCTTTCCACACTCATATGCATTTCTCTCTAATATAGGATCATACTTAGGATATAAATACTTCATATCCATTTATGTACTGATCTAATGTCTTTATCCTACTATCTATATATTCTATATGTCATTTTCCATCTGTTTTCAATAGTAAGCTTCTAAAGATTAAGTAACTTTGCAATACCATGTCTAATTATCAATAAATGCTTACTGAGGAGTCAAGCTCTGCTTGATCATTCAAAATTGTGAGATTAAATAAATGTCCTATTTTTCAAAGATTACATCAATATTTAGCAGGTACATGTGGCAGAAAATTTGAATGCCACATCGCCCAATTAAAGGTAACCATTAAGAAAAATGAAGCAGAATCTGGAAAATAAAAATACATTAGAAATTCTAGATTCCCTTAATTAACAATTAATTGAGAGCAAGAGTTAAAAAATTAAGATGATCCAAGGAGTCAAAGCCCATAAGGAAGAAAATAAACAATCCAAAATTAATTTGTAAAAACCTTTATATAGAGGCTTGAGAAATGAAAAAAAACAACTAGAAGAAAGGGGAATGGGAGGGGAAGAGGTAGAGAGATGGGACGAAGGGAGGAGGGAGAGAGAGAGAGAGAGAGAGAGAGAGAGAGAGAGAGAGAGAGAGAGAGAGAGAGAGAGATTAAGAATCCCTGATAGAGGATGTGGAAAATTTCTGGTCTAAATGGTTACACATTTAAACACAGTTGTTAAACACACAGTTAAACACAATGAAAAAAATTAAGTCGCATCAAATGCAAAACAGACTTTGTAACAATATCATGAACAAGGAACATTACATTAAGAGATATGGAAAACTCTGGTTTGCAAAATTGTCAAGTAGCAGATCTGGAGGAGATATAACATTCCGAGCTTAAACCTTCCCCACGAGTGCATGCTACTAGCAAAGTACTTTACTAGTCTCTTCTCAGACATAACAAGGCATCATATCTACCACTAAAAGATGAGAATACTAGTGATCCCTCCAAACATAGGTCCAATGTTTATGTGCTTTATACAAATAATTCATAGCTTATATTGATAAGGTATCTAAAAGTGTTCAAAAGAAAACAGTATATTAACTAAACAAAAAGGAGGTATTTTTCTTTAAAGTCCCAGGGGCATAAGGAGCCAATTATTATTGATTCAGTAATTATTGAACAAGTCACCTGAAAATGCCATGATATTTATACTGCTTTTATTGATTATTGCAAAGCTTTTGACTCAGTTCCATATTCATGATTTCATATACTGCAAATAAATAAAACAGGTCCACATATAGTGAAAATGTTAGAATATATGATGTCCTCACAGAAAACTGTTTGTTCTGTATTTAAGGCATATCAAGAATAATTTATATAAAATGTGGCATTTTTCAGGAAGATAGTCTAACTAACTCAAGGTTTTGCCCAGTCTTAAACTCATTAATCATCTCTCCTAAACTGAACTGAGTATGGCTTCCAATTTTAAAAGTTAGTTTTATCAAGGCATCTTGTTGTACATTCCTGTATATGAGTGGCTATATGGTCCAATGAAAGACACATTAAATAGTTTTTCTAGCTCATGGGTTCCTTTAATGATATCAAAATATCATTTGGAGTCTATAATATTTTTAATGTCAAGGAAAGGTAGAGACCAAAGACTTTAAGTTTGAATCTGGAAGTCAAATTAAACCAATGAATGAAAGCAATACCTATAAATATTTATTGATCTCCTCACAGGACTCATGACACATAAAGCTATCAAGAAGAAGTCTGTAGATACAGATTTTGAGACTATGGCATCTTCAGATGAAAGGTTAAGAAGAACACATTTAAAGCAATTAACATTTATATGACTAGGTGGCACAAAGGATAGAGTGCCGTATTTACACTCAGGAAGACCTGAGTGCAAATCCAGCCTCAGACACTAACTGTGTGACCCTGGGCAAGTCACTCGACTTCTGCCTGTCTCAGTTTTCTTCTCTATAAAATGAGAACCATACTGATAACATCCACATCCCAGCATTGTTATTAGAATAAAATAAATATTTTAAATGCTTTGCAAACAGTAAAGTCCTACATAAATGCCAGCTACATAATACCAATGTTAATTGTAAAATGCTGGAAGGGGTGTGGGGAAAGAGGCACATTAATTCTCTGTTTGTGGATTTGTGAATTGGTCTGCCCATTCTGGAAAAAATCATTTGGGATTATTCAAGAAAATGACTAAAGCTCTTGTATCCTTTGACCCAGAGATTTCCTTCCTAAGTAGATACCCCAGAAAGAAGAAAGTGAGACAGCAGATAGAAGGTTAAATCTGCAATCAGGAAGACCTGAGTTCAAAGACCGCTTCAAACATTTACTTGCTGTGTAACTCTGGGCAAGTCACTTAGCCTGACTCAGTTTGCTTACTTGTAAAATAAGGATAGTAACAGCATCTACTTCCCAGAGCTGTGAGGATAAAATAAATTTAACATATATAAAGCACTTTGTAAATCTCAAAAGCTATAAGAATGCTAGCTATTATTATTTAAACTAAAGGTCTCATGTAAACCAAAATATTCCCGGCAGCACTATTTTTGTGGTAGAAAAGAACTGTAATCAAAATGGGTGTACATGGATAGAGGAAAGGCTGAATAAATTATAGTATGTGAATTAACAGAACAAATAAAGCACATGAAAAATTCACAAAAAACTTGTGTGGACTGACAACAGAATAAAGTAAACAGAACCAAGGAAACAATATACACACTGACTATAGTAATATAAATGAACACTAAAATGAAGTTAAATGTTATATAATTTTAATGATCAATGTGGTCCCTTGGAAAAGAAATGAGAAAATGTAGCTCTCTCCTTTCCTTGGACTAGAGGAAACTATGCAACATTCCATACCATATTGGCCAAATAAGTTCACTTTTGATTTTTTTTTTTTGCTTTATTGATTTTCTTTGAAACAGAAATGTATATTGGGAAGTAGCAGCAATAGAAAAATCAACAGAATCAATAACAATTTTTTGCAAAGATTACAAACCCATGGCATAGAATCTTTTGAACAACTTTTTGTGTAAGTGGGAAGAAAATCGTCTTCTAAATAATAGCCTAGTCATCCTATTATTTAAATATGTATTATATAAATATATGTGTGTACGTGTATATTTACATTATTCAATTAACTTAACATTGTTTCTCTCAGTTTCCTCATCTGTAAGAAAAAGATAGTAATAGCACCTACCACCCAAAGTTGTAAGGATCACATGAGATATTTGTAAAGTGCTTAGCACAGTGTCTGGCACATGGTAAATGCTATATAAGTGGTTACTTATCAGAATCATCAATCATCATGGTCGTCATTATCAACATCATCATTATCATTCCTGTGTACTCTGACAAAGGACTGAGTACAGTAAGACTATCATCGCCCCAGTTTTAAACACTAGTAATGCCGTGTAAGGTCTCATTAGCTTTATTTGACTGCTGTATCACACTCTTGATTAGTATTCAGCTTTCTAGCCCCCAAATGCCTACGGTTCATCATTTTTTTTACATTAACTGCTATTTAGTTACATCTTCCTTTTGTACCTGTACAATTGTTTTGGTTTTTTTTTACATTTATCCCTATTAATTTTCATCTTAGCCTCAAGCCCATCCTTCTAAACTATCAAGTTCTTTCAGATTCCAGTTCTATGATCTAAGATATTAACTATCCTTCTCAACTTCTTGTCACTTGAAAATATTCAGATTTCATCTATGCCTTCATCTAAGATATTGAGTTGGGGAGAAAACAGGACAAAGTCAGATCCCTGCCAAGGCTGTACTAGAAACTCCTTCCCTCTCTGGCTTAGCACTCACTCTTTCATTAACAATGATCTTTGAGTCAGTCAATAGGTTTCAGACTGATGTATTTGTTTTATTTTTTGGTACAGGTCTATATATTTTTCATAAGAACATTTTGAGGGACTCTGTCAGAAACCTTGCTGAATCTGACTGCAATTGAAGGGGGAGCCTTACCTGGTGAAACTCTGTTTTTACTAAGACTAAGTCTGGTTTATGATCTTCTGGCTGTCTCCTGGCTCCCTATTTGTTCTTTTGTCTCCTACCATCCTGGTTCTTCCTTCACTTTGCCTAACAGGTTGGAGATATTTCTCCACATTTCAAGCTTTAGAACCAGATTTGTGTTTAATTTTCTCTCCTCCCTGGAAGTTATGGTATCCTGGCTACCTCCAAAATTAACAAAATATCCATTGCTGTTATAGTACATGCTATTCTGCAGCCAATCTTAGACTTTTATGAAAGAGTTTTTTGTTTGTTTCCAGGAACCCCATATTTTTGTATTTAGGACTGAGGATCAACATTTCAAGGAATTTTAAAATGAGGAATGTACATATCAGTGAAATCAAGTCTTCTGGGAACTTGTGGTTTGGGATGGTGTCAAATGGTATGTTACTTGGGATCACAGTTCCCAAGCTCAGAAAAACCTCTCATGCTAATATCATTGATAGTATACTTCTCCTATAAAAATGCAAAATACACTTGTGCAATGAAATTTAAAATCAATCACCAGTATTTATTATGTGCAAGGCACTGGAGATATAAAAATGAAGTTATTCTTAAGGAATGTGCATGCATTTGGAGAAGACGGTATGTTGTATATATGTGTGTGTGTGTGTGTGTGCACATGCATACATGTTAGTGTACATTTGTAAACAACATTCATAGGTATATAAAAATAAATAGTGGGTTATTTGGGGGATATGGTCCTAATAGCCAGAGAGAGGCAGGAAAGGTTTCATGAAGAAGGTGGTATTTGTGCTGAGTTTTGAAGGAAATAAAGGATTGCAAGAGGTGAGGGTGAAGAGGTCTGCATTCCAGGTATGGAGGACAACCTGTGCAGAGATGGGAGATACGCTATCTGTGAGGAAGCCAGTTTGGTTGGGCTATGGCATGCTTGATGGGAAATCATATCTAGTGAAGCTGGAAAGAAAGGTTGTGATGTGTTTAAATGCCCAATAGAAGAGTTTATAGTTGTTCCCAAGGAGGATAGGGAGCTACTGGAGTTTATTGAATAAAGCAATGATATGATCAGACCTGTGCTTGAGGAAAATCACATGAACAGTTGTGCAGAGAGTAGATTGGAGTGGGGAAAGATTTGAGAAAAAATGACTAATTACAAGACTATCACAAAAGGCCTGAACTAGGGTAGGCGTGAGGTGGGGCAAGAGAAGAAAAAGGAGATATTGGAAAAGTAGGAAACAAGCATTTATTAAGCTCTCACTATGTGCCAACAGCTGTACTAAACACTTTACAAATATTATTTCTTTTCACCCTCACAACAACTGTGGGAGCTAGTTTGAGGACAGTGAGACAAATAGAGATACTAAGTGTCTGATCCGGGATTTTGTGAGAAACTTGGCTGTGGGGATCACAGGGCTTCCCAGGAAAGGTCAGGCAGTTAGCCCTGGATGAACTGCTACTGCCCATTGCTTCCCTTCCCAAAGTGCCCTCTGGAAGACCCATGTGATAGACCCACTCTTACTGAAAGAATTCAATGACAGAGGGGGCAGAGGAAAACATTTATTTTTAAGCTTCTCAGGAAGAAATGGGTGTGGTGCACATTAGGAACACCCACACTGATGCGGAGGCAGGAGTTGAAGTTACACAATTTTATCCTTCTAAGTAGAGTTAGGGTTAGTTCAAATTCCTCAGATTCCTCACTTTATTTCCTTATATCCTCTCCTATATGCGGTACAGAGGCTAGGGTCCTGAGTTGTTTGTCATACCCAACCCTTCTATTTTTCTTAGGCCAAGATGTGCTTGACCATCATCTTTGCCAACAGGTTATGTATGCTTATCTTATCACAAGCTCCCATCAGTCCAAGAGTTACTATTTTTCAAGAACATATCCCTTCTTACAACTTGAACTCAGGTTTATTCTAATTCCAGGCCCACTGCACCACTTAGTTACCTCAGGTTGATTGGAGGGAGAATGAGGAATCTTAGAGATGACTGTGGGTATCTGGAAGGATGATGATGCTTTTGATAATACTAGGAAAAGTTTTCAAACAGCTGAAGAAATTGAGGTTATTTATTAATTGTACTTTTTTTCACCTCTGTTAATATATCCTGGCTACATGACACCAACACAAGGGCAAAATATGTTTTATTTTCTTCATTTATTAATTCAGCATGGAATGGGGGGATATTGTTGGTAAAGTGGGTTCAGCTGTGCAGCAAGCATAATGCTGTGGAGGTATCTACCCATGTGCAGTTGCCAGTTAATTAATCTCTGGACTTGTTTGCATTGAAGTTTGAGTCATCACACATAATCAATCAATCAACATTAATTAAATGCCTACTATGTGCCAGGAACTGTGCTAAGTGCTAGGGATACAAAAAGAATCAAAAGACAGTCCCTGACTTCAAGGAGCTCACAATCTAATTAGCAGAAGAGAGAGGAAAGTAGAATGAATGAAATTTGGTTCAGTGGGCATGAGGGAGTGTCAGAAGATAAGCCCCAGTGGTTCCTGCATGGAAATTGACTAATACATTAAGGGCGATGAATTTGTGTATGGGAGAGAAAAGAGGTAATAGCCAGGGATGGGGAAACCTGGATAGTGAGTGTGAGAAGGCTGGGGACTTGATACATGAGACATGATTTGGAAACAGGCAAGAGACTGGTATGTGTTATACCAGTTACCATCCTTGGATGGTAAGACAAATATTAAGAGGCCATGTTTTTAAAGGCCAGTCTGGATGGCAAATTTCTGAGCTCTCTGTATTCTCTGTAGAGGAAGAGAGTGTGCTTGAGGGGTATAAAGGGTCCTAGAATACCAGGCATACTTGAGAGGATCATGGCTACAACTGAGATGTTCCTAACAAATGGAGATTTTTATAATATCAACTTATTATATGAGAATCTATCAGAATTTTCAAGAATACAGGAGCATAGTGAAGCCAGACGTTCATTTCCAAAGCAGCTTACCAGGCAAAAGTGAATTTTTAAGTTAATCACCCAAATAATTGCCCCAAATTCTCCACTTCTCTTTGCAGGGACTTCACCTAATTTTGAAATGCTTTAAATGCTCCATTTGAAGGAATAAGGTGAGGCAAGACAAGGAAACCAGAATGGCAGCATATCCATGTCCTGGAATCTCCAACAACTCCTAAAATGCTGACAATAAAACTATATCTGTTTCATCTCTTTTCCCCTTACCAGTTTCCCCAGCATTGGCTTATGTTTAAGAAGCCAAGAGAAATTCCTACAGTATAACTGTGTATCGATTTCATTGTAGATTAATTTTGTGATGTCTTAGCATTGGATAGCAAGCTTTTCTCAGGCAAGTTGTCAAATACACTCAATTGGAAGCAATTAGTTCACCCTGACAAATATGGAGTATAGGAAATAAAAAATGTCAGCATCATTTGCTGGGTAAGCTTAAAGGAAGGCTGAAAGGTAGAGATTTTCTGAAAGGAAATGACTTGTCTTTCTGTATGTTGATATTACAACTGATTACCCAAATAGGGTGGGACAGCTAGGTGGTACTCGTGGCTAGTAGATAGTGGCTAGAGTGCCACGCCTGAAATCAGGAAGATCTGAGTTCCAATCCAGTCTCAGAAACTGACTACCTGTGTGACCTTGGGCAAGTCACTTGTCCCCATTTGCCTCAGTTTCCTTATCCATAAAATGAGCTGAAGAAGGGCAAACCACTCCAATATCTTCGCCAAGAAAATCCCAAATGGGATCACAAAGAGTCACACACAACTGACATGACTGAACAACAATTGTTAAGGAGCTTTTCCTTATATCAAAGCCAAACCTAACTCTTTGAAACTTCTACCCAATGACTCTAGAGGTAGAACCAGGAATAAGCAGTGTGAAGCTAATCCCTCTTCCATATGACACCCCATCAAGTATTTAAAGAGGTTATCATGTCCCTGATGAATCTTCATCTCTAGGATAAGTGTCCCCACTCTTTTAAATCAGTCTTCATTTGGCCCAGAATCCAGGTCCATAACTACCCTGGTTGCTTTCCTCTGGATGACCTCCAGTTTATCAATGTCTTTCCTACTCAAATAATGCCTCTCACATAGTAAATGTTATATAAATAATTATTTCTTTCCTTCCTTTCCCCCCTCTTTTACTTTCCTTCCTCTCTCCTTCCCTCACTTCCCTTTCTCTTCCATCTGTTCCTCTGTTCCTTCCTTTGTTATTTCCTTCCCTTCCTTCCTTCCTTCCTCCCTCCCTCCCTCCAGATTCATTCTACCCAGGGCAGAGTAGAAAGGAACTATTATCTCCTGGATGTTATGCCTCTCTTAATGCAACCCAAGATCACAGGGTTTTGTTATTATTGTTTTGGGGTATGTGTGTGGTTTTTTATGCTGTTTTTTTTGGCTCTCTTACATGGTTAACTCATTGAGTTCACCATTCTCTAAAACACCCAGATCTTTGTCAGAAAAGAAATGTCATCTAACCACATCTCCCTCATCTTTTATTTGTGAAGTTGATATTTCTACTTACCAGACTTTACATTTTCCCTCATTCAATTTCATAGGTTCAATTCAATATTCTAGACCCCAAGATGTTTTTGGATCTTGTCATCTAAGTGTATTAGTTCTTCTAGTTTTGTGTCAAACATACTATCCATTCTTTAATCCAAATCCTCAATAAAGAGGGTAACCAGCACAGGACTACAAATAGATCCTAGGGGCCATACATCTCCTGGAGACCTCCTTCCAAGTGGACCTCCCTCCCACCCCCAATGATGACTGTTTGAGTCCAGTCATCCAATCAGTTCTGAATCCATTCAGCTGTACTACTGTTTAGCCTCTCCATTCTTTCCACACAAAAAAAGCATCAGACATTTTATCAGATGTTTTACTAAAGTCTACCAAATGTTTTGTGAATATCTTTAGCATTCTCCTGATCTACCCATTTAGTAACCTTATCTAAAAAGGCAAAAAGAAAGAAAGAAAGAAGAAAGAAAGAAAGAAAGAAAGAAAGAAAGAAAGAAAGAAAGAAAAGGAAATAGATTGAGTTTGAATTAATCTGTTCTTGATGAAGCCAAGCTGGTTCTTTTTGATTACCACCCCCCTATTTTAGATGCTTACTAACCATCTCTAATAATCTCTTCTACAATGTTACCAGACTTAATTTGTGTCATGGGGTTACTAAAACTGATTTATCATGGGAAATTTTAAATGAGTTTTTGGCATCTGTATTATTAAATTTATACAATTTTAATTTCCATGCAACTTTTCTGGAAACATTTGGGCAGCGGGTGCAGGTGGGGGAGGTAGGCCTATACTTTTACCCTTTTCTAATATTCTCTCTTTTCTATTTCATATAACATGTGTATTATTCTGATGTTCTGCTGTTCATTTTCTCTTCTGTGCTGTATTTCTGTGGAGGAGAGCCAATTCATCAGAACACTTATGCCAGATGCAGCATACATTTTATGTAGGCTGAGATGGTTTATCTGTTTTCCAGGTCAGTTGTTTTGTCAATGAGATATTTCACATTGTCTGCTATTTTTTCATTCCTCTAGTTTTGTTTTATAATGTCTTGATTTTTCATAAAGTCATTAGCTTCCTTCTGCTCCATTCTGCTCTTTAAGGAGTTATTTTCTTCAGTGAGTTTTTGGATCTCTTTTGTCATTTGGGTTAGTCTGTTTTTTACAGTGTTATTTTCTTCACCATTTTGGGGTCTTCTTTAGCAAGCAGTTATTATTTTCATTTTTCTTTCCAATTTTTGCTCTACTTCTCTTGATTTTCAAAATCCTTTTTGAGCTCTTGCACAGCCTGAAACCAATTCACATTTTTCTTGGAGGCTTTGGATGGAGGAACTTTGCTGCTCAATCCCCCCACAATCTGGGGGCCTAGAGTTCTAGAAATAGTTGCTGTCTCTGCCCCAGCTGCTGCTGTGGCTACAATGGGTTCCTCTGCCCTCTCCCTCCTCTGCTATCCTAGGGCTGGGGCTGGATCACTCCATTCTCCCACACTGGTCCCAAAGGCTTTTCCCACTGACCTTCTGATTTATCCTCAGCATTTTGGGGTCCTGAAGTCTGGAAACTGCCACAGATGTGAGAGATTCAGTCTCCCCATGGCTTACTCAGGTCCTGTCTCTGCCAGTGTGGCCCACACTGGACTGCCTCTGCCCCCTGTGTAGCATAATGGACACTTCCCAGTGACCTTCCAGGTGGTCTTGGGCTGGAAATTTGCTTCTTTCCTTCCTTCTGTGGGTTTTGCAGCTCCAGAATTTGTTTAGAGCCATTTTTTACAGGTATTTGACTGGACTTGGGGGCAGCACTCTAGAAAGTACGTGCTGTTACTCCACCATCAGGCTCCGCACCGCCCCCCCCCCACTCTCCTTTATTTAGGTAACATGACCAAAAAGATAGAGAACTAAACATTTTCTCCAGTCTCCACTAACTCAAAAAAACAACAACCCAATATCCAAAGAGAAATCATACTCCAGAGGGAGAGCAAGAGATGACTTGTAGAGATGTACAGGTTCAGGAAGCTCAACTGAGTGACCTGTCCAGCAGAAATGTTATACTCAAAGAGTATATTTGAGGATATTGGGGCCCTCCAGTGCTATATTCTATGTGTATGATGTGAACTGCCAGCATGCAGTCTATGTGTGTGTGTATGTGCCCATTTTTCTCACCAACACAGTATTTATGGGAGATTCCAGCCCAGTTTAAGAGGAACAGGGAGGAAGACATATTTTGTAGTCACTGCTCTTATAGTACTATCTCAGTAAATGCCTTTGATTTGAACTAATTGTGTCCTCTGGCTGACTACTAAAGGTGAAAGCACTTAGAGACATAGAGTAACTCAAACCTTCCCCTCCATACCTAACCAATGTGAATTGAGAGATAGTTCCCATGCTATAATATGTTTAATAATTTTAACCCTTATGTTGTATCTGGATTCTAAATTTTTTTATGTCATGGATTTCTTTGGCAGGCTGAGAAGCCTAAGGACTCTTTTCAGAATGTTTTTAAAATTAAAAATTAAAAAAAATTAAGACAAAGGAAACCAATTATATTGAATTACAGACATAAAAATTAAAAGAAATTTTTTTAGAAGTTCATGAACTCAAGGATAAGAACCCCTGTTCTAGGGAGGCAAAAGAGTCCTTAATAAAGCTCCCAAAAAATGCTTATCTGCATTTTCTCATTTCTGGGTGTGTTCATAATACAATCTGCAGTCATGAAAGTCATCCCATAATGAGAACATTTCCCAAGGCATCAGCTTGTTTCCAGATGTCCTGAAATTCATCTTTGTACTTCATTTATATGTGCCAGTAGGCTATGCCTGTGTGAGTGATGTTTCCATAGTAACAATTGTATTTCAGACAGGAAAACAGAGGAAGACCCTGGGGAAAGGGGGAAACAGTTTTCAAATGCAAATAGCAATAAAATGAGGTTAAAAATAAGACACTTAATCTATGGAGTAAAGTATGACTTTAGTGTCATTGAGTGATACAAATTTATTGACTAAAACGCACCTCTGTGGATATCATTATTCAATGCCTTCCTGAGGCACAGAGGTTATAATGATGAAGTACAAGCTCTTGTAGTTTCTCTTTAAGATGTGAAAGCTTTGAATGTGGGCTCTGTGATAACTGTCAATCATCTGAGGACCAGACTAGCTAGAGAAACTCATGCAGAGGGGTTTGTCACCAAAAGGTGAGCTACCAACTGATGAATTTTTTCAGATATTGCTTCTCCCTGAACCCATCTACTTAGGTGTTAGAGACTTCAATCCACACATATGAAGATTTATTGTAATAAAACCCATACTGTTATTAAGAAAAAAGAATGAATTCTATAGTAAGAAGAGCGCAATCATCGCAAGACCTGAGTCATTTGACTCAACTCTACCACTGAAGAACTCTATCACTCTCAACTCTACAGCTCTGCCACTCTACCACTGCAGGTCCTGTGTCAGGAATAAAGACTGTGAGGCAGCAGTTTATTTAGATCATACGGCCACTTTACAAATAAAGAAAGTGATTCACACAGAGATCGGTTTCATTTATTTATCCGTTATTTCCACAAGTATTAAGTGCTTATGTTAGACAGGAATGTACTTAGTAATTGGGAAAGACAAAAAGTTTAGCTAAGATGCTGTCCTGCCTTTGTGGAGCTAGCAGAGCTAACTGCAAAATAGTATCAGAGAAATGTATCAAAAAGATTCAGGAAAAGGGTGCTACATGAGGTCTAAGGGGAAGGCATCACTAATCAGGGCAGGAAAGGAGGGTTCCATGCATAGGTGGGATATGAGGTTTTTAAAGGGCAATGTGAATGTTAATGACAAAGAGGGAATGAAAGGATATTTCAGGTGGAGGGAAGTGTTAGCAAAGGTGTGGAAATGGGAAAGTGCAACGCATATTCAGTGGGGGCAAATCATATGAGTCACAGGATCATAGACCTAGCACTGCAAAGGACCTTAAAGGGTATCTAGTCCTACTCCCTTATTTCACAGGTGAGAAAACTGAGGCCCAAGGAAGTTGAATGATTTGCCCAAGGTCACACAGATAGAAAGGATCAAAGATGGGATTTGACTTCATTTTTTCTGTGGTAGAAAGGAATTATAGAAAGCAGGAAATATGAGGTAGGTAGTACCAGACTGCTGAAGGCCCTGAATGGCAAAGAGATTTTAATTTTACTCTATGAAAGTAGATTCACATGAATGTGTAGATGACGGAACAGGGGCTGGCTGCAGAAGTCAGACTGCAAGGGGCTAAGGAAACTGGAGAGAGAGCCATTCAAGATTTCTGTGCAAAGAAACAGGCAGTTTTACAGAGGTATAACAGATGAATTGGAGGCAGAAGAGGACATAGATAAGAAGACCTGTTAAAGGGTTATTACAAGCCCATCCTGGTTGTAGTGAGGGAAGGGTAGTGGCACTGAAAATAGAAAAAGGAGGAATTATGTGAGAAGCATTGCCAAAACATAACTTTGAGAATTTGGTAAATGGATATGGGCACTACAAGAAGAGAAAAAAGGTATGCCAAAGTTTTGAATATTCAAGACTTGATGATCAATGGTCCCAGTGACAGAAACAGTCAAGTCAGAAAGAACAGGTTTAGGGGAAGTTGAATTTGAGATGTGTTGAATTTAGAGCACACATGGGATGTTCCTGATTTATCCCTACACTTAGGGAGGAGATTGTAAAGTTCTGAGGGTAAATCAGGCCTAGAGATACTGATTCAGGACCAATTTGCACAGAAGTCATAGCTGAAGCTATCAGAATGAATAAGATTGTCAAGGCAAAGAGGACTAGACCAAGAATAGAACCCTGGGGAGACTTATCTTGAAGAGGCCAGTGATGACCATGAGAAAGGAGATTCATGTGAATTAGCATATAATGGAACAGAGGCTGGCTGCAGAAAGCAGACTGCAAGGGGCTGAGGTAAGTGGAGAGAGAGCAAGGGACTGAAGACATGGGGTACTGGCAACTTTTTCCAAGAAGCAGAAGAGAGAAATAGGAAAATAGTTGGATGGTTTGGAAGATCAAAGAAGAATTTTTCTTTTAGGATTGAAAAAGTTTGTAGGCAGATGAGGAATCAATGACAGGAAGAAATTGATTTACCAGGGAAGGAGTTGCCAGATGATAAATGAATGGCTGAAAATCTCTGGACTTCCAGTTTACCTTAGTTTCCACTACACACCACCTCTTTAAGACTCACAGGATCATCGATTTAGAAGTGGAAGGGATCATAGAGACCATCTAATCCAATCCCCTCATTTTATAGATGAGAGAACTGAGGACCTGGGAGGACTTTGTAACCATGAAGTGTTCTAGAAATCTTGAGGGACAGATACAATGTAGCCCAAAGTGGTTGGATTCACTTTCCTCATGAAACTATGTCTAGGTGTACAAGGCACAACTTAGCAAGTTCATCAAAGACCATTTTCTTGGGTGGACATTCTATATGAGGGAAAAAAAAGTAATTTGCTAAAACCACTGATAAATAACCAATGCAACAAACATTAATTAAATACCTCTTTTGTGAATTGTTCAAGGTGTTCAGGATACAATGATTTAAAAAAGAATAAAATACCTACCTTCACAGAACTTATTTTCTATAGAGATATGACAAATGTATAATTAATTAAACATATGGCAGAGTCTGATGGGAACAAAAGAGAGAGAGACAAAGTGCTTTAGGAAAATTTGAGCAAGGAGGAATACTTGCAGTTGTTGGGGGGTAGGTGGAAGAGGAGGCACACTTTCTAAGGAAGACAGCCCAATCAGTAAATGTGTGTGTGTGTGTGTGTGTGTGTGTGTGTGTGTGTGTGTGTGTTCATCCTTTATTGCCAAAGAAGACCATGCCATTAGAGAAATGATGACATGACTTGTACTTGACTTTATTTTGAACGAGGGAGGGCTGTGTAGGTCACCAGCCTCACTCCTCCTACACAGCCATCTGAATCCAGTGACCAGATATTCATCAGGATGACTAGAGATGACCCAGGATGAGGCAGTTGGGGTTAAGTGACTTGCCCAAGGTCATACAGCTAGTGAGTGTCAAGTGTCTGAGGTGAGACTTGAACTCAGGTCCTACTGACTTCTGCACTGTTGCTCTATCCACTGCATCACCTAGCTGCCTCCCAACACATAGTAAAGGCTTAATAAATATCTGTCGATCCATGCACCATACTACTGGTGATGAAACTCAGGTTTACAAAAGAGCAGAGACTTGTCTAGGTTCATGCAGCTAGTATGTGACAGAAATAGGATTTGACTATTTGACGTCCCAGCCATCATCCCTTCCATTTTCCCAAGAATAGCTCTTGGTTTCTGTGAGGTGGAAGGCTGAGGCAGAATGAGGGGTGAATTGTATCTGAAAGAGTGCTAGCCTGGTCATCAGTAAGAAAATCCCTGGATTCTATTAGTCCTGGAATTTTAGTAAGGGCTGTGGCCCTCCCTGGAAGGGGATTTCTCTCCATTTGAACAAATACTTATCAAGCACAAGACCTTGCGTTTTGTGTTGGGGATAAAAAATGACATGGTTGCTAGTCTCGAAGAGCTTATGGGCTAATATGGGGAATAATGCATCTATAAAATGTAGAGCAGGGGCAGAAGTAGAAAAAGCAATGAGGGGTGGGCCCAGGATCATACAGCTAGGATGTGGGTAAGACTGAACCACCTGACATCCAATCAGAGGAGAGGTTATAAAGAATGCCCTCTTTTAGACAGGGCACTCACACACATACATATCTTCACACATTTATGAATATTCAATATATTTATACACAGGTCCATGTGGCTCTCAAGAGAAGCAGCTTGGTGAAGAGGGGAGGGGGTGAGCCTTGGAATCAGAACAACCTGGTTTCAAGTCTGAACTCTGACACATCCTAGCTTTGAAACCATGCACTCACTTCTCAGTGCCTCAGACAATTCTCACCTTCCTCGGGAGATCTACTTTCCACCTTGTCTGCATTTATTTCCATGTTTTCTCTGCCATTAGGGTGGGAGCTCCTTGAAGGCAGATACTGTTTTTGCTTTTCTTTGTATTCCCAGAATTTAGCACGGTGCCTGGTACACAGTAAGCACTTAATAAATGCTTTTAAATTGATTGATTACAGATATTTGCCAATCTGTATTGATTAGTAGAAGGAGTTTCTACCCTAGAAATGAAATCGCCATTCTGGACCTCCCTCCCCTCACCAAAAATGCTCTCAGACTCTTGTGCTAGCCCACAAAAGCACATGCATGCCCCTTCATGTGTGTGTGTGGGGAAGTGTAAGCAGGGTCACATTTGTCACATTTGTGAGTGGTAGTATAAAAAGAGCCCTGACTCTAGTCAAGAGATCTGGGTCCTAGTCCCAGAATAAGCAAGCTGTATGGACTAAGAAAAAGACATTCCACATCTCCCTGAACCCCAGTTTACATATCTATAAAATGACAAGATGGGAGGAAGCTAGACTAGAGGGGTCCTATATAGCTCTGACATTCTCTGTTATGTATTTAATGTCAAGGTAGTGCCTATTATGTACCAGGGACTGTACTAAATCCTAAGGTTATAAAAAGAAGGAAATACCAGTGGCTGCCCTCAAAGAATTCACAATCTAAAGGGGAGTCCACAAGCAAACAAGTATGTACAGACAAGCTATATACAAAATAAATGGGAAATAATTAAAAGATGGAAGGCCCTAGAATTAAGTAGTTGGGAAAGGCTTCCTGTAGAAGATGAGACTTTAGTTGAAATGTGAAGGAAGTCAGGAAACAGAGATGAGGAGGGAGAGCACTCTAATTAGTAGGGACTGCCAGAGAAAATACCTAGGACCTAGAGATGGAGTATCGTATTCATGGAATACCTAGGAGACCAATGTCACTGGATCAAAGAGTTCTTGTCAGGGAGTAAAGTGCAAGAACAGCATTAGGTTATGAAGGGCTTGGAACCACAGATGGAAGATTTTGTAGTTGATCTGGCGGTGTTAAAGAGCCACTGGTGTTTACTGAGCCTTAGGGAGGTGATGTGGTTGGACCTCCCCTTTTGGAAATCTCTTTAGTGGCTGAAAGGAGGATGGACTGAGGTGGGGGCAAGACTTGAGGCAGGCAGAGCCCTCAAGCAGGCTATTATGACAGTCCACACTTGAGGTGCTGAGGGGCTATCCTAATGGTGGCAATGTCAGGGGAGAGGAGGGGGCACATTTAAGAGATACTGTAAAGCTGAAATTCACAGTATCTGTTGCTGTATCTTGATCCAGATCATACCCAGTAGCTGTAGGTGTTCCACAGGATTCTGTTCTCTTTTTCCCTCTATATGACTGCTGGAGATTTTCTATGTAGCCTTTCTTTGTATTTGTGCCTGGCACAAAATAGGACTTAACAAATAATTGTTGACTGACTTGTCACCAGTCTCTTTTTTGCTCTCCTTTAACATATAGTGGGTGGTCAAATGATTGTTCAATCAATTATCTAAACCCAGTGGGCCATTAGTAATCCAGGGCAGTCTTTCAAAGATAATAATCCTATTGAGTTCAGGGAAAGGTGGGGCTATATATATATAATGGAATGGTGAATTTGGAGAATGAAGTCACAGTCACTGAATTCAAAGAGGAACACAGTCATTGTCGTGAGTCAAATATCTATAGTGTTAAGACCACTAGATTGGGAGTCAGGGACTTTGGCTCTAATTCCAGTTCTATCACCGAGTCACTGTATAACTGCAGGCACTTTATCTCTTTGGGTTTTAACTTTCTCATATGCAAAGTGAAGGGACTGAATTAGATCATCTCAAAATTAAGCTCTTGTCCAACTCTCACATTCTATACCTTCCTCTCAGGGCTGGGTGAAGGTAACAACTGAGCAATAAGCCTTTTGGTTTTTAAAAGATGCTCCCCAGCTCCTGGCGTCAAATGATGGCTGTCTCTTCCCAGAATTCTTCTGGGGTGGACATACACTACTACTTCAGACAATGTTGTCACTGCACGAAACATTCTTGGAACCTCTTGGGGGAATCGCCTTGAGAGCCAGTTTATGAAGCACACAAAAAATAAATCACAGAGTAATAGGATGTCAGTGCTGGAAGCAACCTTTGGAGATAATCCGGTCCAAACTTCTCGTTTGACAAATGAAAACTCTGAAGACCAGAGCACCGAAGCAACCTGCCAAGAGTCACACTCTGAATAAGTTGAAGGACTGGAACTAGGATCAAGTTCTCCTGGCAATCTCATTATTTCATATTCATATTTCATATTCACCCTTATTTTTGATCCAAATACTAATTCCCAGATCAGTCACCCACCTTATTATAACCAAATGCCTTCGAATGACTTTTGATTGTTTTGAGAAATTGAATTTGCTCTCAAATGGCAAACATTTTCCAGCAATGGAGAGGGTCAAAACAATATGTTAGAGGCCTAAGAAGGAGCTACAGAAACATTTTGAGCAATGACAGCATCATGGGACTAATCATATGACGTCTCAAAGGGAGTAGTTTGACGGGGGCAGCACTCACTTGGATGTGATTTCTGGTCTTGTTGACTTGATACTTCCCATCCATTTCTCCCTGTCACTTCCCCAATGACCCTGGATGGGAAGCAGTATGGGATGAACAATATACAACCACGTTGCAGCAGCACCATTAAGTCAAGTTAGGCAGAGAAGTGGTTCCAACCGAGGCAGCAGAAATTGAAGCCAATGAAACACCAGCTTGTCCTGGGGCCCCTCTAGGGGATGGTGGTTGGGCCACCAATACTGTTTTCCTATCTTATGCCTCTGGCTCTGAGTCATGTGCAAATAGCAACTGGAAGTATGATCTCAGAGTATCTTGAAACTCCAGATCAAGCAGAGAGGAAAGGAAGGCACCAGGGAGCATGATAAGAGATGAGTGTTTACAAGGCAGGGAATAGGACACAAATATTTTGGGAAATTGGGATAAAATCTTAGATGAAATGAAAAGTGGCAGCTGGAGGAAGCAAGTTAGTTTTTAGTACCCCATTACAATCCATTTTGTGCCTGTCCCCCTCTTCCTCTTTTGTAACGTGCTCCTCCCTGATACCTAAGAGATCTGACTACCCAGGATGCCCCACTGGAGTGCCTAACTCATGCCTACTCTCTCCTGGCAGCGTTTTAAGGTTTGGATTAGGGTGTCTTGAGTCACTAGATTGAAATAAAAGTTTAAGTTGGACTCTAAGGAAGCTGCTGTTTAATTCCCTCTCCTTGCATCTCCATAGTCAGTTAATCAATTAGTCAACAAATACTTAATAAGCACCTGCTATGGATCAAGCACTGTGCTAGGCACTGGGGAGACAAATATGAAAAAGAAGTTAGTCCTTGATGTCAAGAAGCTTATAGTCAAAAGAGGGAAGGCAAGAATCAGTCCAACTTTCACTAAATGCCTATTTGCCAAGTGCTGAGGATACAAAGGTGAAAAGGAAAGATGGTCTTTGCTCTCAAGCAGCTTATAATCTCATGAGGGAAGAAAATGCAGAGGAGGCTGAAAGGCAAGAATAGGAAGTGCAAAGGAAGTGCTTGGGCCCCGATCCCATAAAGGTTCTGGGAGGGGCTCTTTGCTCCACCTTTCAAATCAGAAGGACTTCAGGGGGCAGGGTGTCGGTGGAGTGAGTGAGCGGAGTGAGCTCTAGGACAGAGGCACTCTTGCAAGGTGAAGACACCTGCAGGGATTCCCACCAAGAAACAGATTGTTCCTGGCATTGGTGTCCCCTTATTCAGTGAATAGATTTAGAAGACCTAAGTTCAAATGTCAAGTAGGTCATTTACTAGAGGGAGCTAGGTGGTATAGTGGTTAGAGCACTGAGCTTGGAATCAGGAAGAAGCGAGTTTAAATCCTGCCTCAGACACTTACTAGTTTTTGTGACCCTAGACAAGTTGCCTTCGCTCCGTGGGCCTCAACTATAAAATTGGAATAAAAATAATGGTGCCTATTTCCCAAGCTTGTTATAAGCATAAAAGGAGATGTATTTGTAATGTGCTTTGCAAACTGTAACACAACAAAAATGTTAACTATCATCACAAGAAGTGGTGGGTCAAATGTCCCTGCAACCTCTAAGTGGGTAAGAGGAGCCATCTGGGAAAGGACTAGGGGGTATAACTGGAGAGAAATTTTTACAGGGAAGGGACAAGAGCATGAAAGTTCTAGAAGTCAAAGGCTGGTCCAAGGTAAGCTGGGGTTAGGGGAAGCAAAATTTGTCTTTAGTGCCACCTTCTATTTACCTTACATGCCTCTCCCTGACACCTATGGCTGTCAGAGATAGCACACTATGAAAATGGACTCAGTTAGTCTCCCTATCCCCAAGATGATCCAGGCTTTTCCAGGTACCTCTAACTCTAAGTCAGTCCTCTAAGCTGGTTACCACCCAATTGTTAAAGATAAAACTTCGTCCTTTTTCCCACTCTTCTGCAAATACCCCCTAATTACAACTCTTTTTCATTTCTGGATGACTTCTCCTTGAGAGTTTTAAGGATCACCTAGTTGAGGTCTAGAGAGGGTAACTGAGCTGCCCAATGTCACAATGGTCATTAGTAGCAAGGCAGGGGCCGAAACCTGTATCACACGAACTTCTTTGTTCAGTGTTTTTCATTGTTCCTATTCCGAATTTTCATCAGCTAGAAGACAAAAACAAAAAGTTGTTTCAGTTTTTATAACAAATTCACAATTAGCCCCATCACAAAACTTATTAAATAATAATAAAAGGGAAGATGATATTTTCCCCATATTCGCTGAATAAATTTGAGAGATAATAGCTAGGGCTGATAATTAACCCAAGCATAGAATTCAAAAATGTTAGAATCTTAGAGCTATCTACTTCGATTCCCTTCATTTACAAATGAGGAAACTGAAGTTTAGAGAGGTTATGCAATTAGCCTGAGATCCCACATCAAGGAGGAAGCATAACCAGGACCAAAACTCAGAAGTCCCAGTACATAACTTCTAGTCCCCTTTCCATGACATCATGTAATAAATCTGTTTTAAAGTATTTGATAAGAATCTGGGGTGTCTGGGGATGGGGAATGAGAAGTGGAATAATCAAATAATTTATACTCCTCAGGGAAAAGACCATTATTAGTTAGACTTTAGTAAACAAAATAATTAGAAAGACACAGGAAAAAGTGTTCTCTCTCCTCCCTTTCCCTCTTCCTCCCTCTCCCAGTCTCTGTCTCTGTCTGTCTCTCTCCGTCTGTCTGTCTCTCTCTCTCCCTCCCTCTCTTTCCTTCTCTCTCTCTCTGTCTCTCTCTCTCCCTTCTCTCTCTCTCCCTCTCTCTCTCCCTCCCTCTCTCTCTCTCTGTCTCTCTCTCCCTCTCTCTCTGTCTCTCTCCCTCTCTCTTTGTCTCTCTCTCTCTCTCTGTCTCCCTGTCTCTCTCTCCCTCCCTCCCTCCCTCCCTCCCTCTCTCTCCCTCCCTCTCTCTATCTCTTTCTCTCTCTCCCTCCCTCTCTCTGTCTCTCCCTGTCTCTCTGTCTCCCTGTCTCTCTCCCTCCCTCCCTCTCCCTCCCTCTCTCTCTCTCTTTCTCTCTGTCTCTCCCTCTCCCTCTCTCTCCCTGTCTCTCTCTCTCTCTGTCTCTCTCTCTGTCTCCCTGTCTCTCTCCCTCTCTCTCTCTCTCTCTCTCTCTCTCTCTCTCTCTCTCTCTCTCTCTCTCTCTC
>CM053771.1:101710284-101740284 GCA_028658325.1 Potorous gilbertii
CAACAACTTGCTAAAGGAGACCTCCCAAAAAATGCTGAAGAAAATAACACCTTGAAAAATAGGCTAACTCAATTGGCAAAAGAAGTTCAAAAAGCCAATGAGGAGAAGAATGCTTTAAAAAGCAGAATTGACCAAATGGAAAAGGAGGTTCAAACTCACTGAAGAAAATAGTTTCTTTAAAAATTAGAATGGAACAAATGGAGGCTAATGACTTTCTGAGAAACCAAGAAATCATAAAACAAAACCAAAAGAATGACAAAATGGAAGATAATGTGAAATATCTCATTGGAAAAACAACTGACCTGGAAAATAGATCCAAGAGAGACAATTTAAAAATTATGGGACTACCTGAAAGCCATGATCAAAAAAACGGAGCCTAGACGCCATCTTTCATGAAATTATCAAGGAAAACTGCCCTGATATTCTAGAATCAGGGGGCAAAATAAATATTGTAAGAATCCACCAATCACCTCCTGAAAGACATCCAAAAAAGAGAAACTCCTAGGAACATTGTAGCCAAATTCCAGAGTTCCCAGGTCAAGGAGAAAATATTGCAAGCAGCTAGAAAGAAATAATTTGAGTACTATGAAAATACAATCAGGATAACACAAGATCTAGCAGTTTCTATATTAAGAGATCAAAGGGTGTGACATATGATATTCCTGAAGTCAAAGGAACTAGGATTAAAACTAAGAATCACCTACCCAGCATTTGCACTGAAGCTAGGTGGTGCAGTGGATAGAGCACTAGTGCAGGAGTCAGGAGGAACAGAGTTCAAATCTCACTCAGACACTTGACACTCACTAGACCTTGGGCAAGTCACTTAACCCCCACTGCCTCATCCTGCGTCATCTCCAGTCATTCTGATGAATATCTGGTCATTGGATTCAGATGGCTCTGGAGGAGAAGTGAGGCTGGTGCAGGTTGCACAGTCCTCCCTCACTCAAAATAAAGTCAAGTGCAAGTCATGTCATCATTTCATCATTTCTCTGAAGGCATGGTCTTCTTTGGTAACAAAGGATAAACACACACACCAAATATTAAGGAACATGTTGTCTTTGTTTGGAGGATCTCATCCAGTTCTCTGTAGAATTTCTCTCCCTCCTAATCTCCTGCAACAGATGTTGGCTCATGAGCTCCAACTACCTTCATGGTGGTCTTTTGGCTTAAGCTCATCATAAGAACTACAAAGCTACGAGGTAAGATGACTAAAGTGTCCCATGAAGCAATGTTCCTGGTTACCTTTGTGTGCAAAATGAAACCAGCTCCACCAACTCCTTTATTTGCTTTTCAAGGAAAACCTGTGAGCCATCCCTTGCTTTAGCTGCAACTTCCTTCTCTCTTCTGGTTTCATTTATCAGAAGAATGCCAATATTAACATGTTTCAGTTTCTGCAGAGCTGGGCTTCTTAACCTTCTTTCATGTCCTGGATTCCTATGGCAGTCAGTCTAGCGAAGCTTACAGACCTCTTCTCAGAAAATGTCTTGGAATGTATAAAATTAAACCATAAGGTTACAAAGGAAAAAATTATTTCTTAAGCAAAACAAGTTCATGGACCCCAGGTTAGGAACTCTTATTCTAAAAGCATGTTGACTTTTGGTCATTGAAAACAGATCTGACATTTGGAAAAAAAGAAACACACACATACATGCATACACATGCATACACGCATATATAAATATATGCACACACATATATATACATACATATGTGTATACATATATGTATGTGTGTGTGTGTGTGTGTATATTTATCAATGTTCTAAACCAGTGGTTCAGAATTATACTATAACATAGTAATTATACCTTAAATTTGGTTAAGGGGCTGCAAAGTTTGAGCTCTTATATTATTGTAGATAAAATTTAGAAGCCATTTTATTTAATATAATTTTTCCTTATCTAGCATACAAAGTATAATAAGTATTGTATTTGTAAAATAAGTAAAACTTATATGTTGCACTTATGCACTGACCTCAAACATATCAAACCTCAAACACAAACTATGCAAACCTTGAGTTGTGGAGAACTCAACAAAATGGCAATCTTCATTGAAGGGATACTGTGTTTGTTTGAATCTCCAGACTCTCTCTTGAATTGTTCCCAAGCTAAATATTTAGTGGGCCATGATCCTTCACAGAAAAGAATACTGTGTATAATGAAGGAAAGAAAAGAAATGGTACCTAAAGATTTTTCTATTGGTCTGTTATTCTAAAGATCCTCTGCCCCCTTTACCACCATTCTACTCTATCATTGAAGAGGTCAAAGTAGGACTCTACGCACTGAGAAGCATTTAAAATTTTTAGTTTTCCAGACCAAAGAATGCATCATTTAGTGATTTCATCATTTGATGCTGAGACCCTCCATAGTTCATAGGACTGGCTCTCAGATTGTTGTTACAAATCACAACCAAAGGCATACTCATTCATCTTAGGAGCACTAGCCAAGATGCCATGGCAAATGACTCTCATCATGAAACTGCTCCCAGCCCCACTCTAGGGAGTTTGGTAAGTGACCAGAGCCAGAGCAGGATAGAGCCCTTGAAGGCTGGACTGTGATTTGGTGGAGAAAAAATTGAGGTAGCTGCTGAGGGTTGAGAGAATCCTACAATTCAGAGCTAGTAGGGGGTTTACTTGCACATCTGGTCCAACTCATCATCAGAGATAAAATTTATATCGTGTTTTAAGGTTTGCAAAGTAACTTACGTATACTATTTCATTTGATCCTCCAGTGATATAGGTACTATTAGTATTCCTATTTTACATATTAGGAAACTGAGTCAGGCAGAACTTAAGGGTAAGAGTAACACAGCTAACAAGTATTTGAGGCAAGATTTGAATTCAGGTCTTCCTGACTCCAAGCCCAACATGGTCTATTTACTGTGCCTCTTTATTTCTTTTTTTGTAGAAAAAGGAAAGTGAACCTCAGAGAGGCAAAGTAACTTGCCCAAGGCCACAGAATTGATAAGTGGAGAAACTAGGATTCTACCGCTGGATCCTTGGACTCCAAATTTAGTGCTGAGTAGATATTTAGTGGTCCCCACCCAGGGAGATTCAAGACCCAGCAGGGGAGTCCAGCCATATAGAGGTCAGGAGCTGCTTTAGAGGAAGACCCTTAATGAATTCCAGGAACTTTAATGGAAATAACTTCTGGAGTTGATGCCAACAGGGCTGTATTTCTCCTAGCTCCACTTTTTCTATTTTTTTTTTCCTTTTTCAGAAGAGAACTAGCAGATGGGGTAGCAGAAGATGGTGGCAGGGACTGGGAGACCCAGAATAGTATGGTGTAATTTCATAGAATGACACAGTTTGAGAGCTAGAAAGGACCTTAGAAGCTGTTCAGACTAACCCATACTTGAAAAGGAGCTCCCACTATAAAACACCTGACGGTGGTCAGAGCTTGAGGTTGAAAATATCCAAGGAGGGGGAAGCAGCCCCTCCAACCTCTAGACCACTCACGTGGTTAAAAAGTTTTCTTCTTAGCATCAGGCCTGTAGTGAGTGGGCTCTTTACACTTACATTCCAGATATCTAATTCTGACTGCTGGGTACAAACAGAACCCATTTCACCTTTCCTCCCCAGAACAGCCCTTTAAACATATGAAGTCTGTTATCATGTCCACCCAAGTCTTCTCCAAGCTAGCCATGGCCAATTCCTTCAACTAATTCTCATACAATGTGAACTCGAGGCCCTTTACCACACCAGGTTTCTCTGTACACTCTCTAGGTTAGGGGGGAGGAACCTGCGGCCTTGAGGCCCCAGGAATTGATCTGTGAAGTTCAAATTCAGTCTAAGGGCTGCACCTGAAGGACCCATAGGGCCTTGAGGCCATAAGTTCCCCACCCTTGCTCTAGGTTATCAGTCAGTCAACAAGCATTCATTAAATACTTACTACACACCAGGCACTAGGAATATACAGGAAGGCATATAGCAATCCCTACTCTCAGACTGCTCACAATCTGATGATGGAGACAAAATGCAAACAATGATGAACATATAAGACATACATAGAGTTAATGGGAGTAATCTCAAATGAAAAGTGCGAGAAGCAGTGGACTCCTAGAGAAGGTATGATTTGAGCTGAGTTTTGAAAGAAGATAAAAGGATGAGATGAATCAGGATTATGAGCAAGAAAGGATCACGAATACATGGAGGATGGTAAGATGTAAGAAAAGTAGGAAGGAGCTGAATTATGAAGGACTTAGTCAAATAGAGGATTTTATATTTGATCTTGGAGGCAATTGGGAGCTACTGGAGATTATTGAATATGAAGGATGAGACAGTCAGACTTGCACTTTTAGGAAACTCATATCGGCAGATGAGTGGGGAGGACAGGATGGAGTGAGGAGAGATTTGTGCAGGAAGACCAACCAGCAAATTATTGCAATATTTGGTGGGGGCCTGAACCATGGTGGTAACTGAGTAGAGAGGAAGGAATATACCTGAGAGATGTTGCAAAGGTTAAAATAACAAGATTTGGTAAAAGAGTACTTATATGGACTGAGTACAAGGAAGAGATGGCTATGACATTGATGCTGTGAGCTTTAATGAATGGGAAGATGGAGGTGCCCTCAACAACAATAGGGAAATTTGGAAGGAGGTTGGGAGGTTAGATGGTGAGTTCTGTTTTGGATAATGTTGAGTTTGAGATAACTACAAGACATTCTAATTATCAATGACCTTCTTGGTGTATGTTTGACTTTTTAAATTGAATTTTTTAATTAACAAAAATATTTTTATCCTACCTCCCCTTTTCAATGAAAAGGAAAAGAAAAACAAAACTTTTATAATAAATATGGAGAGTCAAGCAAAACAAATTCCTCCATTGACCATGTCCAAAAACATATGTCTCATTGTGCACCCTGAATCCATCATTTCTCTTGTCAGGAGCTGGAAAGCAGGCTTCATCATTAGTACTCTGGGGTCATCATTGGTCAGTGTATTAATCAGAATTATTAAGCCTTTAAAAGCTGTTTGTCTTAACAGTGTTGTTGTTGTGGTTATATAAATTGCCCTCCCAGTCCTTCTCATTTGGTGTCAGTTCATATGAGCTTTCCTTGGTTTCTCTAAAACTCTTCTTCCAATCATGTCTTAGAGCACAAAAGAATTCCTTTACGTTTGTATACTATATTTTGTTTAGTCATTCCCCAATCGACATTCCCTGAATGATAGCTTCTCCCACCCCCTTAGTTTCTTGTCACAATAAAAAGAGCAGTAACTCTTTTAAATATCTGTATATGTGGATCATTTTTTCTCTTTCTTGGATCTTTTTTGGGTTACAAGTCTACAAGTGTTATTGCTGGGTCAAAGAGTATGCACAATTTAGTGACTTTTGGGACATACTTCCAAACTGCCTACCAGAATGGCATGACTAATTAACAGCTACACTAATAGTGTATTAATGTGTTTCTTTTTCTGCCACCCTTCCATTGTCGTTTTCGATTTTTGTCAACTCTGTCAATCTGATGGGTATTAGATAGAACCTCTGAGTTGATTTAGTTTTCAAGGATGACTTGAAACTTTTTTCATATGGTCACTGATAGCATGAATTTCTTCCTTAGAAAAGTGTCTGTTTTTATATTTTGACTATTTATCAATTACAAAATAATTTATTCTTCTAAATTTGAATCTGTTTCTTAGATATCTTAGAAATAAAAACCTTATCAAAGAAACTTGCCGCAAAAATGTTTTCCCCTGTTTCCTCCTTTCTTTCCTTCTCTTCTAATTTTAGTTACATTGGTTTGGGTTGCTCAAAAACTTTTAAAATTTTATGTATTCAAAATTTTTCATTTTGTGTTCTGTGATTTTCTCCATCCCTTGTTTAGTCAAAGTTCAACTCAGATGCCTGAGCTCTTTTTAGGAATCCTAGTGACCCTCCTCATGATCCCAGCTCCCAAGGGCTCACCATATTGATATCAGATTGGCTTAAGCCCTTCTGCACTTCAGAGTTCCCATATCAAGAGATTCACCAACCTCACCCTCCTCACTAGCAAGGAATACAGGTGTGCTGAACAATCATGCCCAGTATTTTTCCCTCTTTAGAATTAGGAGATGAGCTATCTACAAATCCTTTAAATAGTTTTCTTCTCAGTACAATTAGAGGGTTGGCCCAATTAGCTTCTGAGGTTCCTTTTAGCTCTAAATCCTGGGGTACTAAATAATAAAAAACTACTTCAAATAAGGGACCACTAGGTGGCACAGTGGATAGAGGTTGAGGCCTAGAGCGAAGACCTGAGTTCAAATCTAACCTCAGAAGCTTACTAGTTGTGTGACCCTGGGATTGAACCCTTAACCCTGTTGGCCTCAGTTTCCTCATCTGTAAAATGAGCTGGAGAAGGAAATGGCAAACTACTCCAGTATCTTTGCCAAGAAAACCCAACATTGGGGTCACAAAGTCAGACACAACTGAAAACAACTGAACTGAATCTCAGATGAAGAGCATGATTACACCAGCTCATTGTGGGGCGTTGACAATGAACACATTATTCCTACAAGTAAAAGATTAATGTAGTCCCATAGATACGCTACAGTAAAATCAGGGAATATCCATATGGCTCTAATTCCCTCGTGGAATGGAGAGATTAAGGGAATTCCAGACAATTCCATATGATTTATAAGTAATTTACCTACAACTACTTGATTTTTAGGTCCTTCTTAATTCTAAATCCTATAACGTGGTGATCTCAGACATTTCTGCGATTGGATTATCATCCCATTCAAGGAAACATCTCACCATTATCTTTATTTTTGTACTTTCATCTTGTTTTCCATGGCCATCACCCTAGACCAGATTCCCACTAATCATTCTTGGAAAGAAGCACAAAATCAGAATGTCTGAGCTGAAGGGGGTTGGGGGTGAGGAATGTAGAATGTCAGAGATTGGAGTCCTTTAAAATATAGAATGTTAGAGGTGAAAGACATCTTAGAATAGAGTATGTCAGAGCTAGAAGGGACCTCAGAACAGAGAATGTCAACGCTGGAGGACCCTTAGTATATAGAATGTCATAACTGGAAAGGACCCTAAAAGATGACCTAATCCAACCTCTTAATTTTAAAAAAGGAATAAGGGGAAAAGCCAAGAGAGAGGAAGTCCTGTTAAAATATGGCTTTTGTCCCTTTATTGTCTTCTGTGATCTCTCACTGCCCACAGGATTCAATCTGGACCTCGTAAATTGGGTTCATCTGCAATGCTCTCTCCTCTTTCTTCCAAACAGGAACCTGCACTCCGCTCAGACTGGCCTCTTCACTATCTGTCCAAACAAGCCAGGCTCATGCTTTTGTTCACACATTACCCATCATCTCCAAAAATGCCCTCCCTACTCCTCCGCATCTCTCCCAGTCCTACTCCCTGCCTCCTGATTATCTTAGCCTCTTGGAATCTCATGCTCTTCAAGGTACCTCTGGTACTTGGAGTCAGAGCTGAGAAGTTTTGTGATTGATTACATTCTGACTTACATCATTTGAAATAGTTCTTGTTGTGTGATTCTCATCTCCTCCACCAGAATATAAGCTCTTGCAGAGCCCTTTTCCTCCCCTTCTTTCTCCTCTTCCCCCATCACTCTGTTGATCTGAACAGGACCCAGGACATCCAAGTTAAGGACCTTTTTCCATCCATAATCCCCCCAATAATCCAGGGCTTAGGACACACCCTGAATGTGAAATAGGCACATATGTGTTCCATGTATCTGTGCTCCCTATCACATCTTCCTCATATACATGTTCTCCGTGAGTTATAAGGCCCTGACAACTCTAACATGTACATGTCCTCTGAATGCATATATGCCCTTTTCCATCCATGGAGGACATTTTTACAATCAAGGCTTTCTGAATATGGGATGGCTTGCTTCAATAGAGTTCTTCACCAGAGGTTTCTAAACAAAAACTGCATGATCCTTTGTTAGGGAGGACATAGAAGGGTCTCCTATATGGAAAGGGGAGAAAGAGGTTAAAAGACTGTAATCCCTGAAGTCTTTATTTGGGTCCTCAGTTTAGCCATACTCACTATTTACCTATGGTGCAATAGAGCCATCTTTGTCAAGGGCTATTCAGGCCCCTCAATAATGCTAACATTCCTTCAAAAGACATTTTTTTCAATGAAAGCCTTTTCCACAGATTTAGAATAGTGGACACAGGACTACTTGGCATAGAAAATGGAAGGAAATAAAGCAGTGTACTGTTTTAGAAATAACCCTGAATTGAGTGTCAGGAGGCCTGAGGGGAATGTGTGTATAGCCTCAAGCACTGTCCTGTGTTTAGCCTCAGTTTTCCCATCTGTAAAATTAGAAGATGGGACTATGCCATTGATGGTGACTGATAAATCTGACATTTGATATTCTAATATTTTATTGTCTTTGTTCTAACTTATAAAGTCTCTTCTTGGTCTAACATTCTATGTTGTTCTAAGTTTCCTTCCAGCTCTAATATGTTTTCAAGTCCCTCCCAGCTCTGACATTCTATGTCTGACACTCTCCTCTCTGTTCTAGCTAACACATTCTCCTCTCTTTGCCCCTTCTAGATCGCCATTCGATGCTGCATTCTCAGACCTCTCCCAGGTCTGACCGTCTAGGTTGAGGAGTCCCTGCCAGCTCTTACCCTACACATCCCCTCCCTCGTGTGACCTTCATCAAGTACTTCCAGGACTCTCGGTCCCCTCCTCTGTAGGAGGAGAGGAGGGGCAGAGGGAGGTGGCGTATGGGTCTCTGCTCCTCTGCTCCAAGTTCTAAGGGCCTTTCAGCTTGGAAATTCTCTCACTAGACTCCTTCTTCCCCCAGCCCCAGCCCCAGTCCCATCCTGCCTCCACCCTGGCCAGACCTCTCAAATTAATGACCCTCTAGCCCTCATTTCCTGTAGCTGGGGTTGGGACAGGAGGTCACCCTGCTACCGGGCAGAGGCTGGGACTAACCACACAGCTTCCCATTGTTCCAAGGCTCTTATCTTCGGAAGTCTCATCTGCATCTGCCCACCAGACCCCTGAGCTAGGACCCAAGGCTGCAGGTCCCCTTTCTTTTCCTGAATTCAGAATGAACAAGGGGCAGAGGCTGGCTGGGATTCAGTCTGGAGACAAAGTCAGGGCTATGTTTGGGGTCACGGCTCAGTCTAGGGGTGGCCTCTGTCCTCATATGTGACAGGGACCTCAGCTCCAACTGTGGAGGGGATCAGGGCTCAGTCTGTGAGTCAATCTGAGGCTGGGGCTGGGGTCAGAGCTCAAGGTAGACCTGGGGTCAGTGGTCAGTCTAAGGGTAGGATCAGGCCTCAGTCTTTGACTGGAACCAGCGATAAGCCCAGAGTTGGGCTTGGGACTCAGTCTGGGGATTTAATAAGGGTTCAAACGGGAGCTAGCATGAAGAGCCAGTCTGGACTCAGATCCAGGGTTCATTCTGAGGCCAGGCTCAGACCTCAGTCTGAGGATGAGGCCCAGGCTCTGTCTTTGACTGGGGTCAGAGCTCATTCTGAGCCTGGGGTCAGGGCCCAGTTTGGGAATGGGGTCAGGAATCTATCTAGGCCCAGGGTCAAGACTCAGTCTGGGGTCAGGATCAGTGGTGATAAGGATGAGGTGAGGGCTAATTTTGATTCTGGACATGAAGTCAGTGATCACTATGGGGTCAAGGTTCGGCCCAGAGCCAGGGTCAGAGCTCAGTCCCTGACTAGACTAAGGCCTCAGTCTATGGTGCAGGCTCAGTCTAATGCTGGGGACAAGGCCCAGCCTGGGGTCAGGGCTCAATTCAGAGGCAAGCTCCAGACTAATGTTAAAGTCAGAACTCAATCTAATGTTGAGGTTAGGCCTCAATTTGGGGGCAAAATTCAGTCTAACATCAGAGCTCAGTCTGGGGACAGGGCTCAGTCTAATGCTGGAATGAGAGCTCAGTCCAGAGGCAAGATCCAGTCTAATGTTAAGATCAGAGTTCAGTCTAATGTTTGGGTCAGGGCTCAGTCTGAGGGCAAAATTCAGTCTAACATCAGAGCTCAGTCTGGGGACAGGGCTCAGTCCAGAGGCAAGATCCAGTCTAATGTTAAGGTCAGAGCTCAGTCTGCGGACAGGGCTCAGTCCAATGTTGGGGTCCAGGCTCAGTCTAGAGGCAAGATTCAGACTAACGTTAAGGTCAGAGCTCAGTCTAATGTTTGGGTCAGGGCTCAGTCTGAGGGCAAAATTCAGTCTAACATCAGAGCTCAGTCTGGGGACAGGGCTCAGTCCAATGTTGGGGTCCAGGCTCAGTCTAGAGGCAAGATTCAGACTAACGTTAAGGTCAGAGCTCAGTCTAGGGAAGGGGTTCAGTCTAATGTTCAGGTCAAGCCTCAATCTGAGGGCATAACTCAGTCTAATATTGGTGTCAGAGCTTGGTCTAGAGGCAAGATTCAACCTAATGTTAAGGTCAGGGCTCAGTCTAATATTGGGGTCAGGGCTCAGTCTGTGGATGGGATTCAGTCTAATTTGGAGGTCAGGCTTTAGTCTGGGGTCAAGGGTCATTCTGAGGTTGGGGTCAGGGCTCATTCTTTGACTAAAGTCAGTGTCTACTCTAGGAATTTGTGTTGGGGTTCCATCTGGGCCTGGAATGAGGATTCAGTGTAAGATCAGGAGTCATTCTTTGACTGGTGTCAGTGCTCAATCTGGGGTTCAGGCTGGGCCTGGTGGCAAGTCTCAGTCCCAGGCCAGGGATTTGTTCTTTGAAATTTGGATTCAGTCAAAGGGCTATATTTGAGGACCTAGAGGCCACATAGGGCCAACGAGGCCAAAGGTCCCCCATTCCAGCTTAGAATAAACAGAACAAGTAAACGCAGAACCTGGGTCTCCTAACCTCTCATTTGGTGGTTTTTTCCTACCACACCACACTACTTTATCACTTCCTAGTTCCTCATCTGAGAAATCAGGGTAAACAGCTTCATTCATCCAATCAGTCATTCAAGTCATTTATTGAGTGTGTGCAAAAACTCAACACTGAGGGCATATAGAATTCAGAAATTCAGAAAACAAGAGGATTCTTCCTTTGTGAAGCTTATAGTCTAATAGCCTGCGAAGACTCTAAGATTCAATAACGCATGATGAATACATCAGAAAAAAGCACACAAAATCAGTCTGTCAGCAAGCATTTAGTAAAGGATGCCTTTGTACCAGGCCCTGCACTAAGAAAGACAAAGCAAAAAACCAGCCCCTTCTCTCAGGGAGTTTACATTCCAATGAAGGAGAATCATGGAAGGTTTCATGGAAGAGATGGTAAATTAATTGTTATCTCACAATCCTTTGAACCCACTTCTCCATGTGGATTTAGAGTACACCAGTGACTATTCCCAATTTTCTTTCCTCTATCACTAATACTAACAAGGAGCAGCCACTTAACCTCCAAAGGGTCCCATCCTAACAAATTCTGTAACTACTTCCTCCATAGTGGTCAGATTTATGGCCTAGAATAACATTTCCCATAGTCACATTCTTTTTTCAAAAAACAAAATTAGTATTAATACAAGTTGAGAATGTATCAACTGCCCTGTTAGAATCAGAGAAAGCCAGCAGATTTCCCAGTCACTGATCACCCATCTCTGTCATTTCCATCTTCCATCCTACTTCTAAGGTGGCGAAACAGTGGAAAGAAGCTCACATCCCGCCTCTGCTCCTTACCCTGTATTTGGTGTCCAAAGTCACATTACTTAACCACTTCGAGGTCTCATTATTCTCATATGTAAAATGAAAAGGATTGGGTGTGGTGGTAGATCCCTGTAAGCCTTAGGACCAAGGGAGCTGAGCCTGGTGGAGCTTGGGAGTTCTGAGCTACATCAACCGAGTGTTCAAACCATGTCTAGCACCGATATGGTGGGCTCTGAGAGAGGGAGGCCACCAGGCTGCCTAAGGAGGGACAAACTGACCCAGATTGGAAATGGAGCATCTATGCTATTCAGTATTAGAATCCCTGTAAGGGGTTACTACTCTTCAGGCTTGGGCAAGGTAGAAAGACCCAGTCTCTATCAGTCAATCCATCAATAGATTAAACAAATGAGACAAAGACAGATGAATGAATAAATAGATAAATGAATTAAAATAAATACCCATCCACCCAAATGTCCCTTTTAGCTCTAGTTCTATGACCCTAAATTTACCCAATTCTTCGTCTATTTATTTTCTCCTGCTCTAGAAGCTTGGGCTATAATCCCACGATCACATCACTTTTACTTCTCCCTCTGGATCCTCATTAAAATGCTCTCATTGTTTCCTGCCTTTGGTTCCGGACTTTTCTAACCAGAACTTACCTTCTTGGCACAAGACAGCATTGTGTGCTGACCTCCCTCCCATCCCACCCACCCTCCCTCCAACACCCTCCCTCCCTCCTTAACTGTCTTTTTTCCCTTTTAAATAAGCTACATCCTTCCAGAGCCTCATTCTAGACACAAGTCTCATACCACCAATTCTGAGTGATGCCTGGGGAGCCAAATTTGCCTCCTTGCAAATCTCTAGTTCACCCTATTTATTACTCATATTTCAGGAATTTGTGTAAAGACAGCCAAAGCCATAGGTTTTATGGCTGGCTTTTTTCTTAGATAATCTCTCCAGTTAATTATCGGTCCTATTCTCTGCTGTTCTTTTACCTACTTCAAAGGGTTGTGGTAAGGATGGAAAGAGATAACATATGTAAAGCATTTTGCAAATCTTAAAATTCTATGTAAATACTAGCTATCATTTATATCCCCAAGGCAGCTAGATGGCTCAGTGATCAAACATTGGACCTGGCATCAGGAAGATAGAAGTTCAAATCCAGCTTACACACTTATTAGCTGTGTGATTTTGCAGTTGACCCCTAAAATGCTGCCCCTCCTCACATCTGCCTCCTGGAATACATAATACTTATAATTAACTCATCCCTCATTTCTATGAAAGCTTAGCTCAAGTGATATCTCCTACCTAAAGTCTAGTACTTCCCTGCCCCCAAAAAACTCCCTCTATTTTTTATATATTTGTCTTTCCTAGTGCATGTAAGCTCCTTGAAGGAGGAACTGTTAGATTTTTTTCTAGCATCTAGTATGTGCCAGGGCACATAGTAGGCATTTTATAAATATTTATTGATTGATTAGGTGGTCTCTGAGATCTTCAAAATCTAGAATACAAGAGTCTAGTATCCCTGGTGTCTAACACAGTGTCTGGCACAGAGGAGACAACAAATACTTGTTTATTAACTGATTTAACCCTCTTGAATTATGGAGGAGGAAACTGAGGCACCAGGCTCACTTTATGGTACCATGTTGTCCCATGAATCCATGATTCACCTCAGGATTACGCTGCAACCTAGAACTGTCCTTGCTTAGGTTCTTAGGTTGATTTAGGCCTATGCAGGGAGTAGGGCCTTTCTATTGTTTATCTTTCAAAATAACTTGAGGACCTCTTGGGATCAGGGAAGAAAGGAGGCACACAGTCCTGTCCCAGGGCTCCCCCAGGGTCTGGTTTCTGTCTCAGTCTCCTTTATGGGTAATGAAAGTGACCTGAACAGCTTTTGTTTTTTCCTCCTGGATTCTGACCCAGAAAATCAATGCTTTTGAAAGATATTGCTGTCCTCCCATACAGAAGCTGACTTAATTTTAATTCAATTCAACCAGAATCTAGTAAGAACCTACTGTGTGTGCCTCCCAGAGGCAGGAAGAATAATTGGGGGGCTGCTAGAATTGCTCGACAAGAGTTGGTCCAGGAGTTAGAGCTGTCAGGGACTTTACAGAGGAGGAAACTGAAGCCCAGGGAGGGAAAGGGACTTGACCATGGTCCCATAGTAGTAAATAATATAAATGGCTGGAGGCAGGGTCAAGATGGAGGAATATGTAGAAGCAATACATCCTAGTTCTCCACCAAACTTCCTCCTCAAAAGTCTAGAAAATGCACCAGATCAATTCTGATAGGGAAAGCGAAGAAAGTCACAGTGAATCATTTTTTCCAACCCAAGGTGTCTTAGGGAGACAAAGAAGTTTGCAGACAGTAGGCCCGAGAACTAGAGCACTCAAGCATCTAGACACTGAAAGAGGGCTAAGCCTGTACACCAGGACAGGAAGTCCCAGAACAGCAAGAGCTCCCAGGGGATCCATGAACTAGCATGGGGTGCATGAACAGGTGACAGCTGGCTCTGTTTCCTACTACCCAGTCCTGGATCACAGATCCAGGGTGGAGCAGAGCAGCTGCAAGCATGAGTCCATGCTGTGTACTAAGCAAGGAATATATTTTGGAAACAAACTTTACCTGTGTGGCTCTAATCCCAGAAGCAGAGCAGAGATTCTCTCCTAGCCTCCACCCCAATGTGAAAACCTGCTGGGATAACCAAAGGAAAGCCTGCAATTCAGTCACCATGACGCTGCAGAGTCTCCCAGTGGACTAAAAGTGGCTGAGTCCATCGACAATCTCCTGAATCCAAACAGGGACAAGTCAACAAGGCTCAAACCCAGACTGGAAACTTGCAGAGGTATGATCAGGACAGTGACCTTGTTCCAGGCACTTTGGGAGCTCGGAAAACTTGCAGTCCTCTAGACTACAGTGAAAGCAGTGGAAGGTTATAAGATGACAGAAGCTCAGGACAGATTCACCCACCTGCCAAAAAAAAACCGGGTGCAGAACCTGGTACTAACATAAAGTCCAAAATCAAGAAGGCCCAAACAATGAGCAAACAAAAAAAGAATCCCGACACAAAGAGTTGTTTATAGTGACAAGGAAGCTGAAGAGACAAAACCCAAAGAAGAGGACTCAAAAACATCTAGAAGCAAAGCCTCAAAGAAAAATGACGCTTGGCTACAAGTCCAACAAAAACTCCTAGAATACTTAAAGTAAGAGTTTAAATAAGAGCTAAAAAGTATTTTTAAAACCAAATGAGAGTAGTAAGGGAAAAATGGGGTGTGTGGGAAGGAAACAAAAGCTAGGGAAGAAAGATATGAAAAGAGGATTAGTAGTTTGGGACAAAAAATATGAAACCATACCAAGAAAATAATTCCCTGAAAACTAGAATTGGCCAAACAGAAACTAATGACTCCATGAGAGATCAAAAAATAAGAAAAGAAATTCAAAAGACTGAATAATAAAAAAAAAGAAAATATGAAATTCTCATAAGAAAAACAACTGACCTGGAAAACAGATTGAGGAGATATCTTTTAAATATCACTGAAATGTCTGAAAAACATGAAAAAAGAAAGAGCCTAGATATTACATTTCAAGAAATCATAAAAGAACACTGTCCTCATGTCTTAAAACCAGAGGGAAATATAGAAAGTGAAAAAATAGGGTGGGTACTTCTTGAAAGAAATTTCAAATTGAAGACTTCCAGGGATATTACTGCAAAAATCGGAGCTCCCAGATCAAGGAAAAATTACTCCAAACATCCATAAAGAAAGAGTTTAAGTTCCAAGAAGCCACAGTCAGCATCACATAAGATTTAGCAGCCACAACTATAAAGAAGATAAAAGTTCAGAATATGATATTCTAGAAGGCAAAAGAACTAGGCTCACAGACAAGAATAATTTAGAAAAACTGAATGCAATTCCATGGGGGGAGTGAAGGGGGCATGAACTATTAACAGTATAGAAAACTTCTGAGCATTTCCAATGAAAAGACCTGAGATAAAAAAGAAAATTAATGTACAAATATAATAGTCAAGAGAAATAAAACAAGATAAACAGAAGCAAGTCATTATAAGGAACTAAACAAAGCTAAACTGTTTACATTCTTATACAGAAAGATGAAATAATATGGTTCCTCAGAACTCTACCATCAGGGAACACAGAAAGAATCTAATTATATAGAAAACCCAAGAATGATTCTGTTATGTTTGATGATCTTGAAAGAGGAATGGAAAATTTAGGGAACAGGAACATATTGGGAAGACGGGGGGAAAGAAAGAGGAAGAAGGGGGGAGATGATCTCACATAAATAAGATTTCCAAGGAGAAATCAATACAGCAAGAAGGGGGAAGTAGTGGTGGGAGCAGGTGACACCTGAATCTCATTCTCATCTTACTTGGTCCAAGGAGACAAGAATATAAATATCCACAGAATTGGGTACAGAAATACAGCTTGAACAACAGGGGAAAGAGTTAAGGGAAAATAGGAGAATAAGAGAGATGGTAGATTAAGGGAGGGATTACTCAGAACCAAAACTAACTCTTAAAGAAGGAGTGGGGAGGAAAAAGAGAAAGAAAAGTGGAAGAGAATAGGACGGAGCAGAATGCACAGTTAATAGGCATAGCAGTAAATGTGAATGGATTAAACTCATCCATAAAACAGAAGAGGAAAGCAAAATGGATTAGAAATCAGAATTCAGCAATATGTTGTTTACAAGCAATACACTGGAAACAGAAAGATAAAGAGTTCAAACAAGGGACTGGAGCAGAATCTATTATATTTCAGCTGAAGTAGAAAAAGCAGGGATAACAATCATGATTTCAGACAAAACAAAGGCAAAAAATAGAGATAAACAGGGAATTTTACTAAACGGTGCAAAAGACAATGAATTAATATCAATACTAAACACATGTGCACCAAATGGCATAGTATCTAAATTCTTAAAGGAAAAGTTAAATGATTTAGAAGGAGAAAAAGGCAATAAAATGAAAAGTAGGGGACCTCAATTAACTCTTCTCAAATCTAGACAAATCTAGCCAAAAACAAACAAAGAACTTGAATAGTATTTTAGAAAAGTTAGATATGATAGTTGAATGGGAATAGAAAGAAGCATACTTATATCTCAACCTTATGTGTCACTTTCACAACAATTGAACATGTATTGGAGCATGAAACTCCCACAAATAAATGCAGAAAAATTAAATGAATCTTTCACCTACTATAACACAATGGGAATTTCACTCAATATACAACCTCTGAAGCAAAGATTAAACTAAATTACATAATCCTAAAGAATGGTTGAGTGAAAGGACCAAATCATAGAAGTAATAAATAATTTCATTAAAGGTAATGACCACAATCAGATAATGCCCCCAAATTTGTGGGATAAAGCCAAATCAGTACTGGGGCAGGAGAGGTGGGGGAGAAGATCTCTAAATGTTTTCTCAATAAAATAAGAGAAAGAAGAGATCAATGAATTGGGCATGCAAATAAAAAAACCCTATAAAACCAAGAAATAAACCCTCCCTCCAAGTTAAATAACAGAATAAAAATTCCAAAAATGAAACAAAAGATTAACAAAATTGGAGGATTTTAACCACCAAATTAATAGGTAAAACTTGGAGCAAGTTCTAATGATTTTTTAAAGAAGAAAGAGAAAAACCAAATTATCAGTATAAAAATGAAAAAAAAGGCAAATTCACAACCTACAAGGAAGAAATAGGAACAATTATTATGATTTATTTTACCCAAGTTAATAAAACTGATGATATAAATTAAATGTTTGAATATTTACAAAATATTTTACAAAAGTGTTTACAATAACATAAATTGCCTAGATAAACAGAAGCAATAGTGTACTTAACTCTATCTTAGCAAAAGAAATTGAACAAGTCATAAATGGACTCCCAAATTAAAAAAAAAAACCTTCAAAACTAGATGAATCTACAAGTTATCAAGAATAATTCATTACAATACTACATAAAATGTTTGAGAAAGAAGAGGTCCCCCCAAATTCTTTTTTTGACAAAAATAGTGTTCCTAAATCAGGAAGACTCAAAACAGAGAAATAAAGCTACATATAGATTAATATCTTTAATGAATATGGATGCAAAAATATTAAATAAAAATATTATCAGCAAAGATCACATTTTATAACAAGGCTGAAATTATTCCAGGTATGTAGGTCTGGTTCAATATTGGAAAACTTTCAACGCAGATCATATTAATAATGAAAACAACAAAAATCATATGATTATTTCAGTAGATGCAGAAAAAGTTTTTTGACAAAAAGCAACCATTCCCATTAAAAAAAAAAATAGAAAGGATAGCACTAAGTAGAGCTTTCTTTAAAATGATAAGTAGTATCTGTCTAAACCAAAAGCCAGATTATCTGTATTGGGGATAAGTGAGAAATTTTTCCAATAAGATCAGTGCTAAAGGAAGAACATCCATTACCACCATTTAAAAACTGTTCTACAATTGCTAGTTATAGCAATAACATAAGAAAAATTGAAGAAATAAACACAGACAAAGAGGAAAGAAATGATCACTTTTTATAGACAATACAATGGTTTAATTAATACAATAACTTTAGAAAGTTAGCTAAAACATCAGTTGAAACAATGAAAAACTTTAAAGTTACAGGATATAAAATAAATGCACAAAATAATCATTTTTCTATATATTACTGAAAATATCTAGAGAAAAATCTATTTAAAATTACTGTTTAAAATTACTGTGGACAGTATAAAATATTTGGGAGTCCATTTGCCAGACATACACAGGAACTATCAACACACAATTACAAATATTCTTTATACAAATAAAGATAGATCTAAACAACTAGAGGACTATTAATTGCTCATGGATGGTCTGAGCTCATACAATAACCATAATAACAATAAACTTTTCATTTCCCAGTTAACTGTACTCTGGAATTCTTCATCATATCCCAGGAATATCTTAATCTTATAAGATTACATCTACTCGGTATTCACATTTTATCACTACTATCTGCCCCGAAATTGGAAGGAGAAAAAGAAAGCTCCTTTCAGAACCTCCATGTAAGGAAGATGTCCAGACCGGCCGCCTCTTCATTTCTTAGTCAGCTGTACTCTTTGGGCTTCATCATTCTTTCTCTCCACCCTTCAGCTTCCTTTTGTATGTCATCTTCCCCCATTAGATTGTAATCTTGAGGGAAGGGACTATCTTTTTCCTTTTGTATCCCTGGTGCTTAGCACAGTGCCTGACACATATTATATATGTTTATTGACAGAACTAGATTAATCAGTGGAACATATTAGTTACACAATATAAGGAAACAAAAGAACATAGTAACCTAGTGTGCGATAAATCTCAAAATTTTAACAATTGGGGCAAGAACTCATTATTCAACAAAACTATTGGGAAAACTAGAAAGCAGTTTAGCAGGAACTAAGTATAGGTCAACATCTCACACTGTATACTAAAATTAAGTTACAAATGGGCATATGATTTAGACATAAAGGATGACATCATAAACAAATTTGTGAAAAAGAAAAAAGTTATCTGTCAGATCTATAGATGTAGGAAGAGTTCATGACCAAATGGGATAGAGAGGTTCATAGGAGATAAAATGGATAATTTTGATTACATAAAACTAAAAAGTTGTTTGCATAAACAACACCAATGCAGATAAAATTAGAAGAGAGTTAAATGCAGAAGTTTCTTTGTTAAAGCAAATTTCTCTGATGAAGAGCTAAACTCTAAGTTATTTGGGGAATTATGTCAAATTTATAAGAATAAGAAACATTACTCAATTAATAAATGATCAAAGGAGTTCAGTTTTCAGGAAATAAATCCAAACTATCAATAATTCTATATAAATTATTCTTAATTAGAGAAATGAGAATTGAAACAACTCTAAGGTACCACCTTACACCATCAGACTGGCAAAGTTGACAAAGAAAGTGGAAAATGATAACTTCTAGAGGGGTTGCAGGAAAACGTACTTCAGTGATGTACATGGAGCTGTGCACTGGTCTAGTCATTCTAGAAAGCTTTTTGAAACTATGGCCAAAAGTTATCACCCTGTTCATAAGGAATATTACTACTAGGTCTTTCCACCAAAAGTATCAAAGAAAGAGTAACCTGATCTCTATGTACAAAAATGTTTATAACAGCTCTTTTTGTGGTGTCAAAGAACTGCAAACTGAAGTGTTACTCCTCAATGCGGAATGACTGAACGGAAGTTATGGTATATGAAGGTGATAGAAAGGGATGATTTCAGAGAAACCTGCGAAAACTTGTACAAACCAATGCAAAGTGAGGTGAGCACAACTGGGAGAGTGATTTATACAATAACTACAATATTGTAAAGATTGTTGTTTGTTGTTCATTCTCAAAGAGGACCATGCCATCAGGAAGGCGATGTCGTGACTTGCAAGTGATTGGATTTAAGTGAGGCAGGGCTGTGCAAGGTCAGGGGTGCTCTGCCCAAAGGAATATACATTTTGGTTGCTAAAACCTTGCAAGATATTTTGGAGTTTACTTGTGGTTTATAGGCTAGCTTTCTTTTTTCGAGGATCATGCCTTAAATCCAAGTCACTCTGGCTCTCATTGATTGCTCAATAATAAGCCTCATTTGGTCATTGTTTGGGCACTAATGGTCAGTGTAAATAGCAATTGTGAAAAAACGACTTTGAAAGACTTATGAACAATGATCACCCGCAATTCTGAAGGACTTATGATGAAACTCGCTGTCCACCTCCCTATAGAGAGTTAGTGAACTGATTACAAATTGGGGCATATTTTCTTTTCTTTTCTTTCTTTTTTTTGGCACGACTAATTGTTTTTGACATAGAATTCATTTTTCTTAACTATACATATTTGTAATAGGCCTTCTCAAAGGGTAGAGGAGATGTTAGGAAGAGAATTTGGAATTGAAAATAAAATATAGTTGAATTTTTAAAATTAGAAGGTGGGGCAATGATGGTAGGGGCAAGAGAAGTCAGGAAGGGGAGGGGTAGGATTGAAGATAAATACAGAGACTGGGCCACTTTTTTTCAGAGATTAGACTAATGGAAGCAAGAGTGGGGGATTATATCATTGTCAAGTGAGATAAGGAGACAGGGAGAAGAGGAGCTCCTGGCAAATGGCCTCAATGTTTTCCATGAAATTCCAAGGCAAAATCCTTGGCTGAAAGGACAATGGAGGGGTGATGTGGGAGGTTTACGGAGAGGAGGCAGTTTGGTAAAATGACTCAAATCAGTAAGAACAGAGAATCAGAGAATAAGTAGAAGATTGCTTTGCTGCAGTTAGGGCCCACTTGAAATTAGAGAAGACAAATTCACAGAGGACCCAGTACAGGAGAACAAGTCAAATGCATCGTTCACCTGCAAACCCTTTAAGTACTTGAAGATGACTTGCATGTCCTCGGAATCTTCTCTTAGTTAAACCTACCAAGGTCCTTTAACAAATCTAAATAGGGTTTAGACTCCAGGTCCCTCCCCAACCTGATTGCTCTCCTCTGGATAATCTGTAGCTTATCAATGTCTTTCTCAACTGAATACAGTACTCTGGATGAGGTCTGATGAGGGCAGAGAACAGTAGGACTGCAATCCTTGAACACTTCATGTCTCTTAACGTAGCCCAAGAGTTGAATGACCATTTTTGGCCACCATGTCACACTGCTGTCTGATGATGACCTTGCAATTCATTAAATCTCCAGATGGGGATTTTAACGAGAGCCTCTCCCATCTGTTACTTGTAAAATTGGTGGAGTTTTTGTGCCTACCTTCAAGACTTCACATTTGTCTCAAATAAAATTATTTTTATATGATTCAGCCTTCACCAGCCTCCCTCCAAAAACAATATAATTGAGATTTGAACCCAAATCTCTGAATCCTAATACTGTGCTCTTTCTTGTATATCAGTGAAAGAGGTCTGAAGTAAGGTGTTCACAGAATGAGTGTAGAGGAGACATCAGATGTTAAGATATTACAGCATCAGAATGAATAAGACTCTGCAGCTGCTTGGATGTGAATGGAAAAGGACCAGGAGACATGAAGGTGACTTGAAAAGTTTCAGGCTTGGGTGGCTAAGAGCATAGGATTGTGCTCTACAGAATAAGGGATGTTGGAAGAATTGCAGAGCTAGTGAAGATGGTGAGTTCCCTCATGAACATAGGGACTTCAGATAAAGATGTCTAGAAGGCAACTGGAACTGGAATTCTGAACAGAGTTCAGGGGCTGATTATATAGATTTGGGAATCATGTGCCTCCATGGGATAACGGATACCGTGGAAGTGAATGAGATAGCCAAGGGGGGAAAAGGACAAAGAGAATAGAAGAGGAGCCAAGACAGAACCTTGGGGTATGTCCACACTTATGGGATCAAATAAAAATGATAAATAAATTTGTTGTTCAGTTGTCTTTCAGTTGTGTCTGACTCTTTGTGACCCCATTTGGGGGTTTTCTTAGCAAAGATACGGGTGTGGTTTGCCATTTCCTTCTCCGTCCCATTCTATAGATGAGGAAACTGAGGCAAACAGGGTCACATGGTGTGCCAGGGGTCACACACAGCTAGTAAGTATCTGAAGCCAGATTTGAACTCAGAAATTTGAGTCTTCCTGACTCCAGATAGGGCATTCTATCCACTTTGCCACTTACTTGATTAACTTGATTGTTGTGTTTGTCCTTCCTTCTCAAAGAGGACCATGACATCAAGGAGATGATGACATGACTTGCACTTGACTTTGATTTGAGTAAGGGAGAGCTGTGCAAGGTCACCAGCCTCACTTTCTCCTCCAGAGCCATCTGGGTCCAGTGGCCAGATATCCATCAGGATGATGGAGAAGACCCAGGACGCAGGGTGAGACCCTGGCCCTTTCCGGCTAAGATCTTATCACATTCTCACTTTGAGTGAGATACACCCATTCAATGAATAGGCTTCTTTAAGTAGCTACTTAAGTGGCCCCTTTAAACAAACAAACAGAAAAATCAAACTGGGAGGGGAGGACCCTCAGGGCTCCTAGGTAAAAGAGAAACAGTTACCATTTACTAATTACACTGATAAACAAGTTAATAAAAAACAATTAGACAGGTGGGAAGAAGACCCAAAAAAGATCAATACCATTGAAGTCAATGGAGAAGAGATTATCTAAAGAAGGGGAGAGTCCAACTGATGTTAACCTTACGCAACACTGCATCTCCCATTCTTCCATCTTCCTTTGCCTTTGCACACACTGACCCTTATGACTAGAACATATTCCTTCCCTCCTTTTTCCTCACAGAATCCCTAACTTCCTTCAACAGTTCAAATTCCATCTCCTACAATATGCCTTTCCAAATCTGCTCCCCCTCCACTGCGAGATGACTTTGTATGGATTTTATTAACATCTTGAATTTATTTATCTGGGCATGTTTTGTTCCCTCCCTACTCCACTCCCCCCCCCCCAAGAGAATATAAACTCCTTGAGGACAAGGATTACTTTGCTTTTTGTCTTTGTATTCTCAGGACCTAGCACAGGTGCAGCACATGTGGGATGCTTCATAAATGTTGGTTGAATTGAACTGAGTCAATCATGTGTCAAAAGCTACAGAGAGGTCAAGGAGGATGAGGAATGAAAAACAAAAGGTCACTGGATTGGGCAGGTCAGAAGTCATCAGTAACAATTTATCAGTGGAGTGGTGGGGAGAAAGACCAATGGAATTGTGGAGGGCAGAGAAGTGAGTGTGGTGAGAGAGGAAGTGAGGCATCAGATGTAGACAACTTTTTCCAAGATATTTAGCAAGAAAGGGAGGAGAAAGATGGGATGGTAGCTGGGTAGAAAGAAAGGATTTTTTAGGATTGGCAAGACCTGAGTGTAGGCATCAGAGGCCTGTTGGGATTGAAGTTTAGTCTGTAAGTAGAGTCAGAGCTCAGACTGAAACTATGGACAGTTGCACCTGGGCCATAATGTGTAGATGGTACCTTCTATCCCTTTCCTTTCCTTTTTGCAACAGGAGTAGGGCTTAGATGCCATCTCTCTCTTTCTCTATCCCCCTCTCTCTTTCCCTCCCCCCACCAGAAAAGAAAAAAAACACAGCAAAACCCAGTGCAAAAAGGTTTCTCTTTATTTCTCTTCTGTGGGGTCCTGTTTGTTCCTTATCATGTTATTACATCACTTCTGATGTTTTGGGCATGTGGTTGTTCTTTCCATTTACATGGTTGTATATGCATAATTATTTTCCTGGTGTCTCCCCCATTAGACCATACACTCCTTTAGGGCAGAGACCATGTTGGCTTTTAGGGTACTGTTCCTCCTTTTCTTAGTATCTCCAACACTTTGCACTGTTCCTGGCACAAAGCACGTGCTTAAGCAATGTTTGTTGACTGACTAACTTCTCCTCACCTTGTATAAGGCAGTGATTCTACAGGATGGCACCATTGGTGTTTCCCTATCCCTACCCCCCAAAAAAGGATCAAATGAGCATTTCTGCTTGCCACACCATAGTTCCAGAGCTGCCAGGATTAGGTGCCTCCCAGCCCCTGGCGAGAGGAGAGGAACCTGGGACAACAGCAAACTCGGCAGAAGCAGACAGAGAAGGGGAAGCAGGGGAGGACTGCAAGCCAGACACCTCCAAACTTCCTCTTGTAGTCAAAGATTCTTCTTAACTAGGAACTACCCTTGAGATGCAGCCTACACTTACTACTTTCTACCCTGAAGCGCTTTCAGTTAGGGCTGTGAATTCTGGGGCTTGTACTGAGTTCATAATCCTCTGAGACCCCCTTTTCTTTTTCTGGTTCACTGCTTACATGAGAAATGTGAGTGCTTACAATGAATGCTATTATTGTTGGGTGTGAGGGGGAAGTGGGGGTGAAGAGGTGAGCATGGAGGTCCTATGGTCCCTGCCTTCTGGCTTAATTCAGCTAACTCATTTACCTGTTTCTACCACCCACCCAAACTCATATCTCCAAATTACTTCCTCCACTGAAATTTCATCTTCTGCCAATGAAATTTTCATACTAGTAGAGGCCAGGTCATATGGATGGGTCCCTCAGGCCTAACATGGACCTGCCAATTTACCCAGTTCCTTCCTGACTCTTCTGACCAGAAGGTCATCTATACTATCTCCACCCCATCCCCCATCTTGGCTCCAGGGAGTCTGGAGTCTGGAGATTCCAAGGAATTTCCTTGGTTGTTTAGGCCTCTAATCAAGCAGCCCAGAACCAGCTCAGACCTGTGTTTCTGAGATGCCTCCATGATAGCTACAGTTGGTGCTGGGGCTGAACCCTGTCTTCTTTATGACCCTTTAGTGCTGGAGAAACTGGAAAGGACAACTCATGACCTGGGGTAGGAGGAAACATCTTCAATTTCAAGTCAGGAAACCTGGGTTTAAATCCTAAGTCTGACACCTATTACCTATTTTCTCTGGGCCTCAGTTTCCTCTTTGTAAAATGAAAGGGCTGGATTTGATGACCTCTACAATCCCTTGTAGCCCTAAATATTATGATCTTATGAATTCTCAGAACTGAAATCATTCATTAGAAATCTAATGAATGTGGAAAGCACTCTAGGCCTAGCATAGGATACCTGGGTTCCCATCCTGGACTCCACACTTTCTAGCTGTATGGCCACTTCCCCTCTGAACCTCACTTTCTTCTACAAAACTGGGCTGATAATCTTGAACTGCCCACCTGGAGGTAGCATGGTACATGGTGCAGACTCTAAAGTGTAGAGGATCTGGGTCTTCCCTTAACCTCTGACCTTTACTGACTGTGTGACCACAGGCAAGTCAATTAACCTTTCTGAGCCTCTGTTTCTCAATCTGTAAAATAATGGCCCCTAAAGACTTCCAACTTTAAATTTATGACTGCCCTATGATACAGATTTCAACCCTAACTCTTCCATTTGCTACTCATGGGACATTAGACAAATGTCCTCCCTCTCTGAGTCACAGTGTCCACCTCTCTGAAATGAAGGATCCAGACGAAATGGTCTCAGACTTACACCCTTGCAACTGTAAATGTGAACTCTACTTTTGCTTCTCATCCTCCAGATTGCCCTTCCTTTCTGTGTCTTTGCGTTGTCAAGCAGAGCTGTTCCCTTGTTTCTTTGGTGAGATTTGCCAATGTGGATTCAGGTTTTTCTATCGTGATGATGACTTCTACTATGAAGGCCACAGATTCTCAGTTCTCTCTTGGACTGCTCTTGAACATCTTGATGTGATTCATAGCAACCCAACAATAACATATCTACCTCATCAGATGTTAATTCATTTTCCTTCGTCTTACAATATTTATTCAGAAATGTTTGGGCTCATTTGGATTATCTGGAGGGAGGTCATATTCCCCTCTATAATTAATATCATCCTTAGTGATTTGTCTGCTCATTCTCTAGGTTGTTCTCAGCTGAATTTTCTTCCTCTCAAGATCTTTGATCACATATCAGTCTTTTTCACTTGTATCTTTGACTGCAAAGATGGCTATAACAATTTGATCTCAGGTGCCTAACTCTTGTTCTGGGAAGGTCTGAGGGGTCATGAGGAGTGCAAAATATGTCTAGTCCTCCATATTGTTGATCACAGGTCCTGAGCTTCCTATAATAAGTATTTAATAAAGACTAGTCTTCCTTGAGTGTGTCTATTGGATAATAATGACAAAAATAGCAAAACTGACAATTTAGCAAATTGACAAATTAGCAATGGTATGAGGATTATCATTCCTCATTTTCCAGAGGGAACTGAATCTCAGAGAAGGGACATCACGTAACTCATCAGCCCAGAATGGAGGGTCATGAGAAGGCAGTATGGCATAGGTAGGTTTGGAGCAGTGGGTTTGGAGCCAGGATCCCTGAGCTCCTCTCTGACGTAAGCAGCCTTCCAGCTCTCAGGATGTCCTGCCATTTCTCAAAATCCTACAGAGGCTCTTTCTTGCCTCTGGGATAGAATTCAGACCCTTCAGCTTTGTGTTTAAGATGCTTCACAGATGGACTCCAACCTATCTTTTCAGTTATCCTAATTTTACATGTGTCTCTCTGACAAGTTCTACTTTCCAGTCAAACTGAAGCTTCCCAGTTTCTTCCCCATATTCAATATTCAACACTCCCTCTCCCACCTGCATACAATTGTATAGGATCATAGAACTAGAACCAAAAGGAACTTTGGAGGACATCTCCTCCTGAGAAAACCAAGGAAGAGAGGTTATAACTTACCCAAGACCACACAGAGGCAGCATTTGAACTCAAGTCCTCAATGCATCACAATTTAAGCCCCTTATGGCAGGAATGCAGCAGCTAGGTATTGCAGTGAGTGTTGGGCTTGGAATCAGGGAGACTCATCTTTGTGAGTTCAAATCTAACCACAGACACTAACTGTGTGACCCTGGGCAAATCACTTAACCCTGTTTGTCTTAGTTTCCTCATGTGTAACATGAACTAGAGAAGGAAATGGCGAACCACCCCAGAATCTTTGCCAAGAAACCCCAAATGGGGTCACAGAGAGTAGACAAGACCCAACAATAACATATCAGGAATGAACTCTCTCTTTCTTTTTTCAGGTCTTGACTCCAGAGCTACTTACACCTGAAATATCCCTCTTGCTAAAGTTCTTGCCCTCAAGTTGCTTGTATTTATTTATTTATCTATATGCATGTTAATAACAACATTTATATAGCACTTTCAGATTTTCAAAGTATTTCTTAAATGTCCCATTTGATCACTACCACAACTTTGGGAGGTAAATTCTATTATGATCTCCATTTCACAAATGAGGAAATTGAGGCAGATTAAGACAATCTGCTTTGTCTAAGGTCAATAGCTAGTGTTCTACCTCCCTGCTCCCCCTCCCCCCAATTAACTGGAAGATCCTAGAGGGCAGAGATTTTCATTTTTTTGCCTTTGTATCCCTGGGCTTTGGAGCCCAGAGTTTTTCTGGGTCTTGAATTATTTGAATCCTATGAACTGAAGGTCCCTGCAGGTCTGCCACATAGGCACAGAACCAAAGGAAATTGATTACTTCTCTCCTCTGTAGTTAGGGAAGGCTTCTTGCAGGAAGTACTCAATCATAAACTGCTTGAAAAAAAAAAGAAGCAATGGGTGAAGAAGCGGTTTGGTGGGGAAAGGGTTCATGAAGTCAGGAAGGGGGAGAAATGAATGAAAGACATCTTTGGCAAATTTGCTTTAGCCAAGTTGGGAGCTGGGGGAGGGAAGGGTGGAGTTCAATTTTTCATTGTTTATAGCAGCGTTAAATGTTCACCTTAAACATGATCATAAAACACCCCCAGAACCCGGAGTCCATCTATGAGTTATTTTCTGAATGTTCAAGCTTAAATTCAAAACCTTAAACTAGACCCTTGCTGGGGCAAGCTAGAGTCATTTCATTCTCAGGAGCACATCAGGAACAAGTCAGAAAGTAATGAGGCCAGAAGAGCTCTTTTTGGAGGGAATAACTTTTAAAGAGACATAAAAGCCAGAAGTTTTAATATTTTGAAAATTAAATTTCCATCTGGAAAACAGAAGCAAATATCAGTATGATAGAAATATAGCTGCCTGACTGTAATCCATAATGTAAGTCAGGCATTTTTATTCTTAGACCATGTGAGTGGAATAGTCAGGTCGGAAAGGATGCAGTTCTCCTAAACAGATGGACAACTTAGGCTAATAGAATTTCAGATGTAAACCTGGAAGGGACCTTAGAGGCCATCTGATCTGATGGCCCTCATTTTGACGACGAAAAAACTGAGATCCAGAGACTTAGCTGGAATTTGAACTCACAACCTCTGCTTCCAAATTCATTAGTTTCCACTAAACCACACAACTTCTTAGAAAATTGCCAGGGAGCCCGAGAGGAAAGGTGATTTGCTCATGAGCACACAATTATTATGCTTCAGAAGCAAGACTTGAACCCAGGCCTTCCTGATTCCAAATTTCTTTTATATTTTTACTGATGATGTCTTTCATTGTCTTTTTTGACATCACTGATTTTTCCTGATAAACCGACCAGCATTGGCTTTCCTGAAACTAAGAAAAACTTTTATGCAAAAATGGCCACAAAGCAACCATGACTGACAAGGCATGCGACATTCAACCAACCCTCCTAGTTGTCTAGTGTCTCCTGAGAGGATTCTGTAGAGCTGATTCGATGTTCATTCTTTTGATCTTGATTTCATTTACATTTTTCTGATCAGTGTCAATATCGTTCACTCTATTGTCTTCACTCTGCATCAGTTCATATAAATCTTCCCAGGTTTCTCTCAATCCCTGATATTCATCTACCTTTACAGCACAATAGAATGCCATGGGTAGATCCCTAGGTGACACAGCGGATAGGGTGCCAGGCCTGGAGTCAGGAAGACTTATCTTTGTGAGTTCAAGTCTAGCTTCTGACACTTAATAGCTGTGTGACCAGAGGCAAATCACTTTAACTTGCTTGCCTCAGTTTCTTCATCTGTAAAATGATCTGGAGGAGGAAATGACTAAACCACTTCCAGTGTCTTTGCCAAGAAACCCCCAAATGGCATCACAAAGAGTCAAACACAACTGAACATTGAAACAGGACTCCATTATATTCACAGGATACAACTCATTTAGCCCCTTCCCAGTCTATGGGTCTCTGCTTGGATTCCAGTTTTTTTTTCTATTCCAGGGAATGATGTTGTGGAGAAGAGTCATCTTTCTGACTCCAGGTGCAGTGTCTAACCTTTCCCCTACCTGACTATTTCTGTAAACACAGATCCAACATTGGATCCCTTCACAGGGATACTTCCCAGCTTTGACCATATCTATTTCCTATCTTTAATAAAGTGTCCTGTCCTTGATCCCAAGCTATCTTGAATTGTTACAGTATAGCCATGTTTTTGTCATCTAATTCACTCTTGTACGCCCTCTCCCCTAGGACTAGACTGCTCTACTTGAGATAGAGGGGTCTTTTATGCCTCTCCCACTCCACCCCCACCCCATCCCTTATCAAGCTGCTCCAGCTTCCTTCAAATCCCAGCTAAGGTCCCACCTTCTGCAAGAATCCTTTCCCAGTCCTCAATCTCAGTGACTTCTCTCTGAAACTACTCCCAGTTTACCCTGTCTGTATCTTGTTAGAACAAAGTTGTTTGCATGTGGATTCCCCTGTCATATTCTTGTACTCCTGAGGGCAGGAACTAGGTTTTTATGCCTTTCTAAGAATCCCCAGCATTTAGCACTAAGAATCCCACAGCATTTAGTGTCACAAAATAGGTGCTTAATAAATGGCGTTTAATAAATATCATTGGCTGATTGCTGACTGTTTCTTTTCTATATTTGATTTCCCTCACAGCCCTGCCCAGGGTTGGGCTGTGATCACAGCAAGCAACCATTGCTGTAATACATTGTTTTATTCTTTGAGTACCTTACTTAAGAGCCACCAATAGATCAGATGTTCCCCAAATGCTAATGGAATGTGGTGCAGGGTGGCAGGGGTGGGAAGATATCCTGCCACTTAGGT
>CM053771.1:101745284-101779006 GCA_028658325.1 Potorous gilbertii
GGAGCAGCCACGTGGGGAGAAGAGGTGGACACAGAAGCACCCTGACAGGTGAGGACAGAAGGAAAAGAGAAACCTGAAAAGACAGAAGCAAGAAAGTGGCAGGAGTAGAAAAGACAAACAGTGAGAGATGAGTTAGGTTTGTGGTGGTTTTGAGGGGTTTTTTTTAAGAGAAAGAGCCACAACCTGTGATCAAAGGTAATGTTTTTACAAGAACATAAATAGCAGACTTGAGGCTATAGGCTGCTCCTGTGGCTATTTGGGCAAAAGAAAAACCTAAGAAACACAGTCTCCTTTTATCCAGTCATGGACAAGAGCTCTCAAAGGGCATGCTCTGCTGAGGACCTCCCGGTGTTTGGGCCAACCAGCATTACCTCAGACCGAGTCACAACCTGCCTTCTCCTGCTTCTTTCAAACTTGGTCTAAAAAACTCCAAATCCTAAATAGACAGATGTGTGTTCATTCTCCCACTAAAAACCCCACAAACTCCCACCCGAGAATGGCGATGGGTCAGACCATCTTTCACCAAGGCACCACACCCCCTGCCCTTCTACAGCATGGGCAAGACCAGCACCAAGCTTGTAGGTGATATTGTACTGTTTTGGCTCCATCCATTCCTGCTCTTAATAACTGATCCCTATTCATACCTCCTGAAGCATTCAGTCCAAATGCCTCGATGTCGGAGCTGGCTTTCAGATGAACCTTAGAACAGAAAATGTCAAAGGCAGAAGGAACCTCAGACCCCAGAATATCAGTAATGGAAGGGACCTTAGAACACAGAATGTCAGGAAATGGAAGAGATCTTAGAACATAGAATTGTTTGAACTGGGAGGGGCCTTAGAATGGAGAATGTTAGTAAATAGGAAAGGTCTTAGACCATAGAATTTCAGAGCTTTTAGAGGCCTTAGGATACAGAATGTCAGAGCTAGGAGGGACTTTAGAACATAGAATGTCAGCAAATGGAAGAGACCATAGAACATGGTTCAGAGATGGGAGGGGCCTTAGAACACAGAATGCCAGTGATTTCAACCACATAGAATGTCACTGATGGATGGGGGTTGAGAACATAGGATGTCAGAGTTGGAAGGGAACTTCTTAGACTACAGAATATCAAATTTGGAAGGGACCTTACCATACGGATATGTTACAACTAGAAGAGATCATAGAACATAAAAAGGTGAGCCTTAGCATTACAAGGGATCTGAGAAAAAAAAATGAATGAATGAAAAGAGATATTAGAACAGAGAATACCAGAACTGGAGTAGAATAGTAGTATAGAACATAGCAAGTCAGAGCTAGAAGCAATCTTAGAACATAAAACATAGAATGTCAGACTGAGAAAGGATCTTAGAAGCATCAAAGTTAAAATAATTTCTGACAACTCTTTAGCCCTTTAGAGTTTACAAATTGTTTTTCCCTTTATATCTCATTCCATCATTATAACCCTGTGAGGGAGGCAGAGAAGAGGTTATCCCATTTTACATGTGGGAAAAATTGGGGTCAAGAGAAGGCTTGAGATTTTTAAAGGTTGGGGAGGAAGTCAGTGGGGAAAGCTCTGGAATCCTGCCCACCAATCCCACCATGCCTGTTGCTTCCAGGCTCCAGTAATAATATGGATTGCTGGAAACCATGCCGCCATCTTTCTGGAATGTAGTATTATTTTTTTCTCTCTCCCTACACCCCATCTCCCCCAGCTTCCCACTGCACAGCCTCAGAGAAAGCCCTGGGCCCCACCAGGGTAGAAATATGGTGGGGGGGAAGAGGTGGGGAAAACAGCCAATCTTCCCAGGATATAGGATGCATCCTGTGACTATCCCAGCATGCTCTCTCTCTCTCACCTTCTGGAGCTTCTCTAAAACTTGTAGCCAAGTACTTTGTGTTTTGAATGCTTTTACCTGCTGTGTCCAAGTCAAAAGTTAAGTAACGTGTGAAGAGACAGGAAAAAAGAAAACAGGCCTGGGAGGGAAAGGAAAAGAACAAGAATTCCTCTTAGAGCAACACAGTTCCCCTGTAATTAGCACCAAAAATCTGGCCTCACTTTTTCCCCTCTGCAAGCACTGAGTTTGAACTGGGACATCTGAAGTTAATTATACATTTTCTTCCTTTGGGGGTTTGACCCTGTTTGGGAGGAATTATCCACATACAAAACAATGGCACTATTAAAAAATCCCCCCAAACTGCCAGGTAAAATAGGGTTCAAGTAGTATATTAGAATTGAAATGGACCTCATAATGTATAATACTCAAGCTAGAAGGAACCTTTTTGCTTATAGAATGGCATTGCTGGAAGGGATTGCAGAATGTTGGAAATGAGGTCTTTAGAACACAAAATAATAGAGCAGAAGGAACCTTATCCTATGTTTTGTTAGAACACAGAAAACAGGATATTATTACTGGAAACTGGAAGAGACCAGAGAACTTGGCATGTTAGGGATAGAAGGGAACTTAAAACATAGAATATTAGAACTGGGAGGAACCTTGGAGTGTGGAATATTAAAACTGAGAAAGCCCTTAGGAATACAGTGATCTTTAAACACCCCTGTGACTCCCTGTCACCTCCAAGATCAAATATGAAGTCCTCAGTTTGATTTTTAAAACTCTTCATAACTTGATCCCATGCTAGCTTTCCAATCTCCTTTACATTTTGTACTTCTCCCATGCACTTTGTGATCCAGTGATTCTGATCTCCTTTTATTACTCAACCAAGACTCTCCATCTCCAAACTTAGGTGCCTAGAATGCTATTCCTCCTCATTTCAGACCTCCTGGCTTCCTTTAAGTCTCAGCTTGTCTCAATTTACGAAAGAAGCCTTTCAAGCCCCCTCTTCCCACTGAGATTACCTCCAATTTATCCAGTGTGTATATAAATTAATATGCATTCATTTGGCAAGCATTTCTTAAACTAAGTGCAAGGCATTATGCCAGACTCTAGGGAAATGAAGACAAAACCATCTCTGCCTTGAAGGTGCTTACATTTTACTGAGTGCCAATACTAGGAAGGTTTTAAGTACAGACAGATGTGCCATGCTGTCATCCAAGGACCGGCCTTAGCGAAGAATAACAATTCACAATTTTGAGGTGCTTTAAGGTTTACAAAATACTTTTCTCAAAAAAGTTAGAAAGAGAGGTGGTACAAATATCATTAACACTCCACTCCCACCCCGTTTTCTTTTTTCTCTTAGTGGAAGTCCAGTAACTCCTAAAACCATCTCCTGAGAATATAGAGGAGTAGTGAGTTGTACTGTACTCTCATGCATGCAATTACAGACATTTTAAAGACATGCTTTTTTAAATATATTCATTTTATTTACTTTTGATCTTCTACAATCACTACCCATAAAACTTAGATTTTTTCCCCCTACCTACTCCCCACCACCCCCCTCCCTCCCCAAGACAACATACAATTCTATATAGGATCTACACACACATTCCTATGGAATACATTTTCACTATAGTCATGTAGTGTAGAAGAACTAAAATAATTGGGAGAAATCATATAACAAACCAAAACATAATACACACACACACACACACACACACACACAATGATCAGCTACATTCTGCGATTGAATTCCACAGTTCTTTCTCTGAATGTGGAAGGCATTTTGCCTTAGAAGACCATTGGGAATTTTTTTTTTTAAGTCCTTACATTGCTATGAAGATCCAAGTCTAACAGAAAAAGCGCTCACACACTGTGGTCATTGCTGCGCCCAAAGTTCTCCTGGTTCTGCTCCTTTTGCTCAGCATCAGATCATATAAGTCTTGCCAGGCCTCTCTGAAGTCTTCTTGTTCATCATTCTTATGGTACAATAGTACTCCATTACATTCATATACCATAATTTATTCAGCCATTCACCAATTGATGGGCATCCCCTTAATTTCCAGTTTTTGGCAACTGCAAACAGTGCTGCTATAAATATTTTTGTACATGTGGGACCCTTTCCCATTTTTATGACCTCTTGGGGATACAGTCCTAGAAGTGATATTGCTGAGTCAAAGGGTATGCACATTTTTGTAGCCCTTTGGGCATAGTTCCAAACCACTCTCCAGAACGGCTGGATGAGCCCACAGCTCCACCAACAATGAATTAGTGTTCCAACTCTCCCATAGCCTCTCCAACATTTATCATTTTCCTGTCTGTCATGTTTGCCCATCTAATAGGTGTGATGTGCTACCTCAGAGTTGTTTTGATTTGCATCTCTCTAATCAAAAGTGATTTAGAGAATTTTTTCATGTGATTATAGATATCTTTAATTTCTTCCTCTGAAAATTGCCTGTTCATATCCTTTGACCATTTATCAGTTGGGGTAAAGACATGCTTTTCAGAAAGGAGACTCTGGTGTAGTGGACAGGGAGCTATCCTTAGAGCCTGAACAGGAGTCTTGCCTCTGATACCTCCTGGCTGTGTGACCTTGAAAGAGTTGCTTGTCTTGCCACTAGCCTTGGATGACTGGAGTAGAGAATAAGGCAGCTCACAGATGACTTTGCAGCTTTTCCTATTTAAATCTAATTCACACCATCACCCTTGGGATATTACTGGTACTTTTCCAGAACAGAGGATGAACAACTACAACATGAAGATGTTTCTTAGTATTCCTTCCTTTAGATATCAACTAAAATCCTTTTCCCACCCCCTCTTAATTCTAGTACCTTCCTTTTTATTAGTAAATTCCTGTTTGTCCTTTATATAGTTTGTATATGTGTATTTGCTTATTGCCTCCCCATAAGCTCCTTGAGGGCAGAGTTTTTTTTTTACCTTTCTCTATATCCAGTGCTTAGCACAATTTCTGATACATGGTTGATGCTTATTAAATTTTTACTGATTAATTAATTAGTACTCTAGGCTAGAGATGCCAAACTCACAGCCAGCAATACTGCCAGAACCAAATTGAAATATTACTGGAAAATGTTTAACAAAATAAATAAATATACTATACAGCACAGTTAATGCTAACTTGTGATTTTCTAAGTTAATATGTGGCCCGGGGTCAGTTCTGTTTGAAAGTTGTTCTAGATAATTCTAAAACTTTTAAAGAGAAAGTACTAATCTACATTGGTAGAAGGATTTTCCTCACCTGGAAGTTCCCTATCCCAATGAAGTCCCAGAGGCTCAGTCACTATCCTTGCAGTAGAGTATCCATGAAACATGGTCCAAGCCCCTCCCCCTCCAGATTACGGACTCCTAGGGAGCTTGTTTGATTGGGGGTGTAGGTGTGGGGCAGGGGGAGAAGAACAGAGTTTGGTTCCTCAAAGGATCATTATCTCTCTTTGATTCATTGCCTTCACCTGTAATTATTTCCAAAAAAATCTTCTAAATTATACCCACAATATAGATTATGTCAGGGTTTCCCCATAAGGGTGCAACAGGGTCACCAGCTCACCTAAAAGTATTCAAGATAATATGAGGTATTTACCCTGCAGGAAGATGCAAAAACCTACAGAAGCCTGTAAACCAAAAAACTATATCAAACATGCAAACAACTCATCTGATGTCCCCAAATGGAAATTGAACTTGGGAGTTACCATGGGAGTAACTGACATTCTGGTGAGTCCCCACCCCAAGGCTCATACTTTCAGTGTTGCTTACCTAGCAATTCTTTTCCCAGTGGATGTGCACTGACCAGGTAACTCACAGTTCGGGGAGGTGGGGGGGGGGTGTTGACAAAGCCCACAAAGGTCACCCTCCTCACCCAGCCTGATGGAGGTCCTGTAGCTCACCTTGATTACTCTTCTATCTAAAGAAGAACATTGTTGACAAGATCTCCTCCCTGTAGGAAGGCTGGTGGCCAAACATTTGGACTAAAGACCTTGAACTGGAGGCAGCCTCCAGGGCTGGAACTCTTCTTTCCTGATGCATGAGTAGAATGTATTTGTTTCTGCCATTTGCTACTCACAAGACAGGGTAGTAGATAGAGGGCCTAATGTGATGTCAAAATGGACCAAATTTCACAATGCTACCTTAGGTACTTAATTAGTTGTGTGATCTTGAGCATGTTGCTTACCTCAATCAATCTGTTTCCTCATCTGTAAGATGGATAAGCTTATAGTGCCTACCTTACAAGGTCATTATGCAGATCAAATGAGATGATGTATGTAACGTGATTTGAAAACCTTAAGGAACTGTATTAAAAGTTAGCTAGTACTAATACTATATTGAAAATATATTATATTATATATTCAATGATTATAGTGCTATGGTAATGATATAATTATATAATAACGGTGCTATAGTAAAATTCACTGTGATGATGATAATGATGATGTCTTGAGATGTTGCCTGTGTTTGCAGGGTTCCAAGAGGAGAAATTAAGATTTTTCTTTTATCTACAGTGCCTAGGACATAGTAGATGTTTCATAAATATTTATTGACTGATTAATTCCTGGAAGTGGGGACTGTCCAACTTCACAGTTTCCCTCCCTCTCCCAACTCCCCAACACTCTCTCTCTCTCTCTCTCTCTCTCTCTCTCTCTCTCTCACACGCACGCACGCACGCACACACACACCCCTACCTCTGTGTTGCTTTATCTTCTGAACAGAGAAAGATAAAAAAGAAGTTCCCAAAGAGAAACATCTATACTCTTGAGATCCAACCAGCCAATCACCTTGGAAATAACACCACATTCTGGGGATCAATGATTCATACATTGGTCACACCCAAAAAATATATGTCTCATTCTGTAAAGTGAGCCCATCACTTCTTTCTTAGGAAGTGGATAGCTTGCTGCATCATTGTCTTTTGGAGCACTGCACTGCATCCAGCAAGGTTCTGAAGTTTTACAAAGCTGTTTGTCTTTACAATGTTTTTGTTAAATTGCCCTTCTCTTTTCACTCTGCATCAATTCATACAAGTCTTCCCAGGTTTCACTGAAACCATCCCTTTCATTATCTTTTATAGTAAAATAAGATTTCATCATATTCATATGCCATAACTTGTTCTCACTATTCTTTATTTTTACAATCATTTTATTTCATTAAATATTTCCTATTTTTATACGAAAAATTTAACAATCTTTTTTTTTTAAGTTAACATTTCCAAACTCTATCACTTCTTTCCATCTCTTCCCCATCCTTGAAAAGGCAAGCAACTTGAATTTGATTATACCTATGAGGTTATGCAAAACATTTCTACAGTAGCCATATTGCAAAAGAAAACACAAACAAAATCGTAAAATAAATATTTTTTAAAAGTGTGCTTCAGTCTGTATTCAGAGTTCATCAGTTCTCTCGCTGGCAGTGGGCAGCATTTTTTTTCATCGTGGCACCTTAGGGAATGGTCTTGGATCATTGTCTTGATTAAAATTGCTAAATTCATCACAGTTGATCATTGTTACAATGTTGCTGTTACTGTGTCCTGTATTCTTCTGGTTCTGCATGAGTTCAGTCTTCCCAGGTTTCTCTGAAACCATCCTTCTCATCATTCCTTACAGCACAATAGTGTTCCATCATGGGGGCAGCTTCATGATGCAGTGGATAGAGTGCTGGTCCTAAAGTCAGAAAGATTCATATTCTTGAGTTCAAATCTGGCCTCAGATACTTACTAGCTTTGTGACCCTAGGCAAGTCACTTAACCCTGTTTGCCTCAGTTTTTTACCTGTAAAATGAATTGGAGAAGGAAATGGCAAACTACTCTAGTATCTTTGCTAAGAAAACCCAAATGGAGTCACGAAAAGATGGAAAAAACTGATCAACAAAATTCCATCACAATCATATGCCACGATTTGTTCGACCATCCCCCAATTATCCCCTCAATTTCCAATTTCCAGTTCTTTGCCACTGCTAAAAGAGCTACTATAAATAAATAGGTCCTTTTCCCTTTTCTTTGATCTCTTTGGGATACAGACCCAGTAGTGGTATTATTGGATTAAAAAATATGCATAGTTTTCTAGCTCTTTGGGCAATGTTCCAAATTGCTCTCCAGAATAGTTGGACTTATTCACAACTACCAACCTCATTTTTTCTATATTCCCTCCAGCATTTCTCATTTTATTTTTCTGTGTTAGCCAGTCTTAAAGTGTGAGGTGGTATCTCAGGGTTGTTTTAATTTGCATTTCTATAGTGATTTAGAGCATTTTTTTTCATGTGACTCAATTGACTTTGATTTCTTCTGAAAACTCCCTGTTAATTTTCTTTGACCATTTATCAACTGGGATATGGTTCTTATTTTTATAAATTTGTCTCAGCTCCCCTATATGTCTGAGAAGTGAGGCTTTTATCAGAGAAACTTAACTGCAAAAATTTTCCCACTTTTCTGTTTTTCTTCTAATTTTGACATTAGTTTTGCTTGTGCAAAAACTTTTTAACTTTATTTAATCAAAATGATCTATTTTACTTCTCATAATTCCATCTATTCCCTTATTCATAAATCTGACAGGTACATTTTCATGCTCCCTTAGTTTACTTATGATAAATGATGCTTATGACTAAATCATCTGTTCATTTTGACCTCATCTCAGTATACAGTGTGAGATAGTCACTTGTGGCTAGTTTCTGGCAAACTACTTTCCAGTTTTCCCAGAAATTTTTCTGAAATGTTCAGTTCTTGTCCAAAACACTTGGGTCTCTGGGTTTATCAAACACTAGATTACTATGGCCATTTACTACTGTGTATCGTACCTAGTCTTATTCCACGGATCTACCACTCTATTTTTTTAGCCAGTAGCAGATTGTTTTGATGATTACTACTCTGTAAAATAGTTTGAAATCTGGAACTCCTAGGTCACCTTCCTTAACATTTTTTTCATTGATTTCCTTGGTATTTTTTACCTTTTATTCTTCCAGATTTTTTTTCTAGCTCTATGAAATAATTCTTTGGTCATTTGATTGGTATGACACTGAATAAGTAAATTTACTTAGGAGAATTATCATTTTTATTCCATTGATTCAGCCTACCCATGAGCAATTGATACTTGTCCAGTGGTTTAGATCTGCCTTTATTTGTGTGAAATGTGTTTTGTAATTGTGTTCAGGCAATCTCTGTCTTGGCAAGCAGACTCCTTAGTATTTCATACTGTCTGGAGTTATTTTAAATGGAATTTCTCTATCTCATCCTAATGAACTTTATTCGTACTATATAGAAATGTTGATGATTTATGTGGGTTTATTTTATATCCTCCAATTTTGCTAAAGTTGTTAATTATATCAAGTAGTTTTATTAGTTGATTTTTTACGGTAGCCTGCAAAGAATGATGGTTTTGTTTCCTCATTGTTCATTTTTATCCTTTCAATTTATTTTTCTTGTCTTATTGCTATAGCATTTTATTATCTTATTGCTAGCATTTCTAGTACAATATTGAATAACAGCAGTGATAAGGGAACATTCTTGCTTGACTCTCTGATCTTATTGGGAAAGATTCAAATGTATCCCCATTACAGATAATGCTTGCTCTTGGTTTTAGATAGATAGTACTTTATCATTTTTGCATTGATTCCTTGGTTTCTAGTGTTTTTAATAAGAATAGGTGCTGTATTTTGTCAAAAGCTTTTTTTTTCTGCATCTATTGATATAATCATACAATTTTTTGTGTTTGTTATTGATACGTTCAGTTATGATAGTTTTCCTAATATTGAACCAGCCCTGCATTCCTGGTATAGATCCCATCTGACCATTTATTGCTGTAACCTTCTCAATCGTATTTTATTTAAAATTTATGCATTGATACTCATTAAGGAAATTGATTTATAGTTTTCGTTCTGTTTTTGCTCTCCTTGGTTTAGGCATCAAAACCATATTTGTGTCATAAAAATAATTTGGTAGGACTCCTTTACCTATTTTTCAAATAGTTTATATAATATTGGGATTAATTGTTCCTTAAATGTTTGGCAAAATTCACTTGTAAATCCATCTGGTCCTGGGGAATTTTTCTTAGGTAGCTTGTTCAATTTTTTTTTTTTTTTAGGATAGAGTTATTTAAGTATTGTATTTCCTTGTTTTGTTAATCTAGCTCGTTTGCATTTTTGTTAATATTCATCCATTTCAGATTGTCAGTTTTAATTGTATGTAGCATTAAGCAAAATAACACCTAATAATTAATTTTATCTTCATTGATAATGTATTCACCCTTTTCATTTTTGATATTGGTAATTTGATTTTCTTTCCTTTTAAAAATCAATTTAAAAATCAATAGTTTAAGTATTTTATTGTTGTTTTTTATTTATTTCAAAATTTTTTACTTCAAATTTTATTAATCTCTCCTTTGAATTTCTGGCTTTCTATTTTGGTGCTTAGGAATTTTAATTTGTTTAATGTGTTCTTTTCCTATTTTTAATTTGTTATTTTTCTATTTTTTGTACAACCAATTCATTGATCTGTTCTTTTTCTCTTTTACTGATGTACATTTTCCTTAAGTATCGCTTTGACTACATCCCACAAATTCTGTCTCATTGTTGACACTCTTTAATTAAATTATTGACTGTTTCTATGATTTATTCTTTGACCCACTCATTCTTTTGTTATTGTTCAGTGATGTCCAACTCTTTGTGACCCCATGAACCGTAGCATGCCAAGAATTTCTATCCTCCACTGTCTCCCAAAATCTAAGCTCATCTTCATTGTTTCTGTGACATTATCTATCCATCTTATCTGCTGCCATTCCCTTCTTTTGTTTTTAATCTTTCCCAACATCAGAGTTGGGTTTTTTTTCTCCCAATGAATCTTGTCTTCTTATTATGTGACTAATGTATTAAAGTTTCAGATTCAGTATTTGTCCTTCCAAATAGTATGAATTAATTTCTTTTAAGTATTAACTGATCTGACCTCCTTGCTATCCAATGCACTCCTAAAAGCCTTCTGCAGCATCACAGTTCGAAAGTATAGATTCTGAAGTGCTCAGTTTTCCTTATAGTCCAACTCTTACAGTCATATATTACTACTGGAAAAACCATAGCTTTAACTATGCAGATCTTTGTTGGCAAGGTGATGTCTCTGCCTTTTAATATGCTGTTCAGATTTGCCACAACTTTCCTTCCAAGTAGCAAGTGTCTTAATTGCATGGCTACAGTCACCATCTGCAGTGATCTTTGAGTCCAAGAATATAAAATCTTACACTGCTTCCATTTCTTCTCTGTCTGTTTGCCAGAATGTGATGAGACTGGTTGCCATGATCTTAGTTGTTGGTTTTTTTTTAATATGAAGCTCTGAGTCAACCTTTACACTCTTCCCTTTTACTCTCATCAAGAAGTTTCTTAATTCTTCTTCCCTTTCTGCTATCAAAAAGTTATTGTCTGCATATCTGAGATAGTTACTATTTCCCCTGGCTACCTTAATTCTGGCCTATGACTCATCTACCTTTGCATTTGCATGATGTGTCCTGCATATAAGTTAAATAAATAAAGTGACTGTACAGCTTTGTCATATTCCTTTTCCAAACTTAAACCAATCAATTGTTCCATGTTTGGTTCTAACTGTTGCTTCTTGATCCACACACAGGTTCCTCAGGAGACAAGTAAGATGATCTAGTATTCCTGTCTCTTTGAGGACTTACTATATTTTATTATGATCCATACAGTAAAAAGCTTTAATATAGTAAATGAAGAAGTAGGTGTTTTTCTAGAATATTCTTGCTTTCTTCATAATCTGGCTGATGTTGGCAGTATACTGTTTAGTTCTTCTACCTCTTTGAAAACCAGCCTGTTCTTCTGGTAATTCTCAGTTCACATATTGTTGAAGCTTAGCTTGCAAAACCTTACGCATAGCCTTGCCGGTGTAAAATGAACACAATTGTGTGGTAATTTGCACATTTCTTGGCACTGTCCTTCTTTAGGATTAGGACATAAACCGATCTTTTCCAATCCAGTGGCCAGTGTTGAGTTTTCCAAATTTGCTGGCATACTGAATGCAACACTTTAACAGGATTATCTTTTAGGATTTTAAATAGCTCAACTGGAATTCCATCACCTCCTTGTTGTTAGCAATGCTTTCTAAGGCCAAGTTGACTTCATTCCTCGGGACATCTGGCTCTAGATCAATAACCACACCATCCTGGTTATAGGTGATGTTAAAATCTTATATAGGTTTTCTGTATCTTCTTACTATCTCTTCTTAATCACTTCTATTTCTGTCAAACCCCTACTATTTTTGTCTTTTATCTTGCCCATTTTTACACAAAACATTCCCTTGATATCTTTAATATTCTTAAAGAGATCTTTTGCCTTCCCCCTTCTCGATTTCCATTCATTACTTTGAACTGCTCATTCTTTAGGATTAGATTATTTTGTTTTCAATTAACTTTAATTTATTCTTCCATGACCCTTCATTGAATATAATTTTTATCATATTATAGTCTGAAAAGGGTGCGTTTAATATTTCTGCTTTTCTGCATTTGTTCTGCGGTTTTTATGCCTTAATATATTGTGAAAGTGCAACGTACAGCTGGAAAAAAAAAATACACTACTTTGTAGTCCTATTCAGTTTTCCCTAGAGGACTATCATATCTAACTTTTCTAAGATTCTATTCATCTCCTAGATTTCTCTGTTACTTATTTTATGTTTAGATTTATATAGCTCTGAGATAGGAAACTTGATATCCCCCAGTAGTATAATTTTATATCCATTTCTTCCTGTAATTCATTTAACTTTTCCTTTAAGAATTTGGATGCTATGCCATTTCATGCATGTATGTTTAGAATTAATATTACTATTGTCTACATCTTTTAGCAAGATATAGTTTCCCTGATTATCTCTTTTAATTATGTCTATTTTTGCTTTTGCTTTGTCTGAGATCTTGACTGCTAGCCCCACTTTTTTTTTTAACCACAGCTGAAGCATAATAGATTCTACTCCAGCCCCTTATTTTAACTCTATGTGTGGGTGTCTCTCTCTCAAGTGTGTGTTTTGTTAATAGCATACTGTTGGATTTTGTTTTCTAATCCACTTTGCTATTCATTTACATTTTACATGTGAGTTCATCCCATTTGTTATGTTTACTATTCATTTTCCTTCATCCTGTTTTCTTCTGTTGCTTGTCTCTCTTTTTATCTTATCCCCTCCTCTTAAGTCTGTTTTGCTTCTAAACACAGCCTTCTTTTACTTGTTCTCCCTTTTATCCCCCTCCTCCCTTTTCTCTTTATCCCTGTCCCCTTCTACTTCCCTATTGGGTAAGATAGATTTCTATACCCAGTTGAGTGTGTGTGTGTGTGTGTGTGTGTGTGTGTGTGTGTGTATTTTTTCTCTCAAAACAGAGAAAGAAAATTATAGACCAATTTCCCCAGTGAATACACATGCAAAAATTTTAAATAAAACATTAACAAAAAGATTACAGCCACTTATCATGAGAATAATACACTATGACCATGTAGGATTTCAATATTAGAAAACTACTAGTATAATTAATTAATTGACCATATCAACAACAAAACTTCCATATGATTACCTCAATAGATGCAGAAAAAGCTTTTGACAAAATACATCTATTCCTATTAGAAACACTAAAGAGCACTGGAATAAATGGAGTCTTCCATAAAAAGATAAACAGCATCTACCTAAAACCATCAGCAAGCATTATATGTAATGAGCATAAGCTAGAAGCATTACCAGTAAGATCGGGGGTGAAATAAGGATGTCCATTATCACCTCTGTTATTCAATATGGTAATAGAAACATTAGCTCTAGCAATAAGAGAAGGAAGAAATTAGAATAGGCAAAGAAGAAACAAAGCTGTCACTCTTGTAGATGATATGATGATACACTTAGAGAATCCTGGAGAATCAAATAAAAAACTACTTTAAATAATAAAGCTTATTTATTTAGCAAAGTTGCAGGATATAAAATAAGCACACATAAATCATTGGCATTTATATGTATTACTAACAAAGCCCAATAGCAAGAGATAGAGAAATTCCATTTAAAGTTACTGTAGATATTATTAAATATTTGGGAATCTACCTGCCAAAACAAACCCAGGAGCTATGTGAACACAATTAACAAAACATTTTTCACACAAATAAAGTCAAGTCCAAACAACTGGAAAAACATCAGTTGCTCATGGGTAGGCCAAGATAAAATAATAAAAATGACAATTTTTACCTAAATTAATTTGCTTATTGAGTGCCTTACCAATCAAACTGCCAAAAAGTTATTTTGTAGAGCTAGAAAAAATAATAACAAAATTCATCTGGAAGAACAAAAGTTTCAGAATATCCGGGGAATTAATGAAAAGAAATGCTAGGGAAGGTGTCCTAGACATACCAGATCTAAAATTATATTATAAAGCAGCAATCATCAAAATTTCTTGGTACTGACTAAGAAATAGAGTGGTGGATCAGTGGAATAAGTTAGATCAATGACTATAGTAATATACTATTTGATAAACCCAAAGGCTCTAGCTTCTGGGATAAGAACTCACTATTTGACAAAAACTTTTGGGAAAACTGGGAAATAGTATGGGAGAAACTAGGTATAAACCAACATTTTAAATCATATACCAAAATAAAGTCAAAATGGGAACATAATTTAAATATAAAGGCTGATACTATAAGCAACCTGGGAGAGCAAGGAATAGTTTACCTGTCACATTTTTGGAGAATGGAAGAATTTATGACTAAATAAGAGATAGAGAACATTATGAAAGGCAAAATGAATAATTTTGATTACATTAAATTGAGAAGTTTTTGCACAAACAAAGCCAATGTAACTAAGATTAGGAGGGAAGCAGAAAACTGGGAAAGAATGTCTGATAAAGGCCTCATTTCTAAAATACATAGAGAACTGAGTCAAATTTATAGGAATACAATAAATGGTCAAAGTATATGAACAGGCACTTTTCAGATAAGGAAATTAAAGCTATCTATAGGCATATGAAAAAATACTCTAAATCATCATTGATTAGAGAAATGCAAATCAAAAGAACTCTGAAGTACCACATCACACATTTTTGGCTAATATGAAGAACAGGAAAACTATAAATGTTGGAGAAGATGTGGGAAAATTGGAACACAGATGCATTGCTGATGGAGCTGTGAACTGACTCAACCATTCTGGAGAGCAATTTGGAACTTGCCAAAGAAAAATGTACATACCCTTTGACCCAGCAATACCACTTCTAGGTCTGTACCCCAAAGAGATCATACAAATGGGAAAAGGACCCACATGTACAAAAATATTTATAGCAGCTCTTTTTGTGGTGGCAAAGAATAGGAAACTGTGGGGATACCTATCAGCTCAACAAGTTGTGGTACATAAATATAATGGAATACTATTGTGCCATAAGGAATGATGACCACCTTCAGAAAAACCTGGAAAGACTTGAATGAGCTGATATTGAGTGAAGTGAACAGAACCAGGACAACATTGTGCATAGCAACAGCCACAATGTACAATGACTCTGATAGACTTCTCTCTTAAAAATGTAAGGAACCAAGAAAACTCCCGAGGACTCATGATGGACAATGCTGTCCACATCCAGAAAAAGAATATGGAGCCTGAGTGCAGATTGAAGCATATTATCTGCTGTCTCTTTTCCTTTTTTTTTGTTTATTTCTTCTTATGGTTTTTTCCCATTGGTTCTAATTTGTCTTTACAACATGACTAATGTGAAAATAGGTTCAATATAAATGTTTTTGTAGAGCCTATGGAAAGATAGGGGGAGAAAATTTGGAACTCAAAATTTTATGGAAGTGAATGTTAAAAACTAAAGATAAATTATTAATTTAAAAAAAGAATTGATGAACTACCTAAAAGTTATGATTTTAAAAGAAAGTTTAGATGCTATATTTCAAGAGATTATTAAGGAAAATTATTAGATATTATATGTATCATCTTCCCATAGAGAAACGTTATTGAGTCCCTTAAGATTTTTCTTTCATGTTTACTTTTTGATGGTTCTCTTGAGTCTTGTATATGAAAGTCAAATTCTTTATTCAGGTCTTGTCTTTTCATCAGGAATGCTTGGAAGTTCTCTATTTCATTAAATATCCATTTTTTCCCTTGAGGGATTATACTCAGTTTTGCTGGGTAGGTTATCCTTGGTTGTAATCCCAGTTCTTTTGCCTTCCAGAATATATTCCAAGCACTCTACTCCTTTAACATTGTAGCTGCTAAATATTGTGTGATCCTAACTGGGCTCCATGCTATTTGAATGGGTTCTTTCTTACTGCTTGAAGTATTTTCTCTTTGACCTGGGACCTCTAAATTTAGCTATAATATTTCTGAGTGTTTTCATTTTGGAATTTCTTTCAGGTGATGATCAATGGATTCTTTCCATTTTTATTTTACCCTCATTCTAGGATATTGGGGAAGTGTTCCATGAAAATTTCTTGAGTGATGATATCTAGGATCTTTTTTTGATCATGGCTTTCAGGTAGTCCAATAATTCTTTAAGTTATCTCAATCTATTTCACAGATCAATTGTTTTTTCAATGAGATATTTCACATTTTCTCCTTTTTTTCATTCTTTTGACTATTTTATTGTTTTTTAATGTCTCTTGAAAGTCATTAACTTCCCCTTGCCCAAGTCCAATTTTTACAGAACTATTTTCTTGAGTGGATTTTTATGTTTTTCATTTGACCAATTCTGTTTTTAAGTTGTTATTTTCTTCAGTAATTTTTGCACCTCTTTTGCTATAATGTTAATTGTCTTTTTCATTATTTTCTTCCTTTGCTCTTATTTCTTTACCTAATTATTTCTCTACTGCTCTTATTGGTTTTTAAAATAATTTTTTACCTTTTCAAGGAATTCTTGTTTGACTTGTGTCCAATTCACATTTTTCTTAAAGGTTTTTCTTGGAGCTATTTTTAACTTCATTACCTTCTTCTGAATTTGTGTCTTGATCTTCTCGGTCACCACAGTAACTTTTTGTGATCAGGGTCTTTATTGATTGCATATTTTTCCAACCCATTTCTTGATTTTGAACTTCTAGTTGGGCTCTGTTCCTAACATGGAGGGGAAAGGGCACTATCCCAAACTTCAGACTCTGTCACACTGCTCTTTTCAGAGCCAGTTATGGGGGGGGTGGGTTAGAAGTTTTCAGTGCTTCCAAGGTGGTGTGATCTGGGGAGAAGTGTGGTTACTGCTTTCCTGGTCCACACTTTGGTCCTTACCCAAGAAGGGTCTCTGAGCCCTTGGGATTGCAACTGATATTGCTTCTCCGGGCCCCTGCTCCTTCTTGAGCAAAAGTGCTCCTTTCTGCCATTGAACTGTGTTCAATAACCAGCAGTGGGTATATAGGCAATAGAATTGCCAAATGGCATCTGGTCCTATGCCCAGTGCCAACAAAGGGGTACCCTGTAATCTCTTTCTGACCAGTTGCCAGGTCTCCTTACTGTCTCTGGATTGAGAGCTTCCAAAGTTGCTGCTGGTTCTGTCACCACCACCTCATCCCATCACTCATATTTCATCCATGTGGTCTCCAGGCCATCCTGCATTCCCATGTCAAAGATTTCTCTTTCCAACTTCCTATGTTGTCTTAGACTAGAAGAATGTCTCACTCTGAACTGTTGTTGGTTCTGCCATTCCAGAATTCAATTTGAGTCATTCTTTTAAAGGGGAATGTTGGGAGAGCTCAGCTGGGTGCTTTCTCTACTCTGCAATCTTGACTCTGCCCTCAGAAGTACCCTCATTAGTCTTTAAAAAAAGTTTTATTGATACATTTTGTCTTTACATCCCAGTTATTTAGTGGTTGCCATTGAGGTCCCTTCCAACTCTCAGATTCTATGATTTACCCCTTGTACTCCTACCTAAACTTTTCTGTGATAAAGTAAAATAATTAAGCAAAAAACATCCAACCCAGAGACTGTCACTTAACAGTATAAATAGTAGTCTGTTCAAATGGTCTCTTAGTTTTCATTTACATTGTGTTGCTTTTTTGGCTTTAGCAGGATAAGTATAAACTTCCCCTTCTCTTTTTTCACAGCTTGAAAAAAAAAAGTAGCCCCTCTTTTATTCAGCTCCACTTACTATACTATTGAAAGCCACTGGGTACACAACTTACTGGCTTTTGAAATCTGAGCTCCCTCTGGCATCCTTCATCTTGCAACAAGCTGTCTGCTGTAGTAGCTCGCGCATCTTCACAGAAAGTAGTCAGAACCGTGTTTATAGCATCAGAGCCCCAAGGTCACATCAGTAAGAAGTAGCAGAACCTCTTGCCAAATGCAGCATCTGTAGTGCCAACAATTCTTGCTCCCATTTTACAGATGAGAGCATAGGCTTGAGGAAGGGAAGTGGTTAGCCCCAGGTCATCCAAAAGAGTAAATTAAATAGCCCATATTACAAACCTTGATACCCATGCTCCAAGTACAATACTTTGTCAATAGAACAAGAGGAAATTTCCAACTTAGTGTAGTGGGAAGAACATTGAAGTCAAAATCAAAATCCTGGATTTGAGGGATTGATGGCTCTCAGTAGCAGTGCTGGAGACTGGGAAGTTGGGGGGAGGGCTGATTCTGGGCAAAATAAAGCAAAAACTCACTTGTAATAGCCCATAGTCATTTTAGAGGGCAGAGAATGCAAATTCTTTAAAATTAGTTTTCAATGAGCAAAATTCCATTTTTAAATTTCAGTTTCCACTCAGGTTTGCTTCCAGCGTCCTTGGGAGACAAGTTAGTAGGTTGCTTTCCTCTATATTTCTCTTTTTCACTACTTGCTTCTTCTCCTTCCTTTCATTAGAGGTAGAAAAAGAGGAACTTGTCATATGACTTTTAGCTAGGGGGTGTCAGCTGGTTGTTAAATTTTCAGTGTGAATATTTATATGTCAACAATCAGCAAATACCACAAATCAGGGCTTGAATTATTGTTTTAGTGATTGTCTAAACTTAAGAAAGAGAAGGAGAAAGTGTTATTTAATGCAATTTTAATAATTTCAAAAATTAAAATATTTAAGTTTAAAAATTAATATTTAATAAATTTAATCACATGAACATCCTTCCCACCCACCCCCTGCTCTTGCCCAGAGCCAGTTGTTAAATATTTATGATTATACCACTGCTTTTAGCAAACCCTTTACTCCCGAAACAAACTTGGCATTTCAAAAGAGACAGAAGCAGGCCTTCTACCCTGTCAAGGTCAATATGGATGTCATATGCTTTTATCAAGTCAAAGGTTCCAAGTGAACAATTGCAGTGGAAAGAAAAATAGGGGACAGAAGGGAAAGAGGGGAAGAGAAGCAGGGAAAGGAGGAATAAATTCAGCTACAAACTCACTGTTCCTTAGCCTGAATAAGAAGGACCAAAAATGGCTAAGAGGGAGCTGAATGCCAGAGAGAGAAACAGTAGGGGCCCCTCTTGCTTCCATCAGGAACTCAAGTCACCAGGCGAGCCAGAGCCCAGCTGGAGAAAAAGCTGGGATCATCACTCAGCTGCTATCAATGGTCCACTTTATAAAGACCATGGGGAATGGGAGGGGAGCCCCAGATCTCAGATACTACTGAGATTTTCAAAAATAAGAAAGAAAAATGAATCTGCAGGCAGCAAGTCAATGAGGTTGATGCTAATTCTTGACAAAGATTAGAGAACATTTCACTAAAAGGTTAATTTGTGAGCATCTAGGAAAGAAAGCAGAGATTTCCAAGAACCAACATGGCTCTGTTAAAAACAATAGTCTGCCAGACTAATCTAGTTTCTATTTTTTTACAGGGATCCTAGGGACATACTTAAGGTGCTGTTTATCTAGATTTTATTTATTTTATTTCATATTTATTTATTTTATTTTACATGTTATTCTTGTGGATAAGATGGAGAAAAATAGGCTAGAACATAGTTCAGTGAGGTGGATTTAGAACTGGGGGAATGACCATCCCTCAAGAGTAGCCACTGATAGTTGGAGGTCAGCTTGAATAGAGATCTTCAGTGGAGTGCCTTAGAGGTGTGTGCTTGTCTTTATACTACTTAATTTTTTTTATCAGTGATTTGGATAAGAACATTAGATGCCATATTTCTCAGATTCAAAAATAACACAATGCTAGAAAGTATACACTGGATGACGGTCAGGATCCAAAAAAAAAAAAGCTCAACAGGCTGGCTCTGAAGTCAGAAGACCTGGGTTCAAATCCTACCTCATATGCTTATTTCCTATCAGGGTGACTTTAGTCAAGCGACTTAACTTCCCTGGGCATTCACTCCTTCATCAGTACAATGAGGGGTTGGACTAGATGTCTCTTCCATCTCTAGATCTTTGGTCACATGAGCTCCAGCCAAATCTCATAAGATAACATTCAATAAAGATAAATATGTTTGGGTTCCAAAAATTGACTTCACAAGTATAATATGGGACACATGCCCAGACATCAGTTCATCAAAAAAAAAAAGTAAGGTTAGAATCTGGGGTTTCTAGGGGACCACACGCCCAATATCAGTTAATAATATGATATGGCAACAACCAAAAAAGACTTACCGTACCTTAATACTACCCCAGTACAACAGATAGTACAGAATGTTACAGCACCACCTTGTTCTGCCCATATCTAAGAGTTGTGCTCAGTCCTGGGCCCCACACTTTAGGGAGGTCACTGGTAAATGAAAGGGTATCCAGAGAAGGCCAGTCAGGATGAAGGGTCTCAAGATGCTTCCTGTGAGGATGGGCTGAACATTGTGTAGATGTGGAGTTGAGAAGAGATGCCTTACCTGGAGATGTATTTCTGTTAGAGTATTTGCAAGGCTGTTGAATGGAAGAGAGATGAGGTTGCTTCTGCTTGGCCCCCAGGGACAGTTGCAGGAGCAGGGGGTGCAGAGAGGAAGATTTGGGCTGGACAGAGACTGAGATGGGGGTGCTCTTTAACATTCTGAGCTGCCTTGGCAGGAAGTGAGCAGGTCCCCTTCCCTGGGCTTTTAACCCCAACCTTGCTGTGTACCTGTGGCCAAGTCACCTGGCACTTGGTCTCTTCATCTGTAACATGAGGGGATTAGATTTCCGAGTTATCTCCCAGATCTCAGACTCTACTGTTCCAGGTCATCAGAGCCTGACTTTGGCACCTTATAGTCCTTGGAGCCCTTTCACCCCACTCTGCCCCCTGGGCCTCCCTCCCCACAGCCACCTCAGGGACTCAGAGATGAGAGTGGTCACCCTGATGGTGGCAGGCAGTGTAATCCAGAGAGAGGAGGCCTGGCTCCAGGACCAGAGCACCTGGATTGGCATCTTGCCTCTGATTCATGCTTCATCTGGGATCCTGAATAAGTTTCCTCATCTGGTTGTCCTCTGAGTTTGCTTCTCACTCCATCTGTGCCCTTGCCCTTGCCCTTCTATTGGATTAGTTTGTGGTTCATACAGTGCTTTCAATCTAGTTTAATTTGATCTTCATGATAACCTAGAGGGAGGTTCTTGAGAGACTTTCTTTTGCCTCTTTTTGTATCCCCAGCACTTAGCACAATGCCTAGCACATAGAAGGTACTTAATAAATACTTACTGACTGATTGAGCAAGGCAGACTAGGGATTAAGACACCCATTGGACAGAGGACACTGAGGCTCAGAGTTTGGAAGGAGTTTGTCCAAAGTTGAGTCTCCAGGGCTATAAAATCATTTTCCCATAGTCTCAGAGAGGCAGTGAGCTCTTAAAGACAGGAGTTACTTCTGCCCTATCTACCCCCACCCCATCCCCAGACTGTGTGAGCATAGGCTTGAGGTGGGGGGGGGATGGGGAATAGAGGGGAATGATGTCAGATGTGTCTCATGAAGAGGAGGGGGAATGGAGGAGAGGGGGAGAAGACAGGCAAAAAGTGTGTCCTAAATGGGCCCAGCCCTACACATGAAGTGCTGGTAATGGTGACCAGAGTGTGTGTCCCGTTGGGAGGTGTCTGCACCAGATGACGTCAGGACAACAGTTTCCATCATGTAACTGCCCAGAGCTAAGGTCATTTCAAAAAATAGTCCTGCCTCCTCCTTCCTTTTGGCTCTGAAAGAGCTTATGAGAGTCACTAAATCACTGACTGGAGAGGGCCTCAGCCATACCGGTTGGGCTGCCTCCAGCCCTGCTTTCTCAAGACCAGTGACCAGCCCAGCAAATCCACCCTCTTGGCCTCTCCCCAGTCCTGAACCTGGGCAGACCAGTCCCTTTTCTGGGTGAACAGGGTTTTCTGACCCTGCCCATAATAAGCATGACATGATTATTTTTATGGGGCCAGAAGCTCTGCAGAGGGTCTTACTGAAAGGGGCAGATTTTATTCAGCTGATACACTGATGGATCAGGGGTCCAAAGATCTCGATTCTTGTCCTAAATGGCTGTTGGCTTGCTATGTGACTTTGGTTATGCCCCTTCTCTGGACCTGAGTTTCTTTTTTCTCATCAATGAAGGGACTGGATTAGATGATCCAAAGACCCCTCCTAGCTATGTACCAGTCTGTGTTCTGTGGTCCCTTCCAGCTCTGACAACATTCTATCCCTAACATTGTACATGCTAAGACCCCTTAGAGCCCTAATGTCTTCTGGTCCATGTGTAAAGGTCCTTTTGGGCTGTGACATAGGACATTCTATATTCTGTGTTCTAAGTTCCCTTTCAGAACCCTCATTCCCGTCCAGGTGGGTTCATTATTATTGACAGTGATGGGGATGACCAGTCACTCAGGCAGCAGGCCTTAGGGATTCTGTCCTGTGTATAAAGGCTGGGCTATGATATTGGAAGGAGATAAGAGAACAGGAGAAGGAGGAAATACAATCTCCACCCTTGAGAAATTCGTGTCTGGCTGGAGAGACTTGATTCCGATGCCATGAGCAGTTTTTTTTTCTTTGAGGATGGACCATGTTATGTGCTTAATCCCATGACTCAGACTGTCAAAGATAACAGGAACCCAAGACTAAAGAAGTTCTCAGAGAATATCATCTCATCTATTCCCTGACTCTTGTTGTTTGTTTTTATATTTATCCTAGAAAAGAAAAAATTTGCAAAGACGAGCTTCAAATATATAACATCTAGCTTCATCAAACTTATTTGTTGCTGTGTAAGTCATTTTCAGTAATGTCCAACTTTTTATGATCTCTTTGGGGGTTTATTTTTGGGGCGTCAAAGTGAACTGGTTTGCCATTTTCTTCTCTAGATCATTTTACAGATAAGGAAACTAAGGTAAACAGGGTTAAGTGACTTGCTCAAGGTTACACAGCTATTGTGTGTCTGAGACCACATTTGAACTCAAATCTTCCTGATTTTAGGCCTAGAGCTTTATCCACTGTGTCACTAGATGCATTTCCCAGATTCTTGGTTTTGAGAAAATCATTTCTTTCTAAAATGGGGGGTTAAGGCTGCTTGCAGAGAGGTAATGGACATGAGGCACAGAATGAGATGTTAACATTTGCCAGTTTGTTTTGCTTAACTCTGTGTGTATGTTTGTTACAAGAGGAGGCTTTGTTTTTAACTTGAGGAAGAGAGGGATTAAATTTAACAAAAATTTAAGTACCTACTATATGCCCAGCACTGTACTAAGATCTGGGGACACAAAGAAAGGCAAAGCCACTGTCCCTTCTCACAAGGACCTCACCATCTGGTGGAGGAGACAACAGCTCTTGGGGATGATGATGCTCTCCCAAAAAAAGAAAGAAAAAACATCATTGAAGCATTTTTAAAATGCACAAATAGGAGAGCTTTGAAACTGAAGCATTAATTTATTCCATGCTTTTTTTAAAGCTGTATATAAAAGAGATTCATAATTTCCTTCCTTTTTCTGTTCTTAGTATATGAAAATATTCTTTTTTTGCTGGTCATTATCAAGATGAAATTTTTTAAAAATTGAAATTATTTCTTAAAATTAAGATAAATTGAAGGAGGATGGCTAAACGATTTCCCAGATCCTTCTCAAATTCAATCTACATGCTCAGGCTCAGGCAGGAGTGAATGAGATGCTCATTCCTAGGTAAAACCACCTCTCTTCATCCTAGATGCCTCTTCTGAAGAGATCCGAGAGAATCGCTCAGGCTGTTTCCAGGGACTCCGGTGGCGCCTCAGCTGTCCAAAGATAAAAGACCTGCCTCCCTGGCCTAGCCCCCTGCTTACTGCCTGCGCCAGCCCTCCCACCCCTTAAATATTCCGAGGTGAAAGCATTCCTCACTCCTCTCAGCCAAGCACGCTTCTGGCCTTCTGTGATGTGAGCCAGAATTCAGCTTCTTGGATTCGTTCAGCTCTTTCCCCTTGGACCATTCCCTGGACCTCAGCCTGACAAACTGACTGTTCTTTCTTCTCTTATTGCTTTTTCTCCTATTTTCTATCCTTTTCTTCACCCTTCTTTTTTCCTATTGTTTCCTGTCTTTCTCTTACATCTTTCCTTCCTCTCTGTTCCTACTTTTTTCTCTCCTTTCCCCCTGGTTTTCTTTTTTAACTTCCTTTCTGTTTCCCTTTTCTTCTTTTTTCTCATCCTTCCTCCTTCCCTCCTCTCCCTTCTTTCATCCATCCCATCATCAATTCTTTCCTGTCTTCTTTCTCTCCCTCTGCCTTCTTTCTTTCCCCTCTTTATTCCTTTGGAGGTAGCAAGATGATACAGTGGATAGAATACTAGACCTAGACTCAGAAAGATACTTATTAGGTATGTGACCCACAGCAAGTCATTTACCCTCTGTCTGCCTTAGTTTCCTCAACTGTAAATTAGGAATAATAATAGCACCTACCTATGTGTGTGTGTGTGTGTGTGTGTGTGTGTGTGTGTGTGTGTACATAGACAGAGGGCACAGGGTGAGCTGAATATGAAGGGAGAATACCTAAAAAATAAATAAAGTGTTGAAAGGAATGTACTGGAGAAAGGAAGAAGTAGAATGGAGTAAATCATCTCACATAAAAGAGGCACAAAAGAGCTTTTACAAAAACGTGGGGAAGAGGAGGGAGGTGAGAGGGAATAAGTAAGCCTGATTTTCATCAGATTTGGCTGAAGGAAGGAATGATACACATTCAATTGGGTATGGAAATCTCTCTTACTGTACAGAAAGTCAGAGGGTAAGGGGACAGGAGAGGGAGGAGAATAGAAGGGACTGGCAGATTAGGGGAAGGGGAAATCAGAAGCAAACGCTATTGTAGGGGGACAGGTCAAGGGAGAGAATGAATAAATGGAGAGGAGGACAGGATAGAGGGAAATGTGGTTAGTCTTTCACAACATGACTGTTATGGAAGTGTTGCGCATGGCTACACGTGTATGACCTATATGAAATTGCTTGCTTTCTCAATGAGGGTGGGTGGGAAGGGAGGAAAGGAGAGAATGTGGAACTCAAAGCTTTAAAAATGAATGTTAAAAATTGTTTTTGCAGGCAACTGGGAAATAAGATGTACAGGCAATGGAATATAGAAATCTATCTTGCTCTACAGGAAAATAGAGGGGAGGGGATGGGAGAAGGGGGCGGTGATAGAAGGGAGGGAAGACTGGGGAAAGGGGTGGTTGGGGTTCATGCTGTACTGGGGAAGGGGAGAGATGGGGAGAAAATATGGAATTCAAAATCTTATGGAAGTGAATATTGAAAATTGAAAATAAATTATACCTAAATAAATAAATAATAGCATCTACCTTCCAGAGTTGTGAGGATCAAGTGAGATATCTGTAAAGTGCCTAGCATATAGTAGCCGCTTAATAAAGACTTGTTTCCTTCCTTCTTTCTTTGCTTTCTCTTCCCTCCTTTTTCTCCATCATTCCTTCCCTCTCCTTTCTTTCCTTTTTCTTCCTCCCCCCCTTCTTTTCTCTCCATATCACTCTCCCCTCCCCTCTCTCCCTTCCTTCCATTTTCACTTCCTCTTTCCCTCCTCTGTTCTTTCCTTCTTTCTTTCCTTCATTCTTCCCTTTTCCCTTCCCTTCTCTTTCCTTCCCTTCCCCCCACCCCCTTCATTCTACTCTTAACTAACAAGTTTTCTTTTGCTTAGATATAGGATTCCTGGGCTCACAGCTCAGTCTGGCAGCTTCCCTCCGTCTCCTGGCCAGTGACTCTCATGGTCCTTCCCCAGAGGCAAAGCAATGGGGTCACATATTGTCCTGCTAGTTATTCTGTCCTGGGTGGGTCCCACAGACCAGAAGCCTTGAAGGGGATCTGGACAAACAGGGGAGTTGTCCTACAAGTTGGGAAGATGACTCAGGCTGGCCCAGTCTCTGCCTCATACCTAATGCTAAGTGTGCAGTTCAGAAACAGTCCTGAAGGTCCTGGTCTCAGACTCCAGTGTCAAGTCCCTGAAGTCTGGGATCTGGCTGGCTTTTTGTTGACTTCTCCCTGACATTTCACAGATGCGGAAACTGAGTTCCAGAAAAGTTAAGTGACTTGCCCAAGGTCATATAGGAGATAAATGGCAGATCCAGGTCTTGAAACCAGGCCTTCTGACTCCAAATGGAATGTTTTTGCTATTCTACCACCTTGGATATTTTTGTGAGAAGAGACCATAGCAAACTTTTGCATTAAGAGAAATGTGAGTTGTTGCCAGTGATTATATAAAAAGGTCTTTTTGGCTCAAGATAGCTGTGTAATACTGAGCAAGTTACAACCTCTGCCTCAGGTTTCTCAGCTGTAAAATGGGTATGTAATAAAACCTACCCCAGAAGTACCTATGAGGATCAAATGAGATATTTGCTAGAAAGGGCTTAGCGGCCAAAAACTGGGAATCAAGGGGATGCCCATCAATTGAAGAATGGCTGAATAAATTGTGGTATATGAATGTAATGGAATACTATTATGCTATAAGAAATGATGAACAGGAAGATTTCAGAGAGGCCTGGAAAGACTTATATGAACTGATATTGAGTGAAAGGAGCATGTACACAGCACCAACCATAGGGTGCAAGGAATTTTTCTGGTAGACTTAGTACATCACTGCAATGCAAGGACTTAAAATATTCCCAATGGACTCTTGAGGCAAAATGCCTTCCATATCCAGAGAAAGAATTATGGAATTCGATTGCAGAATAAAGCAGACCATTTTCTCTTGTATTATGTTTTGTTTTGTTTTGTTTTGTGATTTCTCCCATTCATTTTAATTCTTCTATGCAACATGACCAAGGTGAAAACGTATTTAATAGGAATGTATGTGTAGAACCTATATGAAATTGAATGCCATCTCAGGGAGGGAGGGAGAAGGTAAAGGGGAAGAAGGGAGAGGGAGGGGAAAAAATCTAAGATATATAAAAAAAAAATCTAAAGTGATTGTAGAACAGTGAAAACAAATAAAATAATTTAACTTTTAAAAAAGGAGGCTTAGCATAGCACCTGGCACATAGTAGGCACTATGTAAACGCTTATTCTCTTCCTTTTCCCCCTTCCCCTTTCATCAAATAAAATGAGACAAAACATTGGTTCATTCAACAAGCTTTCATTGAGTGCCTGATGCTTGTAATATTCCTTCCTGATATGACATGGCATATCTAGAGCTTGACAAAATGGGAAAGAAGCGATGGAGCTTCTTTTGTGTTACCAAAAAAAAAAACCCACCTAGAATCAAAGCAGATTCCCATGAGATGGGAATGACCAAATTATAACATGAGATTGTCATGGAAAATTATTGTATAATAAGAAACAACAAGGATGAGGAATTCAGAGAAACATTAGCGGTCTTACACAAGTTTATGCAGAATAAGGCAAGCAGAGACAGTGTCATTTCAGTTTATATTTGTAAAGAGGCTATGGTACATGGGCAGCTAGGTGGCACAGTGAATGAAGAGCTCCATGCCTGGAGTCAGGAGGACCTCAGTTCAAATCCAGCTTCAGACTCATAGTAGTTGTGTGACCTTGAACAAGTCACTTAATCCTGTTTACCTCAGTTTCCTCATCCGTAAAATGAACTGGAGAAGGAAATGGCGAGCCCCTCCAGTATCTTTGTCAAGAAAACCCCAAATGGGGTCACAAAGAGTCAGACATGGCTGAAACAATTGAACAACAATATACGGTGCATGAGCAGATCTCGCCATGTGGAGAAGTCTGGGGAAGTGGCTTCTGGAAGAATTATGACAACAGATAAGAGAAGTGGCTTGAAAGAGATTTTAGAGCATCCGCAGATATTGTGGAACTGGTTCCTGATGTCCTGCTACGTGTGAGGAGGAAGCCTTTTCCGGAAAGACCTGAGTCACATATGAAAAAAAGATGCTATCTGCATCCAGGGAAAGAACTGATAAATGTGTAGAATAATTTTATCTATCTAGCTTTTTGTATCTAATGGTAGTCATCTCCAGGGCTAGGGAGGGAAAAAAGGCCAAAAATGAAATTTAAATTTAGATAACTTTGTTGTATATTTGGAGGAAATAGCAGGTTGTACATGATAGATTTTCAGTTTCATGGGCAAACATCTTTTTTATTGTGCTGTTATGGAAAGGCTTGCTTTGTTCCATAAAATGAAAATAAAATAAATTTTTAAAAAAAGACCTGAGTCAGCTTTACCATCACTTTGCTCCATTTGGGTCTGGGGAATCGTAGGAATTCTTTCCCTCACTCATCCTTGGCCTTGTTTGTTTTGGTTTTTTTTATTCTAGGTGAAGGGAGTGGATCTCAGATCTTGGAGATTTAAAAGGTCAGTAGAGTAAACCATAGGAAACTGGGAGTCATATCCAGGCTAGGTTTGGCAACTAGTTCAGCACTGATGCCCCAAGGAGCCATTTTGGGAGTGACATGCAAAACTCTAGCCAGTGGAGGACAGCCATATCAAATCTTAGACTTGAATTTGGTGGGACAAATGTCATGAAAGAACTTAGCTAAGTTTCAGGACTATTTCCCTAGAGACTTAGATGGTGTAGGGGAGCGTATACCTTGAGGAAATATTTACATATTTATTCTTGATATATCTTTGAAGTAAACATTCTTTTTATAAAAGCCACCCAATATCAAATGGTTAAATGGAACTGGGAGCTAGTCATCGGCCCCTAGGAATGGGGAACACAGATGGTGGTGGCTTGAGTCCATGGCAGTAGAGAGAAGCCCACCAACCCTCAGGTTCCCCTTGAACCTTGAGAGGGAGATGTATCCAACCTAGAACTGAGAATATAGGTCCAGAGCATACATGTGATCCATGATTATATGTCTATTATAATGTAAACTAAAAACCACTCTTGGTTGAGGACAGGAGATGAGTCAAAGCACCTCCCTCTTTTTAAGAGAAAAGAGAAGGGCAGTGCTACAGGGTGCAGAATGTTGCATACACTGTCAAACACAGTCATTGTGTTTCACTGTTTTTTCTTTGTTATTAGAAATACCTCATATTCATTTTTCCTCTCTCTCTCTCTCTCTCTCTCTCTCTCTCTCTCTCTCTCTCTCTCCCCATCTCTTTCTCTGTGTCTTTGTTACTTTGTCTCTGTCTTTCCCTCTTTCTCCCTCTCTGTCTTTCTCTCTCTGTCTGTCTCTCTGCCTGTCTGTGTCTCCATCTGTCTCTGTCTCTGTATCTCTGTCTCTGTGTTTATCTATCTCTGCCTCTGTCCATCTGTCTGTCTGTCTCCCTCTCTGCCCTCACCAGTTACCATAGATTCAGTTTATTAGTGCTAGGCTCTCTCCTGATTCATGATCCTGCATCACTAGCTGTCTGTAAGACAGTTCCAGCTGGATGTCCCATAGGTGTCTCAAACTTAACATTTCCAAAATCATTTCATTTCCCTCCCCTACACCAAACCTACCCCTCTTGCCAACATTCTCCATGTCAAAGCCACGATCATCCTTCCTCAGAGTCAGGCCAATTCCTCACTTTCACTCCCCCCACATACCCATCAACTCCCTACTGCCCCTCACTGACCCTCTTGCCTCCTCATCCAACAACCCTCAGGCCAGGACGTAGGGTATTTGCCAGGGGGAGGACCCTCCCATCAATGGGAAGGTAAGAAGAATACTAGCTGACCTTCAGATAGCACTTTAAAATTTGCAGAGTATTTTATGCCCATTATTTCATCCTAGGTCCAGCCAAGTCAACAAGCATTTATTAAGTGCTAAGCACTGAGAAACCAAATGTAAGCAGAAAGAAATACAATCTCTGCCCTCCAGAGTGTCCTTGTCAGGAAATACATCCCATAAAAGGAGGCTAAAGGGGGCAGGGGGTGGAGGTAGTCAGCTAGAGGCACTTTAGAGAAAGTCTGGAAGGGCCAGGAGGGCAGCCTGGAGAGGAATGAAGGCATGACTGCCCTCCTTCAAACACAGGGCATGAATGTTCCCTCTCGGACAATATGTCATCATTACTATATAGTTAGAAGTATACATGGAAGGCCAGGGAGGAAGGAACCAATCAGAGGGAGGGGCTGAAGAAGCCTGGATGATTTCCAGTGTGGGAAATACTGGGGTGAAGCGAGCTTCCGGAGTAGTTTCTAAGGAGTAGTAGATAAAGTCCAAAAGAGTCAGGAGTACATCTTGGAGAGGGATGACCCTTTGACACAAGTACTACAGCTACCCATAGGTCCTACGATTCTCATTTTACATATGGGGAAACCAAGGCTTAGAGCAACTAAGTGACTTGTCCTGGGTCACACAAGTAATGAATACCAGAGGTGAGGTTTGAGCCTAAGATGGGATTCCATCTGCTATACCATCCCTCTAATATGAGTTAAAAAAGAAACTTTAAGGCTCACTTAAATGAACTCCATTTCACAGAGGAGGAAACTGAATTTCAAATATGAGAGATGATTCTTGCCTAGGGGGCTCAGGCAGCAGTCCTTGGATTCCTTGTGCTGAGTGTTCTATGGAACTGTCCCAGAGTAGGTCCCCCTTCTCAAGAGGTCCTTGAGTGGGCACAAGATGGTCCTTTGTGTATGGGGGGAAACATTGCAGAAGGACTCCTCTAAAAATGCAGGTATGGGTGGGACTAAATGTGACCTCTGAAGTCCCTTTTCAAACTGGAGATTCCTTGATGCTCCTGGGGACTCTATGAGTCTGTTTCTTCACCTATAAAATGAGGGTAGTAATTCCTGAACTTGTGGTGATCCACGTCAGAAGGTTATGTTGACCCTCAGATGAGATTATGTATATAAAGTGTTCTTCTGCCTCCTTTACATCAGATCAACTGCCAAGGCAATCTTCCTAAAGCTCGTTTCTGACCATGTTTACCCACTCCCTGTTACCTCCAAGATCAAATATAAAATTTTGTTTGGTATTCAAAGCCTTCCCAAACCTGCTCACCCCACTCCCACTCACTCCCAGTCTTCTTACACCTGGCCCCTTCCACATACTCTGTCAGCCATCGACACCAGCCTCCTGACTGTTCCTGCAACAAAATATTCTCTCTCCAGATGTTCCCCATATCCTGGATGTCCTGTTTCATCTCCACCTTGCAGCTTCTCTGACTTCCTTCATGTGTCTGCTAGCGTCCTGCCTTCTACAAGCTTTTCCCAATCCCTTTGAATTCCGGTGCCTTGCCTTTGTTGGTTATTTCCTTTTTGTCCTATATATAAATTATTTGTACATAATTGTTCACAGGTCGTCTCCCCCATCTGATGGTGAACTACTTGAGGGCAGAGAGAGTTTGGGGTCTTTCTTTATAATCCCAGCACATAGTAGGTGCTTTTAATAACAGTTTCTCGACTGGCTATCTTGAACCTTTCTTGCTGTCGTTTCAATTTATCCTTCTGGTCCTGGGCTCTAATGTCCGTCAGGCCCCATTGAAGGCTGTTAGTTCCTTGATGGAAAACAGCAGATTGAGGTGCTGCTAAAAACAGGAATCAGGCCCAGAAGACGGGAGAGGAACCTGGCTAGCTAATCACATGGAAGGGGACTGGGATTGTGCCTTGGAAATCACAGAAGTCTACTGTGCCGAGGATTAAGACTGCAGCATCTGGGGAGTGTCTGTTGGGGAAGTTCATTGGCGTCATTTGTGGCGATGACGGGAGAGATTGTGCTATCGCTATCCAAACAGGCCCCATCTTCCAGGGCCAACCCTGGCCAGACCTCTGTCTGCTCCATGAGCTCACACTTGCCTGCACTTTCTCCCAGCCCCCAGCACACACACACACACACACACACACTGACTATATAAGTCCCCAGTTCACAGAACTATTTAACTCCCTCCTGCCACTCAATCCGGTTGCTCCAGCTCCCTCCATCGTTGACACAGACTCAGGCAGCCCACCGAAGGCTGTCAGTTCATAAGATCATCAGAGAAGGAAGGGCGCTTAGAGCATACAGTGTCAGAGCTGAGAGAGTCCTTACACCATGTCTGAGATCATAAGAGCTTTAGAACATAGAATGTCAGACTTAGAAAGGATCTTAGAATACAGAATGTCAGAGCTGGGAGAGCCTTTGGAACATGTCACAGCAGAAAGGGCCTTTAGAACACAGACTATTAAAGCTGGGAAGGGCCTTAGAAAGAACCTTTAGTGAACCCTTCATTATACAGATGAAGATACCAAGGCCTAGAAAAATACGAGTTGCCTTTAGCGGCAGAGTCGAGTCCCTGCTTATCAGGCCATTGCTCTCCTCCACACTCCAGCCTGACAGTCGGGAACTCTCAGGTCTTGGATGACCATTCAGGGCCTCAGATGGCCAAGGATGGGCTATTCCTCCCAAAGCAGGGGTATCTAAAGGAAAGTGCTCTGAAAGGAGAAGCTACTTGCCCAGATCACATCGAGACAGTGGCAGAGCCAGGTTTCCTAATTCCATTTCATGGCTCTGGCTCTCCTCTGTTACCCAAAGAGGGAAGCTAATGAGGGTATGGGACATCTCAGGAGGTAGGTTGTGGAGAGGGAACAGTGGAGGCTATGTAAATAGAAAGAAGGAAGGAGGGAGGGAAAGAAGAAAGAAGGGAGGAAGGAAGGAAGGAAAGGACAGAGGGAGGGAGGGAAGGAAAGAAGGATGAAAAGGAGAAGGAAGGAAAGAAGAAAGAAGGGAGGGAGGGAGGAAGCTAGGGACAAAGGAACTGAAGGAGGGAGGATAGAGGAAGGAAAGAAAGAAGTGAAAGGAAAGAAGGAAGAAGAATGAAGAAGGAAAGAGGAGAGAGGGAGGGGGGCGGAAGCATTTATTCGATGACTACTATGTGCCAGGCAGTGTCCTAAATGCTTTACAACTATCTCATTTCATCCTCACAACCAGCCCCTGGAGGTATGTACTATGTTATCATCACTTACAGATGAGAAAACGGAGGCAGGCAGAAGTTGAACGACTCGTCCAGGGTCTCACGGCTGTTAAATGTCTGAAGCCATATTTAGACTCAGGTCTTCCTGACTCCAGGCGCAGGACTGTACTCCCTGTACCACCTAGGTGAAGGCAAATAGTGGTGTAATGGACCATGAGCAGTCAGGAGATCTAAGTTCCAGTCCTGTCTATATCATCTACAACTTGTGTGTCACCAAGCAAAGCTTTTTCACCTCTCTTGGCCTTAGTTCTTCATCTGATAAATGAAGGGTTCCACTAGAAGAACTAACAGTGTAGGATCCTAGGGCTTTTGATCACACCAACTAATTGTTTTTCTCCTTTGTCTGAATTCCTCAGTGCTCTGGATCTTGGTTGAAGGCTGGGAAGGGGGAAGAATCAGTGGAAGGTGTCACTCATTTTATACTTCAATACTGTAAGGCCAGTGATTTCACCCTCTGTCAAGTCAGACCAGTGAGCAAAGAGCAGTGGGGGGGGGGGAGGAAGTGGGTACAGAGGACAAGAAGTATCATAGGGCAGCAGATTTTGGCTCCTGACATCTGTAAGTCTCAGCTAAAGTGCTCCCTTTTGTAAGGAGCCTTTCTCAGTCCTCTTTAATTTTGGTGCCTTCTCTCTCCAATTATTTCCAATTTATACTTTATATATCTTCTTTGTATATATTCTGTTATGCCCAAACCTTTGTGGCCCCATTTGCAGTTTTCTTTCTTTTTTCTTTTTTTTATATTTATTTATTTATTTTTAATTTTAAATAAATTTATTTAACTTTTTACATTCATTTTCACAAGATTTTGGGTTCCAAAATTTTCTCCCCATTTG
>CM053771.1:101779506-101816472 GCA_028658325.1 Potorous gilbertii
TATAATACTTCAGGGGAAAATATGGTCTTTCAATGAAATAGAGGACTTTCAAGCATTCTTGATGAAAAGACCAGAGCTGAAAAGAAAATATGATTTTCAAACACAAAAAGGAAGAGAAGCATGAAAAAATAAACAGCAAAGAGAAGTCATAAGAGACTTACTAAAGTTGAACTGTTTACATTCCTACATGGAAAGACAATGTCTGTAACTCTTGAAACTTTTCAGTATCTGGGTAGTTGGTGGGATTATACACACACATACACACACACACGCACACACACACGTACACACTTGCGTGCACACACACACACATGCACGTGCACACAGAGACAGAGAGCACAGAGTGAATTGAGTAGGATGAGATCATATCTTAAAAAAATGAAGCTAAGTGGTGAGAGAGAAATGTATTGGGAGGAGAGAGGGAGAAATGGAATGGGGCAAATTATCTCTCATAGAAGAAGCAGGCAGGAGACTTTTTAGGGGAGGGGAAAAGAGGGGAGCTGAGAGAAAAATATGAAGTTTACTCTCATCATATTTGACTAAAGGAAGGAATAAAATGCACACACATTTTGGTATGAAAACCTATCTTACAATACAGGAAAGTGGGGGAGAAGAGGATAAACAGGGTCGGGGGGATGATGGAAGGGAGGGCAATGAGACGAGGGAGCAATTTGAAGTCAACACTCTTGGGGAGGGACAGGATTCAAAGAGAGAATAGAAGCAATGAGGGGCAGGATAGGAGGGAGGGAAATATAGTTAGTCTTTCACAACACGACTATTATGGAAGTCATTTGCAAAACTACACAGATATGGCCTATATTGAGTTGCCTGCCTTCCCAAGGGAAAGGGTGGGGAGAAAGGAACCGTTGAGTATTGTTCTTGCTACTAGGAAATAAGAAATACAGGTAATGGGGAATAGAAAGTTATCTGGCCCTACAGGACAAAAGAGAAGATGGGGTAAGGAAAGGGAGGGATGCTAGAAGAGAGGGCAGATTGGTGGTAGGGGTAATTAGAATGCTCAGTGTATTGGGGTGGGGGTAGGAGACAAATGAGGAGAAAATTTGGAACCCAAAATTTTGTGAAAATGATTTAAAAAAGTTAAATAAATAAATTTATTAAAAAAAAAAAGAATAGGCATATTGGGGGCGCATTCTATTGGCTTTGGCTGGCTACTTGAGTAGATATAATGGCTTATAGCCTCCAAAAACTATTGTCTTAGAAAATTCTGCCCTTGCCAAAGAGAGGCTTTCTAGCTACTGCATCTTAGAGGATATAGTTGATGGCACTTAAAAATTGAATCCCATTAAATAGTAGTAGATAACAACTCAGCATATATGTGAGATGAAGAAAGATCCACAGGAGAAGCAATTCAATGTCCATCATGAAGTCAAACTGTAATACCCAGTGGAGAAGATGCAATGCCTGGTGGACAGAAGAACAAAGCACAATTTCAGTACCATCTATAGCATCTGATGTATGAGTTGTCCCAGCCAAAAGTTATGTTCTGGTCACAAATGTTCCTGCATCTACCACTTTCTAGGTATGTTATCTGGTCCTATGTGTTTTTTAAATATACACGTGGGGGGGTTTTTGGTTAATTTATTTGCTATGATATTTCATTGAAGTTTTTATTTTAAACTATGTTCTCTGATTGGCTGATAGAAGCAAACACACTGGTTGGGCTTCATAAGCCATGGTGTGAAGTGGGTGCTGACACACAGAAGGCTTCAAGACTGAAATAATTATTTGGTGGCCCTCATGTGGCCCTCACCTCCATAATCTATGTTATAAGGTGTCTTTTAAGCTCAATTAGCGTGTGTGTTATAGCCCTTTCCAAATATAAAGGTGGATGTTTAGTGTTCTAGGGTCCCTTCTATATTTAATATTATATTCCACTTTCCTCTTTCTTTCAGTCCAAGACTTCCCAGAACCTATCTGAGATAGAGCTGGGGAAACCCACCACCCCTGGGGGTACCCTTCCTTCTCTGACTTCCCCACTTAATGTCTCCCCTGTCAGGGCCCAGTACTTATCCAGTCTGCCTCACAGCTTGTACAGCTTGAATGAAATAAGAATTAGCAAGTTTATTCAGGCCATATCATCTTCCCCCTCTTTGCATCTTAAGATCTTCTAGGCCTTATTATCTGTTCTACCTCTATGCCCACCAGATCCTCAGCACTGTCACCTTACCTACTGATATAACCTAGAGACCTATACTGAGACTTTCCATCCCCATCATCCCTGCAGTTCCCCTCCAATATACCTTTAAGATTTATGAACCTTTCATCTCATTTCTCAAATATATAGTGAACTGAATCAAATTTATAAGAATACAAGTCATTCCCCAATTGATAAATGGTCAAAGGATATGAGCAAACAATTTTCAGATGAAGAAATCAAAGCTATCTATAGTCATTTGAAAAAATGTTCCAAATCACTATTGATTAGAGAAATGCAAATTAAAAAAACTTTGAGGTACCACCCTACATCTATTCAATTGGCTAATATGATAGAAAAGGAAAATGATAAATGTTGAAGAAGATATGGGAAAATTGGAATACATTGGAAATAGGAAGAACTGTTGTGGAATTGTGAACTGATACAACCATTCTGGAGAGCAATTTGGAACCATATCCAAAAAGGCTATAAAACTGTGCATACCCTTTGATTTAGTAATACCACTACTAGGTCTATATTCCAAAGAAACCATAAAAAAAGGGGAAAGGACCTACATATACAAAAATATTTATAACAGCTCTCTTTGTGGTGTCCAAGAACTAGAAATCAAGGGGATGCCCATCAATTGGGGAATGGCTGAATAAGTTGTGGTATAAGAAATGATGAGCAGGCAGATTTCAGAAAAACCTGGAAGAACTTGAATGAACTGATGCTGATTGAAGTGAGCAGAAACAGGAGAACATTGTATGGAGTAACAGTAACATTGTGAGATAACCAACTTTGATAGACTTAGCTCTTCTCAGCAATGCAATGATCCAAGAAAATTCCAAAGGCTCATGATGGAAAATGCTATCCACGTCCAGAGAATTAACTATAGAGTCTGAATGCAGATCAAAGGATAGTATTTTCACTTTTTTTGTTTGTTTTTTCTTTCTTGTGGTTTTTCCTTTTTGTTCTGATTCTTCTTTCACAATATCACTGATATGGAAATATGATTGTACATGTATAACCTCTATCAGATTGTTTGCTATCTTGGGGAGGGGGGAGAGAAGGGAGGGAACTAAAATTCTTACAAAAATGAATGTTGAAAACTATATTTACATGTAATTGGAAAAAATACTATTAAAAAAAATTAAAACTACTTTAAAAAAGATTTATGGCCCTTTCTATGTACTTTGCAGATGAAGTTTTTATGTTTCTTTTCCCCAATAAGACTATGAGTTCTTTCAGAGCAGGGACTACCTTGCTCTTTCCATTTGTATCCCCAGAACTTGGCACATAGTAAGTACTTAATAAAATTTTCTTTTCATTCAATCCTTTTCACCTCAGAAAATATCTTCCTTAATATTTTTATTGGAATCATTTATTTTCATATCATTTTCCTTTCCAACTATTTTTGACTTCTCTTCCCTCCCCAGAGAGCCATCCTTTTTGACAAAGAATAAAAAACAAAGAGGAAAAAACCCAAATCTGTTTGGCAAAATTAACCAATACTGTCTGACAGTATAGGTAATAATCTATACCTATGTTCTTTCCAAAACTGTAAATAAAAGGATATGTATTTCTTCTCTTTTCTTCAGACCAAGTTTGATTATTGTAATTGCGATGAGCTGAGCCAAGATGATGAGGTAGGAAGACGCACTGTTGCTGAATTCCTTTCCATAAAACTTCTCCAAACACACTTAGAAAATGTGTCAGAAAAAGTCTACTGGAAAAATCCAGAAAAAGTTACAGTGAGTCTTTTATCCATCCCAGGGTGGCATAGGGAGGAAGACAGAAAGGTCTACTGACACCAGGTATAGGGTCAGAGCAGGCGCATACTGTAATCAGAGCACTCCAGAATTCAAGGAAATTGCTGCACAGAAGGGACAGACTCATACTGAGGCACCTGTAGATTCATACCAGGGAACTGTGACAGGTGCTAACTGACTGCTTTGTTCCCCAGTTCCAGGTCACAAATCTAGGGTGAATGGGAAGAGGACCTGCACTAGGGGTAGTATTCAGGGTAATGAGCCTTTGGGCAGTATACCAAGAAAGAAGAAAGTTCAGAAGGACACAACACTGGTTTGGCTCAGACCTCAGGAGCAAAATGGAATCTTGAGTCTAGCATTTAGCCTGCAGAGGAAAGGGAGAACCTGTAGTTCTGTCCCTGGGGTAGTAAACTTCCTAGCTCGTTGATAGAGACTACTGCTGCTTATACTGAAACCTAGGTCAGGAACTTACAGCGCTTCAGACTAGGGGGAGCAGAAAACAGATTTTGCCCTGGATCAGACTACGTTGGAGCACAGAAAGCTTGCAAGTACCCAGCCTGCACCTGGGATCATGAAACAAACACAACACTCATTACCCCCAAGAAAGCAATAACAGAACCAGCTTGGACTTTTCCTCCAAAAGTGTGGCAAAACTCAGATCTAACATTAAGTCTGAAGTCAATAAATAGGCTGGAATAATGGGCAAACAAAAAGAGAATCCCATAATAAAGAGTTATAATGGTGGCCTAGATGCTCAAGACAAAAACACAGAACAATACAATGACTTGACAACATCTACAAGCAAAGGTTCAAAGCAAAACACAGAGTGGGAAAGAATTCAACGAGAATTCCTAGAATAGATGAAGCAGAGTTTATAAAAATAGTTTAAAATGTTTTTATAAATTTTAGTGAGAACACTTGGTGGGGCAGAATGGAAAAGAAATGAGAGCTATGGAAGAATGAATTGGAAAGGAAATTAATAGCTTGCCACAAAAGGTACAAAACTTTGTCCAAAGGACAAACTCCCTAAAAATTAAAAAAAGCCAAAGAGAAGTCAATGACTTCTTGAGGCAATAATACATAATAACACAAAGTCAAAAGGTTGAACTAGAAAGATATATAAGGTATCGCATAGCAAAAAACAACTCACTTGGAAAACAGATTGAAGGGGGAGAATCATTGGAGTATCTGAAATCTATGACCAAAAAAAAGAGGATATATATCATATCTCAAGAAATTGTGAAAGAAAACTGTTCAGATCTCTTAGAACCAGAGGGCAAACTGGAAATGGCAAGAAGATTTTTGTCATCTCCTGAAAAAAAACACTGAAATGACACAGGCACATCATAGCTAAAATTCAGAGCTTCCAGGTAAAAGAAAAAATTCTATAAGTAGTAAGAAAGAACTTTAAGTACTAAGGAGTCACAGTCAGGATCATACACAATTTGACAACCACTACTCTAAAGGAGCAGAGAGCTTGGAATACAGTATTCCAGAAGACAAAGATTATAGGCTTACAGTCAGTAATAACTTGCCATAAAAACTGAGGATAATGATATAGTAGGGAAAAAAGACTTTTAATGAAATACAGGCTTCCAAACATTCTAGAAGAAAAAGCCAATGCTATATAGAAACTTCAAACATAGGAGTTGAAATATAAAACGGGTAAATATGAATAAATAATTATAATGGGCTAAACAAGAATAAACTGCTTATATAAAAACATGGGGAAATTATACATGTATTCCTAACATCCAAGCCCTAACATCATCAGTGGTCATAGAGTGAGTCAAATTAGATAAGACCTGAAAGTGCTTCGATATCTTGATGATCTTAAGAGAATAATGGAGAAGGGAAGGGGAAAGCATTTGGGAGGGAGTGGGAGAGAAAGAAAGGTTATGGGAAATGTTCTTATATAAATAGACTGCCCAAGTAAACATCTATAGAAATAAAGAAGAGGAGTCAAGATGGCAGAGTAGAAAGATTCACATACTCTAACTCTTCCCCCACAGCCTATAAAATACCTGTAAAGAAAGACTCTCAACAAATTCTAGAACAGCAGAAGTCACAGAACAACAGAGTGGAGGAGATTTCAGGGTGACCTGGAGAGCCAACAGGAAAGGTCTGTCACACCGGATGCAGAGCAGAGCTCAGTCTAACCTTGGCCGCCTGACACCGGGAGGAGTAGGACCAGAGCATGCTTCAGGGATGAAACCCCAGCAGAAGCAGTGGTTCACAGATCCCTCAACCCACAGGTGCTGAAGATCAGTGAGAGGGCTTTTTTAGCTGGCCAAGAAGGGAGCAGGTTCTTCCCCTAGCCCCAGTCGAGGCAGTGGAGGAGGCAGTGGTAGCTGCCTATGTCCATTGTTCCACTGTTGGAGAGCTCAGCTTAAAGCCCTGGGTGAATTGAGCAGCTGATCTGAACCTTGATCCTGAGTGGTGGCCCCGCCCCCACTTAAAGCCCCTGGGGGAACTGAGAAGCTGATCTGAATCTCAGCCTCGAGCCAGGCGAGGGAGTAAATTCCTCTCCTGTGATTGTGACACTTTGGAGGAATTGAGATCTCACAGGTCCCCAGAATATACCCTACTCTTGACAAAGGACCCAAAAGTCAAGTAACTGATTGGGAAAATGCCCATAAAAGGGAGAAAAAATAAGGTTATAGAAGGTTACTTTCTTGGTGAACAGGTATCTTCTCCCATCCTTTCAGATGAGGAAGAACAATGTTTACCACCAGGGAAAGACATAAAAGTCAAGGCTTACATATCTCAAACATCCAAAATAAATATGCAATGGTCCCAGGCCATGGAAGAGCTCAAAAAGGATTTTGAAAATCAAGTAAGAGAGGTGGAGGAGTGAGATGCAAGAAAATCATGAAAAGCAAGTCAACAGCTTGCTAAAGGAGACCCAAAAATGCTGAAGAAAATAACACCTTTAAAAATAGGCTAACTCGGTCTGCTCAGTGCAGCATCAGACCTTCTTTCTCCACGGCAGTCAGCTACGACCCCCAACTCCCCAGCAACCATGTCGAAGTGACCCGCAGTTGGCATTGATCTTGGCACAACTTACTCCTTTCCAACATGGGAAAGTGGAGATCATTGCTAATGACCAAGGAAACAAACAGGACCACCCCTAGCTACGTCACCTTCACTGACACAGAATGTTTAATCGGTGATGCTGCAAAGAATCAAGTAGCAGTGAACCCCACCAACACAGTTTTTGATGCCAAATGTTTGATTGGTCACAGATTTGATGATGCAGTTGTACAGTCAGACATGAAGCACTAGCCTTTTACAGTGGTGAATGACACAAGCAGGCCTAAGTAGAGTACAAAGGGGAGACCAAAAGTTTCTATCCAGAAGAAGTATCTTCTATGGTCTTGACCAAGATGAAAGAAATTGCTGAAGCTTACCTTACGAAGACTGTCACAAATGCCCATCATCACAGTACCAGCCTATTTCAATGATTCCCAACGTCAGACCACTAAAGGTGCTGGAACCATTTCTGGTCTCAATGTGCTCTACATCATCAATAAGCAAATTGCTCCTGCTATTGCTTACGGCTTGGACAAAAAGATTGGTGCCAAGAGAAATGTGTTGATCTTTGACCTTGGAGGTAGTACTCTCAATGTCTCCATTCTTACCATTGAAGATGGCATTTTGAGGTCAAGTCCATGGCTGAGGACACCTACTTGGGTGGGGAGGACTTTGACAACCAAATGATCAACCACCCGAGTTCAAGTGAAAGCACAAGAAGGATATCAATGAGAAAGAGAGGGCTGTTCTCCATTTTCACACCACTTGTGAACATGCAAAATGCACCCTCTCTTCTAGTACTCAGGTCAGTATTGAGATTGACTCTCTTTATGAAGATATCGACTTCTATATATCAATCACTCCAGCCTATTTCGAAGAGCTGAATGCTGATCTGTTCTGTGGCACACTGGACCCTGTGGAAAAGGCCTTAAGAGATGCCAACCTAGATAAATCACAGATTCATGACATTGTCCTGGTGGATGGTTCCCCTCAAATTCCCAAAATCCAGAAACTTCTGCAAGACTTCTTCAAAGGCAAGGAGCTCAACAACAGTATCAATCCTGATGAGGCTGTTGCTTATGGTGCAGCTGTCCAAGCTGTCATTTTTCTGAAGATAAATCTGAGAATGTGCAGGACTTGTTGCTGTTGGATGTCACTCCTCTTTCCCTTGGAATTGAAACTGCTGGTGGAGTTATGACTGTTCTGATCAAACGTAATATCACCATCCCCACAAAGCAGGCACAGACATCTACCACCTATTCAGACAACTAACCTGGTATGCTTATTCAGGTTTATGAAGGTGAGAGGGCAATGACAAAGAATAACAACCTGCTTGGCAAGTTTGAGCACCCAGGGGTGCTCCTCAGATTGAAGTAACATTTGACATTGATGCAAATAGCATTCTCAATGTTTCTGCTGTGGATAACAGCACAGTCAAGGAGAACATGATCACCATCACCAATGATAAAGGACATCTGAGCAAGGAAGACATTGAGCGTATGGTCCAGGAGGCTGAGAAATACAAAGTTGAGGATGAGAAGCAGAGAGACAAGGTGTCTTCCAAGAATACTCTTGAATCTTATGCTTTCAACATGAAGGCTACCATGGAGAATGAAAAACTGCAAGGCAAAATTGATGATGAAGACAAACAGAAGATCCTTGACAAATGTAATGAAATAATCAACTGGCTGGATAAGAACCAGACTGCTGAGAAGGAAGAATTTGAGCATCAGCAGAAAGAGTTTGAGAAGGTCTTCAACCCCATCATTACCAAGTTGTACCAGAGTGCAGAGGGTATGCCAGGAGGCATGCTTGGTAGATTCCCAGGGGGTGGAGCAGCCCCATCTGGAGGTGCTTCTTCTGGACCCACCATTGAAGAGGTGGACTAAACAACAGAAGAAAGAGCATTCTACACAGCTTTCCAAAAACTGAAGGACCCAAAATTTGTAGCCAAGGCAGTAGCAGTTTTAAAGTAACATATAAGCTACTGTGTGAATCTGGGCATTCTGAACACTTGAATGTGTGCAGAGGGAGAGAAGTGAACTAGAGTGCACTTTATCAGTATTGTAAACAAGTGGAAATGCAATTCTTGTCCTGGAGAATAAAAACTATTTAAAATTGGCACCATAAAAAAATAGGCTAATTCAATTGGCAGAAGAAGCCCAAAAAAGCCAAAGAGGAGAAGAATGCTTTAAAGAGCAAAATTAGTCAAATGGAAAAGGAGGTTCAAAAGCTCGCTGAAGAAAACAGTTCTTTCAAAATTAGAATGGAACAGATGGAAGCTAATGACTTTATGAGAAACTAAGAAATTACAAAACAAAACCAAAAGAATGAAAAATGGAAGATGATGTGAAATATCTCATTGGAAAAACAACTGACCTGGAAAATAGATCCAAGAGAGATAATTTAAAAATTATGGGACTACCTGAAAGCCATGGTCAAAAAAAGAGCCTAGGCATCATCTTTTATGAAATTATCAAGGAAAGCTGCCCTGATATGCTAGAACTAAAGGGCAAAATAAATATTGAAAGAATCGACAGATCACCTCCTGAAAGAGATCTAAAAAGAGAAACTCCTAGGAATATTGTAGCCAAATTCCAGAGTTCCCAGGTCAAGGAGAAAGTATTGCAAGCAGCTAGAAAGAAACAATTCAAGTATTGTGGAAATACAATCAGGATAACACAAAATCCAGCAGCTTCTACATTAAGGGACTGAAGAGCTTGGAATATGATATTCCAGAAGTCAAAGGAGCTTGGATTAAAACCAAGAATCACCTACCCAGCAAAACTGAGTATAACGCTTCAGGGGAAAAAATGGTCATTCAATGAAATAGAAGACTTTCAAGCATTCTTGATGAAAAGACCAGAGCTGAAAAGAAAATTTCAAACACAAGAATCAAGATAAGCATGAAAAGGTAACCAGGAAAGAGAAATCACAAGGGACTTACTAAAGTTGAACTGTTTACATTCCTACATGGAAAGATAACATTTGTACCTTGAAACTTTTCTCAGTATCTGGGTAGTTGGAGGGATTATACACACACATGCACATACACACACACAGAGCACAGGGTGAGTTGAATAGGAAGGGATCATATCTAAAAAAATAAACTTAAGAGGTGAGAGAGGAATATATTGGGAGGAGAAAGCGAGAAATGGAATGGGGCAAATTATCTCTCATAGAAGAGGCAAGAAAAAGACTTTTCAATGGAGGGGAAAAGGGGGGAGGTGAGGGGGAAAAATGAAGCTTACTCTCATCACATTTGGCTCAAGGAAGGGATAACATGCACACTCAATTTGGTATGAAAATCTATTTTTCACTACAGAAAAGTAGGGGAGAAGGAGATAAGCAGGATGGGAGGCATGATGGAAGGGAGGGCAAATGGGAGGAAGGAGTAATTAGAAGTAAACACTGAGGGGGAGGAACAAGATCAAAAGAGAGAATAGAAGAAATGGGGGGCCAAATAGGATGGAGGGAAATATAGTTAGTCTTATACAACGTAACTATTATAGAAGTCATTTGCAAAACTACACATATATAGTCTATATTGAATTGCTTACCTTCTCAGTGGGGATGGGTGGGGAGGGAGGAAGGAAGAGAAGTTGGAACTCAAAGTTTTAGGAACAAATGTTGAGAATTGTTCTTGCATACAACTGGGAAATAAGAAATACAGGTAATGGGGTATAGAAATTTATCTTGCCCTACAGGACAAGAGAGAAGATGGGGATAAGGGAAGGGAGGGGTGTTAGAAGGGAGGGCAGATTGGTGGAAAGGGCAATCAGAATGCAAGGTGCTTTGGGGTGGGGGGAAGAGAGAGAGGAGGAGAAATTTGGAACGCAAAATTTTGTGGAAATGAATGTTGAAAACTTAAAATAAATAAAATTTTAAAAAAAGAAATAAAGAAGAAAGGGTGTGGGGGACATCTGATACTTCAACCTTACTCTTATCTGAACCAGTTAAAGAAAAAAGAATGCACACTCAGAGTTGGGTACAGAAATATACTTCATTCAATACAGAAATAGGAAGGAATGATGTTAAGAGGAGAGTTAGAAAAAAGATAAATTAAAAAAAGGATTAGTCAAGGAAAACAAAATATAAGTGTGCAAAAATATTTATAGCTCTTTTAAGGTGGCAAAAATGGGAATCTGAGGGTGTGGCCATGAATTTGGGCATGTACAAGTTGTGATACACAAATATAGTGGAATACCATTATGTTGTAAAAAATGATGAAGGGGATGGTTTCAGAAAAACCTGGGAAGAACTGATGCAAAGTGAAGTGCACTTAACCAGGAAAACAATTTATACGATGACAGCAACATGATAAAGGCAAACAACTTTAAAAGAATTAGGAACTCTAATCAGCATAACGACCAATCCCAGTTCTAGAGAACTAATGTTGAAACACGCCCTTGATAGAGAGGTGAAAGACTAAGAACATAGAAGGAGAAAAGCATATATTTTTAATTATGGACAATGTGGAAATTTATCCTGATTGACTATATATTTGTAATTGGGTTTGTTTTTCTTCGGTTCTCAAGTGGGGAAAGGTTGTGGTGGATGGGCAGATCATTGCAGATTGAAAAATATACATTGAATTTTAAAATAACTACAAAGTATTCAGTTATTTTTGCTCCTTGCATTTACATCCCAAATGTTCGTACAGGTCATTTGTGCCCAACTTGTAGTAGAGCTTTCTGAGCTCATATTGGTTTCATCAGCCAGTCAGACACACTATACATTGACTCCAACAGCGATTTCAGTTGGGTTCTCTTCTAAGACGGACAAAAACCAACCCAAAAACCAATTCTTGTTTATATTGTGTTCCTGGTACTAGCTTACTTCATTTTCCCTCACTTTATATACATCTTCCTATACTTTTCTGCATTCTTCATATTCCTTGTTTCTTAAGTAATATTTCATGACATTCACATGCTCTTACTTGTGAAACCATTCCTCAGTTCATGGGCATCACTTTGTTTCCAGTTCTTTGCTACTGCAAAAAGTTCAGTAAAAATTATTAAGCACTTACTCTGTCCAAGACCCTGGGCTTAACTCTAGTGATACCAGGGGGAGAAATGAGATTGTCTTTGTTCTCAAGTCTCTTAGATCCCATGAGAGAAATAAAGCATGTGGACAAATTCATATTGAAACAAGGTAGAATGTGTTGAAAATAAAGGAGAGATCTAGATGACATTTCCTGGAAGGAAATGATGGAGAGAAAAGAGTGAGTTTGTGGAGTTGGCAGCATCTGAATTGGAACTGAAAAAGAGGGGAGGATTTCAGGGAGTAAAGATGTGGAGCAAGTACATCCAGAGTATGGAGCCTTGGAGGCCCTGGGAACACTGTCCAGTCTTGATACAGACCCTGCTCTCAAGGCTCTTATGATCTCAGTGGAGGATAGAAGTGGACAAATGAACAAGTCAAAAAGCATTTGTGAAGGTCTTATTAGGGTTGCTATGGTTATTATATAGTATATAAATATATATTATGGTTATTATATAATATATACATAATATATATCATTATTATGGCACTGAGCTAAGCATCTGTGATATAAATACGAGCACAAATAAAGACATTCCCCATCCCTCAAGACATCACATAAAAAGGGGCAAGGAAAAGGAAGTATCTACTGGGGGTCATGGTAGAGAAAGAGGTCCTGAGAGTCAGGAGCAGAGCCCAGAGAAGAAGGAAGGAGTTAACAAGGGTGACCTAAGGTCTAGAGAATGAAGGTGTGGACCTTTCCTTAAAATGGAGGAACCCTCCAATGGGAAATGGGGGAAGCAGGAACAAGTACAAAAATAACAGCGATGCCAGGGACAGTAAAACTAATGCAAAGAAGGGATCCAGGTAAAGTTCTCTGGAAGATTCAAGGAGTTGAGGATTCCTTTCACCTGGGAGGAATCTGGGAAAGGCCTCCTGATACAAATGGCACCTGACCTGGGCTCTACAGGAAGGAAAGACTTTCATCAGGGAAGGGATCGTAGAAGGGAATGTGTGAACAGATTCCTTGAGGTGGGATGGTGCCGAATGAGACCAGAGAGTGAAAAGTAGTCCAGCTTGCCTGAAATATAGAATATATATAAAGGGGAAAAAATGAAATAAGACAGGAAAAGTAGATTGGAGCCAGATTCTGGAGAGCTTGAATGACAGAACTAGGAGTTTCTTATTTCAGTTTTGAATGTTCTTCCAATTCTGACACAATTTTATAAAACACATAAATTTTATAAATATGATTTTAGCTTAGGTAATAGAATCACATTTCAAAAAATCGCCAAATCAGAACTCATCATCATCTTCTCTACCTTCACACCAGACTATCCCTCATTCTAAATTCCCTTTTTCCATGGAGGGCCCCAGTTCAAAACCTCAGTTTTCCCACTCTTCCCCCACCCCACTTCCCTTCATCCCCCACATCCAGTCACCAACTCCCATTCTTTCTACTACCATAGCATGTGTTACATCAGATGTTTCCTCTCACCTCCAAGGGTTACCACCTTCATTCAGATCATCATTTCTCCACTAGTCTCCTAACTAGCCTTTGTGCCTCCAGCATCTCTCCTTGCCATAAGCAACTTCCAGAGATAGAAAGGACCTTGGAGCCCATCGTTCAACACCTGACAAAGGTTATCCAGTCTGATCCTTCCTCCTAATGTTGTGATCCTGGAATCACAATTTTAGAGCTGAAAGGGGCCTATGGATCAGGGAGGCCAACTCCCTCATTTTACAGATGGGGAAACTGAGTCACGGAGAGGTTAAGTGACTCACCCACATTCACACAGCTAGTGAGTAAGGTAGGTCTTAAGAAGATAGATCTCCTGTAGTCCTTCCCAACTACAGGTTCAGCACCATAACCATTGCATTCCCCGCCCTGTCCTTTGCCCCCTCTATCTCTACTCAATTTTATAGATTCATGGTACCCAAGTTCTTCTGACAGGCATTTTCCCTGTGTGAGGAGGAATTAGCAAGATCCTAGCTTCCCAGATGCACTGAAGTCTACTTTGTAGGAGACAACCCCACAACCCTTTGATGTCATCAGTTTTTTGGGAGCCCCCTACCCTACCCCACTCCATGCTAGTATATACCTCCAAGCAGGTTAGACGTAGAAGAGATCTGGTAAGTTATCTAGTCTTTCATTTATATATATTATATAATAGCCATAATAATATATTATATATTACATAATAATATATATTTTTCAAAATGAAAATCTTTCATTTTACCAATGGGGAAACAGAGGCTCAGAAAGTGAAATCATAAAATATTGAAACTGGATGGAATCATAGAACATGTCAGTGTGGAGAGGTACTTAAAGGTCATGTAATTCAACCCTTCATTTTACAGAGGAGGAAACTGAAGCCCATAGAAGAAATGACTTGCCCAAGGTCACAAAGCAAACTTCTTTACGTCTAAAATGCTTAGCACAATGTCCATCACATAGTAAAGCATTTGATAAATACTTCTTGATTGACTGAAATGGAAGAGATGATATTTGATCCTAATTCTCCTGAGTTTCCCACTATATTACGTTTTCAGTGCTGTCAAATCCTTTCCCTTAACCCTGCCCACCCCCTATATCCATTTTAGAGTATATTTAGAGTTGAATGGGCCTTAGAGATATCTAGACCAAAGCACACATTTTGTAGATGACATACCTGAGGCCTAGATTGGGGAAATGATTTACAAAGTAAAAATGTAGGAGAACAACCCTTAGATATCATCTAATCCAACCCTTATCATTTTACCTAGGAGGATATTGAGGTAAAGAAAAGGGAGGTGACTTCTCCAAGGTCAACATAGCAGAGCAAGGATTGAGACTTGGCCTCTATTCCCACTGTAAGCTGTTTTCCTCAGCATTCTATGCAGCCCTTGCTGTCAATTCAGAGGGGCTAAACCACAGGAACAGTGACAGGGTCTGCAAGTGAGGGAGGGAGAAGTTATGAAGATGGTGTGGGGTGGTGAAAAAAGGGCCTCCTTCTAATCCTACCCTGTTCCTGTTTATGTTTTGAAGGCAGGTTGTTTATAACACGCTACAAGCAGGAACTAGGCATGGTCATCCTCTACTAGACTCTGTAACAGAAACCCCTGACTGGCTCTGGAGCTGAGGAACACACAGGGAAGCTTGTGGGCAGGGCCTGTGGAAAAAAAGGGGTGGGGGTGTTGGGTTTTTAAGGACTCCCTCTCGTTGCTGAGAGTTCCCTAGGGAGGAAGGCTTCCCAGCCAACATCTGGAAATGAGATCCACTAGCTAGGGACAAGTGACCTCAGCCATGGGGCTGAGGGTTGCCGAATGGCTCAAATTAAGCTGCAAGTGTTTTTAGTTTGACCAAACCCAAAACATATTTTGTCAGGTCCCCTCCCTTGACACCCTTCTCCAATCCATTCCCTCCCTACCCCAATCCTTTGGCTTTGAAATACCACACATACATCCCGACCCAAAATGTTAGAGCTTGGAGGGATTCTACAGGTCATTTTATCAAATCCTTTTATTTTACAGATGGAGAAATTGAGACAAGAGAGAAGGGCACTTGATTATGGCCACACACCAAGTCAACATCAGAATCTAAGTCTCCTGATGTCAAGTAGTGTACTGTTGTAAAATCTCAAGGCTAGAAAGGACTTTAGAAGTCAACAAGAACAAAAGTCCAGTTCAGTCATATTTATCTCTTTATGACCCATTTGGGGTTTTCTTGGCAGAGATACTAGAATGGTTTGCCATTTCCTTCTCCAGTCCATTTTACCAATGAGGAAACTGAGGTGAACAGGGTTAAGTAATTTGCCCAGAGTCCCACTAAGTGTCTGAGACCAGATTTGAATTTTCAAAAATGAGTCTTCCTGACTCCTGGCCTGACACTACATCCACTATGCCACCTAGCTCCCCAAATCATGGACCCTGTCTAGAGTACTCTTGACAATGGTTCATCTACTGAAGGGAAATCCACTACATCCTAAGGTAGCCCAGTTCATTCTACTTTGGAATAACTTCCATTATTAAGAAGTTTTTCCTTACACCAAACCTAAATCTGTCTTTTTGATTTCTATCAATTATTCCTTGACTTTTCTTTGGGGGGGGCGTTGTTTTTTTTGTTAGTTTTTTATTTTTTTGCTTTTCTTTGTATCCCTGGTACTTAGCACATAGTAGGGACTAAAAAATGCTTGTTAACTGAAGACTCTAGGGCCAAGAAGTATGAGTGCAATCTCTTTTCCATAGTACAGCAGATGAGGAAATCAAGGAAAACAGGGTTTGTTAAGTGACTTATCCAGGGTCACACAGATGAAAAGTACCTGAGTCTATATTTGAACTCAGAAAGAGGAGGTTTTTTGACTCTAGGTCCAGCACTTTACCCAGAGTCACCTACCTGCCCTTTTTATGTTGATCTCTATCTATATCTCCCTTTTGGAATCTTAGTCAGCAGAGAGTGGAAGAAAATTAACAATGGCTCAGAGACTAGAGTTACAGAGGCATCAAAGCCCAGCACTGGGTCTGGTGGAACACCATGAGCTTATCTGTATCTGACAAAAAGAGAAAACTCACAGGAGATAAAGCATGCTTAGAGGTATACTGTTAAATATTTAACGACCAGCTCTCCAAATAATAATAATGTACTTATGACACACTTTTTAGTTTAATCTGCTCTTGTCTATCACTTTCTTAAGTCTAGGCAATCAGCATAAAATAAATTAGTAAGTCATGTCCATTTTTGAGGTGTAAATGTTAACACTGAAAATTTAACTGTCCACAAATACATTCAATCTGGCTCCAGGGCGTCTGGGTGAGCACATCACCATTTTTAAAAATGAGGAGCTCAACAACATACGTGTCTTGGTGGGCAAAGGGATAATCTTATGGCTTTGTCAGGAATCCTCCCAAACCCCAAGCATCTCCATCTGTTCTTCCACCAGGCCCTCTCCTTCTGAACTCCCAGGCCTTACCATCTACCCTGCAGCAACACCCTCCTAGATGTGTCTCTACCTGTTAGAGTGCTTGAGAACAGGGATTGTCCTGCTTTTCTTCTGGTATTCCCAGTTCTTATCACTGTGCTTAGCCCATAGTCAGCATTTAGTAAATGCTTTTTGATTCATTCAATTTTATCTTATATTTGATTCATCATTGTATCTTAACAAAGTCATTTTGGATCCTCATTCTGTCATCTAACAAGTGAGCTACCCCTGCCAAACCCTTTATTTTACAGATAAGGAAACCGAAGCTCAGAGAAGTGATTTGTTTAGATCCTATGTTCCTGAAGTGAGCAACATCACCTCTTGGGGAGCACTGGAATGATCCAGGGGATGCAACTGAGGGGACACTGAATCAAAATGGAAGAGTAAGGAAAGAAAAGAAGATAAAAAATTCTGAAAAACATTTGTATGTATTTCATCTGTTGTGTAACAGAATTAAAGTCATAGTGATTACATTATTTTCCAAATAAATACACAAAATGCAAGTTATAAGCAATCAGGGGTCAAGTCCACCTACAGGTCTTAAAAAGCAAGTGTTGGCAGGTAAGCATGCTGTGCATTGTTGGAAAATTCAGCATGCAAGACAGGAATATGTACTTGTAATGACTTGTTCACAATATGATTGTATCATCAAAATTTCATTGCAGGAAAAACCCCACAAATGTACAAAAAATTATTAAATTTAAGGTGTGTCTTTTAAGAGAATATTTTATATTTTTAAAAATGATACAAATATAAAAAAAAACATTAAAGTGTTAAAGAGAGTAAATTTCCATGGGGACACTGAGTAATTTTTTTTTTTGAAAAGGAGGCGGTAGGCCAAATAAGTTTGGGAACCTCTAATTTAGCTAATCAATGATGAAGTCAGAGTTTTAACCCTTATTGTTTGAGTCCAAATTCACTGTTTCCTCTGTCACACCATGATGGTGACCTGGCCTCCTGCTTGTGCAGGGAATCATGGTGAGGGGAGTTGCCTGGGTTAGAAGTGTTTCTATTCTCTGCTTACCAAATGTTTTGTCCCACAGAACACTGCTGTATACAGTGATGCTGAATGTCCTATATTCAGAATTCCTTTCTGGACCAGATTCATTTTAACACGTCCCCTGTTTTTGAAGAACTGTACTAGTATATATAAATTAAAATCTCTTTGATTTCCCTTGTTAAAAATCTCAGCAAATTAGTAAGAGAGTTTCCTTTTCTCTGTATAGAGGACCACTACCTCCCTTAGATGTTTTTGAGCAAATAAAATACCTATGGTTTAGTAATGCATTTGGATAACCATGGTTTTCTCTTAATACCAGCTTTTAGAGACTGGATAGACAGAAGTGACAACGAGACTTTGGAGACAGGCTTTGAAAGGGATACTTGAGGTGGACAGAGACATACACATAGAGACAGAGACAGAGAGAGAGATTGGGAGGAAAGGAGGGAGGGAGAGAGAGAGAGAGAGAGAGAGAGAGAGAGAGAGAGAGAGAAAATTTTTATTGTTTTCCACAAAGAAGGACGGCTACAGATTTTGTCATGGCAGGACCACTTAGTCTTTCCCCAGTATCTCAGACCCATTCCGATGAAGCAGCCCTGGCAATAATAGTTACTGTTGTGGGAGTGAAGGGGCACTCTGAGCCTCCTCCTGTCAGCACTAGGAGCTCCTACACTGTGTCTCTTGGAGAGCCTCAGAGCACCTCATGTCCCCACTCTGATTGCCTTTTAGATTTCAGTACTCCCTGTGCCTCATGCTTCCCTCTGAGATAACTTTTAATTTACCCTGTGTCTATTTTGTATGCACATAACTGTTTTCATGTGGTCTCCCCCATTAAGATTATGAGCTCCCTTGTGAGCACAAATGTTCTTGCCTTTCTTTGTATCTCTAGTGCTTATAGAGTACCTGGCATATAGTAAATACTTCTGTATTAACTGGCTTTAGAATGAGGGAAGAAGGGGACTGTCTTTTTCTGAAGAAATCACAACTCCCTGGTCTTTGGATCAGAATACGCTAATAATTTCTGTTTCATTTTGGAGATATCCATCTCAATTGCACTCTAACTCCTTTAGTAAAAAAAGGATGTATGGGGAGTGGGGGCGGTAGGGGAGAGCAGTGTGCTACACTAGGATTCAAAGATCCATGGTTCTGAGAGTATATAAATCCATGAGATTCTACAATTCTATGAGTTTCCAAACTTCTAGGAAATTCCATAGTTTTACAATTCTACGGTTCTATGGTTTTAAGAGTTCATGGTCCTGTCAGTCTCATTTCAGTTTCATGGTTCTATGATTCTGTTCTTTTGAGATTCCATGGTTGTGTGGTTTTATGTTTCTGCATGCACCGTATTCCAAGGTTCTGTCATTCTGTGGTTCTAAGGCTTCATGTTCTTTGGTTGGCTCTATGAGTCTAAGATGCCATGGCTCTATGATTCTGGTGTTCTAAAATTCTATGGTTCTATGATTTTGTGATTCTTAGAGAATATGAATCCATGAGGTTTCATAATCCTGTGAATTTTGATAGCTCTATGGTATTTCATAGTTCTGTGGTTCTGTGATTTTTTTTTCCTAAGATCCCATGGTTCTGTGCTTCTTAAAATTCCATTTATCTGAGGCAGGTAGGTGATATAGTGGATAGAATACCAGCCTTACAGTCAGGAGGATCCGAGTTCAAATCTGGCCTTAGACACTTGCTAGCTCTGTGACCCTGGACAAGACACTTAACCCTGATTGCCTCCCTACCAAAAATTCAATCTACCTGTGATTCCATGGTTCCTTGATTCCATGATTATAATATTCCATGGTTCTACACTTCTATGATTCCAAGATCCTATAGTTCTGTTCCATAGATTCCAAAATTTTATGGATCTAGGGTTCTAGGACTCTAAGATCCCTTGGTTGTATGGTTCTGTGATTCTAAAATTTCTTGGTTCACTAATCTGAAAATTCCATGTCTCTGAGACCTCACGAATGCATAAGCCTAAGAGTCAGTGGTTCTAGAATTTTGAAATTTTACATCCTAAGGTGATTTCATGGTTCTAAGCTTCTTTGCTTCTATCACCTTAGAATTCTCTGGTTCCAAGGTTCTATGGTGATCTGCATCACATACACCAAACCCTCCGTCAACACTTCCCCCCGGCCCAGGTCCAGCCAAGAGAACATTGGCCAGCCAGGAGTGGGCCAGCTGGGGCCCGGTGTAAATGACGCTCGGACTTCCCTCAGTCGGTGCCTAAGAAGGCCAGAGGACCTGGATTCAATCACAGAAATAATCCCTTTGGATGGTGCCTGGGGAGACCCAGACACCTTTCAGCCTCCTGGCTTGCCTCCCATTCCTATAAAAGCCCTGATTTATATTTCCAGTCATCCGCTGCATGCATTATCTCCCCTTTCCTATTTCGAGATGGATTTGATTTCTGGCCCCTTTGTCCTTCCCACATCTCAGGGAGGGTGGAGGCCTTGGAATTATTTTGCATGAAATTGTCCCGGAAAAGTATTTGGCCCAAATTTTGATTTCACTCCTTGTTAGTATACAATTTGTAATTCTGAGGCTTGGGACAGCTGGAAAGCCAAGCCTTTAACTCCTGGGGAAGATGATGGTTTCTGAGGAGACTGACCCTAGCTTTGAATTCCATCTAAAGCCCCTTGGACTCATAGAACCTGGGAGTTCATAAGATTGAATGGGGCCTTAGAGACCATCTGGTTCAGACTCCTCGTTTAACAGATGAGGGAGAGACAGGAAGGGGCTTGCCCCAAATTACACATCAAGCCAGTGGAACTAGAACCCAGACAAAGCCCCTCGCTCCCAGATCGGTCCATTCTACTGCATTACCTCTCAGTTTCGTTGCTCCCACCACTGGATAAGACATCATCCAGAATCATAGAGTCTTAGATTCACAGAACCTCTGCTGCGATGCCACTCGCTAGACGTGGCAGTAGAAGCGTAGCCCCTCCTGCGTTCTCAGAGGGAACAGAATGTAGAGAACTCTCACTCCCTTGTAAGTCCACAGAATACTGAGCTAAATTCTCACATTTCCCCTTCCTCCACCAGTTCCCCGTATTCTCCCAGGAATTCAAGAACCCATTACTAGGTACACTTGGTTAATTCATTCCCCTCTTCTGTTTGGATTTAGAGTTTGGGGTTGGAGTTTGTTTCCATTCTGGGCAATCTGATCCAAACTGCTTTCTTGGCCCTGGGCTCCTTTTCCCCTCCCCCTGCAGTGGCATTCTCCTGGGGCCCACCCACTGTGGCAGGGACTAGAAAGTTTGCCTGGGACTCTGGGGCTTTGATGTTGCATCAAGAGCTTCCTCCTCTCATCCTTGACCTCCCACTCAGTGATATGTAACCAAGCAAGGGAAAAATGGAATGCTGAGAGAGGGAGATCAGAAAGAGGGAGACACTATTGCAGGGTTCTTATCCTTTTGTCTCTCAGGGACCCGTTGAGCAGTCTGGTGATGCCTAGGGACCCCTTCTCAGAATAGTGCATTTAAATGCATGATATACCATACACAGGATTACAAATGGATCCAGTCATATTGAAATGGTTATTAAAATATATACATTTTTAAGAGAAGGTTAAAAACCCCTGCAATAATGGGATAGGAGACTTGGGTTCTAGCGACCTCTCAATCACTGATTCAGTTTCAATTTCCTTCGCTGTAAAATGATATTGGATCTCTAAAATCTCCTACAACCCTAATTTCTGAACCTGTGATCCTAATTAGGGAAAAGACTAAGGAAATGCTAAAAAGATGAGAAGAATAAAGGATGCCTTCATGGAGTGGCAGCCCTTCAATCCAAGTATCTCAATCACTGACCCACTATATAACCTGGCATATTTCTATGAACATCTCTGGACCTCAGCTTCTTCACCTATAAATGGGGATAATAAATAATACTTTCCCTATCTGAGGGAACAATGTTAGGTCAGATAATAAGAATGAATAATAATAACTAGCATTTATGTAACACTTCAAGGTTTACAAAGGGCTTTACAAAGGCTATCTTGTTTGATGCTCACAACAACCCTGGCAGGTAGGCGCCATTATTGTCTAAATTTCATAGATGAGGAAACTGTATTTTTTGGATTAAGTGACTTGCCTAGAGTCGTACAGCTAGTAAAATTCTGAAGCAGGCTTTGAACTCACATCTTTCTGGCTCCAGGTCCAGTACTCTATGCCTAATGCCACTCAGATGTTGGTCTTGAGGTTCCTTCTTGTTCTAAGAAGGTATTGTCCTGGTCTATGATTCTATGGTACATAAGTCATGATTCTACAGCTACTAAATTATCTAACTTTAAGATTCTGTGACTGTAAGACTTTTCAAATCAAAGATTGTACAAATACCCAGGGAGCCTGTATTAGGGAAAAAGCATAGATTAAGTATGGAGTGAAAAGGGAGTGAATGCTCTTCAAGTGACCGTTCTTCCATCTGTTGTTTTCAATCTCTGCCCAGGAACATTGTTTTCTGACCTTGAGCTCAAAATCAAGTCAAGCAGAAGAACATTTGCCAAGCGTCAACTTTCTATGGATCCACGCCCAGGGTACAAGAGTTCCAAGATCCTGTCTTGGTTCTTTGACTAACTGGCACCATGACTTTCTTTGCTCAAAGGTCTCTCTTGGGTCTCAGTTTCCTTTTCTGTATGTTGGAAGGATTGAACCAGATAGCCTCTAAGGATGCTTTTAGCTGACATTCTATATTCTAACATTCTATGATCTTTTTTAAATATAAAGATGATGATGCTGAACAATAACTGACATTTATGTGAGGCTTTAGGGTTTTTCAACATGTTTAACGCTAAGTAGATTATCTCATTTGATCCCCATTCTTTGTTCTGGGTTCTAAGTCCCTTCCATGTTTGTCACTCTGGGTTTCATCCATCCCAGCTAGGAAGAGGGTGGCAATCTTGTGGGCATGGGGGAGGGGGATTAAGATGTAACTTTTCCTCTCCAGCTTCTATTCCAAGGATGGGGAGGAAAATGTCTTTTGGCTTTAATTGGGTTCAAAGGAAAATTCCTAGCAGGGCCAAGCCACATCAGACTGTGAGTTCATCCCATGTCCTGGGCAGGGCTGGGTTTGGCTGGGTGAGGCCTGACCACCAAGGAAACACCAACCAGGGAACGCCTGGCTAAGTCCCACACTGTTTAAGTTTTCAGGGATCTCAGAGGGAGGAAGGGACCCTCAGGAGACCCCTGAATGGGGCTAGTAAGATCACAGGAAAATAGATTTAGAGCTGGAAGGAAATTAGAGGTCATCAAGGACAACCTCCTTATTTTATAGATAGGGAAACTGAGACCCAGCCTGAACCAAGATGTACTTTGATAATTTGTTTACTCAATCATTCAACAAATGTTTCTAATGCCTACCATGTCGGAGGTGGAGGTAGGGAAACAGAGATGGATATAGCACATTTTCTGTACTCAGAGTCTCTCTAGCCTTAACTGGGTGTCCATGAATTTGTTTTTTAAAATATTTTGAAAACTACATTTCACTATGATTGATTTCATTCTGCATTTAAGAACATGATTTTGAGAGAACATGATTTTTCTAGGCTTCCCCAGACTTGCCAAAAGGGTCTATGGGTAAGAATGCTTGATCTGGGAGGCACGATATATACAAGAGTAACTACAATATATAAAGTAGGTTGTGATAAGGGTCAATAAGGATGAGACAAAGATAATAAGATGAGATCATAAGAGAGAGATAGTTTATAGGGAGAAGGTAGAGATCAGGAAGGCTCCTGACTGAAGGTGGCATTAGAGCTGAGGATGAGAAGATCGTAATGTAACACCCTGAGCAAGGGCCAAACTCCATTACACTCACCTACAGAGATCACAGTCTGCCCTATACCTAGGCAATGACATCCCCATGTCTGGGAACCAAGGGTAAAATCTGGAATAATAATGCCTCCAAACTAGAGGACATTTTATTTTTCATTTATTTATTTTTTGAGGGAGGCAATCAAAGTTGGATGACTTGCCCAGAGTCACACAAATAGTAGGTATCTGAGGCCAGATTTGAATTCAGGGCTAGTGCTCTATCCACTGCACCATGTAGCTGCCCCTAAAGGACACTTTAGAAGGTATCCAACCCAATGCAGAAATCTCTTCTCTAGACTCCCTCATGATGGGTCAGCCAACCTTTACGAGACACTTCCAGTGGTGGGTAGCTTTCTACCTCTGGAGACAACCCACTCCACTATGGGGAAAGCTCTAGTTTTTTAAAGGCTCATCTTTATATTGAGTCAAAATTTGCCACGAGTTCTGGTGCATTTTACGTTTTTCTTTTTTCGTAACCCTGTCCATAGTCCATAACTACCAACTACAAAGGGCTATGACTTCATCAAGAATGCTATAGGACTAAGTTACTTTCTTTTTCTGACATCGTCACTAACTTGGGAGATCAAAGAAATGCTGTGGATCTAGCATCCATTGATAAAACAAAACATTTGACAAAACCTCTTACCTTATAGAGATGAATAAATGAAAGCACAATTCAATGACTCCAACACTGGTTGAATGACCAGAGAGAGACCCCATGGTCTGGTTCTATGGTTCCAGATCATGGTTCTATGTCAGCTTGGGAGGAGGTATCCTGTGGAGAATCCTAAGGATCTGTACTCAATGTTCTGCTGTTGGTGGTTTCTATCAGTGATTTTCTTGAAGGCATGGATGGTAGACCTGTCCAATCTATGGAGGACCTGAAGTTATTGGTAACAATAGCAAACAGACTGCACAATTGAGGCAATGTTGCACAAGTTTTTAGCAGAGCATTGGGCTGTATCTGGAAATTAGATATTGGGATTGGATCAGGGGTTTCATTAATATTGGGAATTTCCAGGTGAGGAAACTCCTTCTATCAATGCAGGGCAGCAAGTTAGCTTCTTATAGAGTTACTTAGAGCCCCAAGAAGGTGAGTGACTTGCTTTGATTCACACAACTAGCCTGTGTCAAAGGTAGGATTTGAATCTAAATTTTTCTGGCTCTGAGGCCAGTGATCTTACCTACTACTTGCCCCTTAAGGACATTAAATACAAAAAATATATATACATATAAATATACATATACATAGATACACACATATGGAACCATTGGTTACAGCAAATGGAGAAGTTTTGAATGCTGTGGATAAGTTCACTTACCTTGGCAGTGTACTTTCCAGGGATGTCCACATAGATGATGAGATTGATACATGCATTGCCAGAGATAGCTCAGTGTTTGGGAGACTCTGAAGGAAATTGTGGGAGAGAAGCATTAGACTGACTACCAAACTGAAGGTCTATGGAGTCACTGAGCTGGTCTCATTGGTATATGCCTGTGACACCTGGACTGTATGCCAGCTCTGTGCCAGGAAACTGAATAGCTTTCTTTTTAATTGTTGTAGGAAGATTCTGAAGATCACCTGACAAGATAAGATACTAGACAGACAACGAGGCCTTTCTTGAGGTGAACTGCCAAACTCTACTGTACAGAGAATAACTTGGATGCGCTAGTCATCTTGTTTGAATGTACATTTGTGTGTCTCTGCTTTTATATTTGCCTAAAAGACTATTTTACAGAGAACTCACTCAAAGCAAACACTCACATGGAGATAAGGCACTCTTAAGGTCTCTCCAAAGAACTTTGAAATTGAATGTGAGACATGGGAGACATTGGCACAGGCCCACACAGCATGGTTGGTCCATGTCAAAGAAGGCACTGTGCTCTATGAGCAAAATAGAATAGTAGCAGCTCAAAAGAAATGAAATGCACAAATTTAGAGTCATTTCCATCCCAGATGTTCATATGGACTATTTGTTTCTAATAGACACAAAAGGTAGAGCCTTGCTAGCTCTTATTGGTCTGATTAGCCACTGTCGGACACACTATACCTTGATCCCAACATATTGATGTCATTTTGGTCTTAGATAGATAGTCTTCTATTTGAATTAAAAAAAAAACACAACTTCAAGGTACAATCTCAAGGAGGTGTGGTTACACATAAGTAAGATCTGAGGGTGTTAGTGAACCAAATGCTTAATATGAGTTTGTAGTGTTAGGCAGCAACCAAAAAAGCTAACATGATATTTCACTTCATGAATGGAGTCATGGCTTTCAGGACCCTCAACATCCCATTTATCTTCATCTGGACACTATCTCCATCTTATCAATGTCCTTCTTAAAGTATGGAGGTTAGAGTGGAAGAATTCGAGAGTTCTTCCCCTTTTCTATCTTGAGCCTCTTTGACAACAGTCTGATGAAGCTTTTGGACCCATTCTCAGAATCATGTTTTAAATGTATAACATAATAAATAGGATGACTAAGGAAACCAATTATATGGAAATAGAGATGTACATTTTTCTCATCCAAGTTCACTGACCCTCTGAAATCTGTCCCTGGATATTCCCGGGGGTGTTGATGGACCTCAGGTTAAAAATCTTGCCAGAGAGGTGCCCCCCTGCTCCCCGCCATTGGTACTATGCAACAACTTTCCCTTCTCATACTAGGAGACTAGATTCCAGAACTTTTCCAAGATCTCATTGTTGTACCTTGAAATTGTCCTGCTCCTAACGAGAGAACTTGGGCCTTGGGAACTTAGGATCTAATGAGTGATGGCACATGCATCACCAAGGTGGCTCTCCTCAAAGGCTGCCATTACTGGTTCTCAAGCAGTTTCCCTCACCCCACCCCCACGCCCAGGGATGCAAGTCTTCTCCAGCTCTTCTGCTCTCTAGTCTGTCCTCCCAAATGGGGGAATGGGCAAAAAAGGAGGCTCTGAAACCGATCCCCTTTTAATAGACCAGCACAAAGGAGTGCCTCTAAGTCAACTAATTCATCCAGCCAAAACTGAAGAAATGCAATCTAATCTAACAAAGGCTCATCACACGAAACTCATTAGGCTGATTGGCAAACTCTCATGATCAGCCTCCACATCAGTCTTATCTCTTACCCTATCTACTAGACTGTGACCTCTGTGAAGGCAGGAGCTATATCTTTTTCATTTGTTGTTTCTAATATATGTTTTTAAATTATTTATTTATGGAATATATATCTAAATTTTTATAAGCATTTAAAATCTCTCCCCTTAACTGCCCCTCCCTATGGAATTATTAAAAATAAAAAAAAACCTTTATAACAGATATGCATCATCCCCCACCCCCCAATTCCTACATTGGCTATGTCCCAAAATAATGTTATGTCTCAGTCTGCATTTCAGTTTATCATTTCTCTGGCAGAACATGAGTGACTTTTTTTGTCTTCATTTTTCATGGCTTATTGTTGCACAGATCAGAATTCTGAAGTTATCTTTTCAAATTTATCTTTTCAAAGTTATCTTTTTAAATATTGTCATTTTATAAATTGTCCTCCTGCTTATACTTGCTGTACTTTGCATCAGATCACAGGAGTCATCCCAGATTTTTCTGAAATGCTTCAGTTCATCACTTCTTAGGGCACAATAATGTTCCATTACTTAGGTGGCCACTTTCTTGGTTTCTAGTTTTCAGATACTACAAAAGGACTTGCTATTAATACTTTTGTATATGTGGGTCCTTTTCTTCTTTCTTTGATCTCATTGGAGTAATAGACTTAATTAATGATAGGACTGGACCAAAGGGTATGCACAGTTTGGTGACTTTGGGGATATAGTTAGTTCCAAATGACTTTCCAAAAGGGTGGGACACCCTTTTGTTAATTTACAGCTTCACCACTGGTGCTTTATTATGTCTGTCTTCCTGCAGTCAGGAGTCATATCCCATGCAAACTTTGTATCTCCCTTAGCAATAACTTTGGAACTTTCTGAAAAGACTAAGTCCTAATTACTGTTTTTGTGTGGAATTAAATTTGTTGAATTGTTGAAACTCATTTGACACTCATAACCACCCTGAGAGGTCCATAGTGCAGGTGCTATTCAGATACATTTTACAAAGGAGGAAACTGAGACCAGAGAGGGGAAATGTTTTGTCCAAGATTCAAAACAAGTAGGTGCTTAAGGAACTTGAACTTTGCATGTCCTAGTTCCAAAGGCAGGGATCATTGCAGCACAAAGGACAAACAGAGGCGCTATATTTTGCATCAATGCCCTCATTTTGTAGATGAAGTATTTGTTTGGAACAAGACAGAGCTGCCTTTCTAGACCAAGGCCAGTTATGACCAGCAAAGGTTTCAAGGGAGCCCCCAGTTTGAGTGGGGAGAAGAAATAGCCTATGACATCATCTTCTTCTCAGCAGGCCTCTGGTCTGGGAGGGGAGATGATGTCAATTAAACTGATTTCCCAGGGTGTGCCATTGGAACTCAGAGATGGCCTAGGGAGGTAAAGTGATTTACTAGTATTCTGAGTAAATTCTAGGTAAATGCTACCAAACCTAAAGGGGAAGGAAGAAGTCTCAGGCCCTAGGGACTAGATTCCCTCTATTCTCCCACTGGTCTTCTGAGGGAGAGCTTAGACCAGGCAAGAGGTCACCTACATGTGGCCAGCTGTGAGGACCTTGGACAGAGTCCTCTTTTATCTAGTTACTCTTGCTTGGCTTGGCTTGGCTAGGTGATCAACTCAGAGGTTTCAGATCAAGGAGTACAATGCTGTCACTTTCTCTGTCTCTGTCTATTTGTCTCTTTCTCTCTGCCTCTGTCTTTGTCTTTATCTGTCTTCGTGTCTGTGTCTGTCTCATTGTTTCTTAGTCTCTTTTGGTCTGTGTCTCTCTGTTTCAGTCTTTCTGTCCATTTCTACCTCTCTATCTCTATCTCTGTGTCTCTTTATCTCTGTATGTTCTTTATCTCTCTATGTGTCTCTGACTGTTTTTTTCTCTCTCTGTCTCTGTACCTGTCTCTCTGTCTCTGTCTTTCTCTGTCTCTCTCTCTCCCCTCTCTCCCATTTCTTTCCTCGTTCCCATTCTCATTAGAGAATACACACACACACACACACACACACACACACACACATTTTTAAGAGAGAGACTGAGTCCTGAGTATGAGAGAGGTAATTGCCCTGGTCAGACAGTCTTTATAATATTGTATCAGGATCTTTGGCCACATTTTAGGAAGGATATGGACACGGTGGGGTTTGTCCAGTGGGGAAGGGATGGGAAGAATCCTCCCAAACTGTGTTAAAGCAGGGAGGGATGTTCAGCCTGAAGAAGAAAAGAGTTAGCATTAGCACAGTCTCTGCCTTCAAAGATTCAGAAAGCTGTCAGGTAGAAAAGGGGCAAAAGGGGCCATTTAGCCAGACTCCAGAAGACAGGGTCAGGAGCAATGGAGGGCTTTGGGAGATAATGCATTCCTTCTCATCCTTGGAGAGGGACTTCCTTCTCCAACCCACCTTTTAGAAATTGACAAGTCACTTTATTTCAATACTGGTTAGGAAATTCTAAATAATCCCTGGGGATCCTTGGGGTTGTGCATCCTTGAGCAAGTTCTGACAAGTTTCTGGGTCTCAGTTTCCTAATCTGTAAAATAATGTAACTGAATTAGTTTATCTATATAGCCCTGCCCAGCTCTGACATTCTATATTTTAAGACCCCTCCCAGCTCTGACATTCTGTCTTCTAAGGTCCCTCCTAGCTCTGACATTCTATGTTCCAAAGTCCTGCTCACCTCTAACATTCTGTACTCTAAGGTACCTCCCAGCTCTGGCATCCTATATTCCCAGTTTTCTTCAATATGTGATATTTTATGTTCTATGCACCTCTGTCCTGGCCAATTATAAATCATGTATGTCATAGGAGAATTGGGTTACAATTCCCTTCCTCTTTTCCTCTCTGTTTCCTCTCTGCTTTCTCCTTGGCCTCAATCTTCTGAGACCCCCTAGATCTTTTGAGGATGGATGGGATTGACCTTTGGAATGTTTTCTCCACATCTTTCAGTCACCATTCTCTGTTGTACCTCTCTGGTCAATGAGTCTTCATCCTTCCCAGGCTGTGTGGCTCTCAATGGTTATGGTTAGCTGTTGTTGCCCCCCACCTAGGCGTTGAAAACCCAAAAGGGAAAAGGTGAATGAAACAGGAGCCACAAGTAACAAGCTGAAAGATCTCAGCTGTCATCAGCCACCTGCACAGAAGCTGGAGTGAAATCCAATCTTCTTAGGAAGAGATACACTTCCACAGATCTGAGAAATAGGATATTTGAGCCGAAAGGAGCCTTGGAACATAGGATGCCATGGATGAAAAGGACCTTGGAACATGGAACATAGAACGTAGAATGTTTTAGCAAAAAAAGACTGTGACAACCATTGAATCCAACCTCTTCATTTTAAATGGGAGGAAATGCAATCTCAGAGTGAAAGGAGTTTGGGCAAGGTCACATAGCAAGGTAGAAATGCAAGTCATACTAGACCTGGGGTCTTATGAATCAGTTGAATTTAATTCAATTCAATAAATAGAAGGTTAAGAATTGTTGTATGAAGAGTGCCGGGCTTAGGCCTGGAGGACAGAGAAAGTTTAGCTAAGACTCTGCCTCCATGTAGGTAGTTGGGTACTCTGCTAAATGCCCATTTCCCACAAGGCAGAGATAAGGTTTAATGGAGCCAGGACAGGGGAGCATTTGATTTTATTTCATTCTTCCCTAACGTTGGCACTAAGTGATCATTAAAGCATTCCAATCTGGCCCCCAACGCTTACAGGAGTGATAATCACAGTGACAATAAGTACCCCCTTATCTATAGTCTTTGAGTGTTGACGATGAGTTTTTTCTTCACAACAATCCTGCTTGGGAGAGGTATAATCATGATTATCCCCATTTGTAGATGAGGAAACTGAGACTCATGGAAGCGACTTGCCTAGAATCACACAGCAAGTTACTGTGGTACAATGGAGAGTTAACAGTCAGATTCAGTTAGAGGAGGTGGGGTCATTGCTCAACTTAACCATCTGTGAGACCTTAGGAAAACCACTCAACCCTTGTAGGGCCTCAATTTCCCCATCGGAAAAATGAGAGGGTTGGACCAGATGGTTTCCTAGGGCCCTTCAAACTCTAAATCTATGATGCTATGACTCTATTCCCAGTGTACATATATGACCACACTTATCAGTCTACACCACACTTTCCTAGTCTTTTTCTCAATGGAGGTTCATAGATACTCTGTGAGGGAGCCAAAGTAGCAATTATTACATCCATCTTACAGATGAACAAACTGAGGCCCATTTCCAGGAAAGGGACCCAGTCAAGGGCATGCAACAATCACCTGGCACAGCCTTCCTCTACTCTCCTCTATTTCTCCTATCATCTCCATCCTAAGCCAGCATAATGGGGGTCAGATCTCTGACCCAGACCTATGAAAGTCTGCCAAACAAGAATATTCTTTGAAATAGAATCTCTCAGTCTTGGAGAGCCAGGATTAGCCCGATATGGACCTTGTTATAGACCTGTTCCAACATGAACATGACAGTGGTCCCCCTCATCAGCCCAACTGACCCACATCAGGCTAATGCAAATGGATTAATTCCATTAGCTTTGAATCCATCCATCTATCTGTCTATCTATCTATCTATTATCTATCATCTGTCTATGTCTCTATATATGTATCTATCTGCCTCTCTCCTTCTCTCTCCCCTCTTTCTTCTCCCTCTCTCTCTCTCTCTCTCTCTCTCTCTCTCTCTCTCTCTCTGAGCTTCTCCTCATTCTATGTCAGACACAATGGATCCTCTCATTTTATAGGTCAGGACATGGTTAGTGAGGCAAGAGAAGGCAGCTATTTATTTTTAGCAATCAGATGCAGTAGACTGTTGGACTTGACATCAGGAAAACCTGAATTCAAGTCCTGCCTTGGACACTTACTGTGTGATTTTGGACAATTCGCTTACTCGGATTCACTTTCTTCATCTATAAAATGAGGATAAGCAATGCCCCACCCAAACCTTATTATGGTTTGGATCAAATGAGAGAATATATTCAAAGCCCCTCCTTGGAAACCATGAAGTCCTAAATAAATGTCGTTATTATTTTTACTATGTTATCACAATGATTGCTATGATGAATTTCTAACATTTACAGATCATTGACTACTACCTCATACCTTTTCATATTCAACATTTCCCTCTATTTCCACTACAAGTTGTAAGGTCTGCATGGTAGGGGGAAAGACTATTGGCCTGGGAGGCAGGATGCCTGAGTGTAAGCTCCGGTTTCTCCTCAGGATGATATTTCTGTACCTATTAGCTAATATGACCATGAGCAGGCTTCCCTAGAGCAGGTCCCCTCTCCTTTCCTCCGGTGTCTAATGAATAGCTCACAAGCTCATAGAATTATAAAATATGGAGTTAGATCCAGGAAAGACCTTACAACACAGAGAGAGAGGGCTGTTGGGGACCCAGGGATGGAAGATGTCAGGGCTTAAAAGGGACCTTAGAACATGGAGCCTAGAATGTTAGACTTGGAAAAGGAAAAAAACCCAAACCCCAAACCCTGGAACATGAAGCAATGATGAGAAGCAGCCACAGGGTAGTGGAGAGAGTGCTGGCTTGCGATAGAAGACCCAGGTTGGGTCAGTGCTGGACTTGAAGTAGGAAAGACTTGGATTCAAATTCTACTTCAGACAACTGAGCAGCAAATCAGTGGATAGAACCTTGGACACAAATGCCTCAGTTTCCTCACTTGTCAAATAAGAGGGTTGGCCTTGATAGCTTAGTGTAAGGTCCATTCCTGTTTTAAATCTGTAATCCTTCATTTGCTGTTAAGTTACTTCTCTCCCAGGGCTATTGTGAGGATTACGCAGAAAACCATGGAGAGGACTTTATAAGCCACAAAGTGATATATCAATCAATGTGATTTGTTTTTATCACCTTTTTATAGACAGAAACTGAAGCCCGGGGAAGAGGAGTAACCACTGGCCTGTGGTTACATGATGAGTCAGTGAGAGAACCAGAATGTGAACCCAGGTCTTCTCTCTAGTCCTGGTTCTTTTGGAGCAGGCCTGATCAGAATTCCAACAGAGAATTCCGGGGCTTAAGGCCTTACTTCCTTGTTCCTTGTTCATCCTAGAAGTTTGGCTCCTGCCTGGCTACCTTGATACTAGGGGAGTGGAGGAGACTGGGAGTCAGGGAGCTTCCCTACTTCTACCTTTGCTACACCCACGTGACAGAGGTTAGTCATCAAGGCCTTCTTTTGTTTTGATGCTTTACCAGAAAGATGAAAAGGAGCAGAACATTTCTAACTTCTCTGAGGGGGCATGGCAAGGCAAGAGAGCCTTCTCCCCAGTGCCCCAGGAGACCCAAAGTCAGGCTTCCATTCATGATTAACTGATTTCAAAGCACAGCATTCCCTGGCTTTGACCCTCACCTCCCTGGTAGGCATACAAGCTTGGAAGGATTTCCAACCTGGAAAAGGTATAGAACTTCCAACCCAAGTCTTCCAAAGTGTGTGGGGTAAGGGGTGGTGAGGGAAGTCTGGGAGTCAGAGCCAGAAAAAATGGGAGCCAAGTCTAGGCATGACCACTGACCAGACTGTGACTTTGTGTAGAATAATGGAAAAAGCACTGAGTAAGGAGAAGTCAAGAAGAGTCTTGAGGTCCATCTAGCCTTGGTTCTGACAACTGGCCATCAACGACAAGTGGAAGAGGGATTAGACTTTTATATTTTCATAGAGTTAGACCTGGAAAGATCATCTGGGACAACCTGTTCATTTCTAGGTAGGTGGGTGGTGTAGTACAGTGCCAGAGATATAGTAGGTCTACATAAATATATAAATTTATATTTATTTCAGTCATTTATATATTATCACATAATATATAAATCGTTATTTTTTTCCAGGCAGTTGGGTAGTACAGCAGATAGAACCTTGGACATGGAATCAGAAAGATCTGATTTTGAAATCTGCCTCAGGTGCTAGTCATGTGACTCTGGGCCTAATCTCTGTCAGTTTCAGTTTCCTCATCTGTAAAATAGAGATAATAATACCTATGTCACAGGGGTGTGGTGAGGATAAAGTGTGATAAACATATAAGGTACTTTTCAAAGCTTTTAAGTGATTATTACATTATTGTTGTGATGGTGGTTATAGTTGAAGAAGCTGATGCCACAGAAGGTCAGTAATCAATAAACATTATTAAACACCTAATATGTGCCAAGTACTGTGTTAAGTCTGGAATGGGTGGGTGGAAGGGGACAACGTGAAGATATAAATAAGAAAAAGGAAAACAATTCCTGCCCTGCGATCCCATTCAAAAGAAAGCTGGAAAAGGGAGGTAGGGTCAGACCTTTTTAAATGGAGGCTTCAAGAGGAGTTCTTTGCTGGACCCTCCAACCCAAGGGGAAGATGGCATTGCGGGTACTGAAGAATTGTGGGTACCAAAACTGATGTGATCTCAAAGGATGATGAATGCAGTGGTGAAGAGGTTTCCTGGGACCTTGATGATAGTAGAGTCCAAGTTGGTGGAAAATGAGATAAAGTAGCTTGCCCAAGGCCACACAACTAGTGTCTGAGGCAAGATTTGAACCCAGATCCTCAGACTTGGGAAGCGATGATCTTTCTCACTGTATCCCATTGACTTCTTGGTCTGCTTGGCCCTAAGGGGCAGAACTAGAAACAAGGGGTGGGAGTGGGGGGAGAGAGTTTCAAAGATGTAGGCTCAAAGTAAGAATAAACTTCTTATTAGTGGTAAGGGTGTGTTGGAGACAGCCCCCACTTGTTCTTGAGAACTGATTGCTTTATTTTCAAATCTGAGTATTTGTGTTTCAGAAATTGACAAACTACAAATCAGGGCTTGATTTATTAATTGTCTGGACTTAAGAAAAGGATGGAGAAGATGTTAATAATAACATAGATTAAACTTAAAAATTTGTGGTACATTTCTGAAGAAATAATTGTTAAATGTTAACAAGCACACCCCTGGTTAGGGGTACCCAGAAGCGGAGGTGGTTACCTCAAAAAATCACGGTTTCCTGATCATTGGTTGGTGGTCTTAAGGCAGGGCTTGGGTTGTATCACAGAAAGGATCCCACTTGGGAGTATTTGTCAGTAGGTGCCCTCTGAGGTTTCTGCCAGTTCTGAGAGTTGGTGATTCTGCAATTTATTTCATTGTTTTTGCAGAGTTCTGTTCCAATATTGTAAAATAGTTATTTTTTAGCTAAAATAGTTATTTTAGCTATATTTATTAGTAATTACATTAGTTATTTTTAGTTGATAGTTATTTTAGTTATATTTAGTGAAAATAGTTATCTGTGTCTGTCTTATCCTCTATTAGATTAAGCTCCATAAGTTCACGAATCATATCTTGTCAAAATGTAATTATATCATAGGACCCTGTATAGAGTAGGCAGCCAACGATTGTCTGTTGGATATATAAATGATATATAATGACATATATATGATATATAAATGACTTCAGAATGCCCTGGGGTCAAGTGCTATAGCAGTCATCCTATACCTACTATCCAGGGGACTCTCTCCTTCCTCTGGATGTAACTACAGCACTACTCTCCCGTCTCATCTTTGGAGCTTCAGTGATGCCCAAGTGGTCGTAGGTTTAAGTTCAAACTAATAACAATGATGACAAATAATAATTGATAATGACGATAGCCGCTAATGTTTATGTAGCTCGTCCTGTGTGCCAAACATTGTGCTAAGTATTTTATAAATATTTTTTCAACAACCCTGGGAGGTAGATGTTGTTATGCCCATTTTACAGATGAAGAATTTGAGACTGAGAAGTTAAGAGACTTGCCCAGGATCACATAACTAGAATGTGTTTGAGGCCAGATTTCTGTGTTACCTAACTTTTCCCTCATAAACAAGAATCTTAAAATTTCAGCTCCCAATGTAAGGCTCCCACCACTTTCCTTCACATCTCCTAGATTCTAGCAAGACTGTTCTCTTCCTTGTTCCCCAAAGGCAAAAGTCTTGGAGGCAGGGAAACCTTGGTTAAAATTCTGGCTCACACACTTACTAGCTATGTGACTCTAAGCAAATTACTTATTTTTCTGTGCCTCGGTTTCTCCATCTATAAAACAAAAAGGTAAGACTTTTAAGGTCCCTTTTACCTCTAAATATGTTAACTAAATCTATGATCCTTCCTAAGATCTTTCCCTAAAAGTAAACCATAATAGCTTCATTTTTTTGGGTGCTATTTTCCCCCTACAATGCAAAAGTACTCTTATAAATTGGGTCATTTTCAGCCTTCACCAGATATTTACCAGGTAAATAGGTAAATTGTATAGTGAATTTATCAGTCTATGTCATTATACCTCATTATTCTTTGGAATTTCTTCTCAATCTAATCATAGCAACAATGCTAGTGTAGCATTTTGAATCTTTTTAAGGCTTGCAAATCTCGTTTTACAAATGTTCTCTCATTTGATCTTTATAGCAATTCTGAAAGGTAGGTACTGTTACTATCTCCATTTTACAGATGAGGAAACTGAGGATGAGAAAGGCTAAGCTACTCATCCGGGGTCACATAGCTAAAACTCATTTGAGGCAGGATTCAAACTCAGGTCTTCTTGTACCCCAATGGCAGGACTCTATTTACTATTCCATCTAGCTGCTTCTAACCTACTCATAGGCATTGCTCAAGTTTGGAAGAGAGGTAGAGAGGTGACAGGTCATAGGAAAAGCTCCTAGGCTTCTGGTGGACTCAAAATGAGTCAGTAATAACAGCTGACATTTTTATATTATCAGATTTGCAGAGCATTTTGCCTTATACTATATTACTTCTCAATGTGAAACAGGTTGGTGGTGTAGTAGATAGAGCATTGAACCTGGAACCAGGAAGACCTGAGGTTGAATTTTACTTCAAACAATTCTTAGCTGTAGGATCCTGTAGGATCCTAGGATCCAGTTAGCCTCACCTGGTCTCAGTTTCCCCATCTATAAAATGGGAATAATAATATCACTTACCTGTCAGGGTTGTTGTGAGACTCAAATAAGGTATCTGTAAGGCATGCTGGCCATGATAATGAACATGGTGAACATGATCATGATCATTGATGATGATGGTAGTGATTATGGTGCTGATGGCGATCATGGTAATAATGATGGTGATGGTGGTGATGGTGATGGTGATGGTGATGGTGATGGTGATGGTGATGGTGATGGTGATGATGATGATGGTGATGGTGATGATGATGGTGATGGTGATGGTGATGGTGATGGTGATGATGATGATGGTG
>CM053771.1:101816972-101871009 GCA_028658325.1 Potorous gilbertii
TGATGGTGATGGTGATGGTGATGATGATGATGAATGATAATTATGATGATGGTGATGATAATGATGATAGTGATGGTGATGATGATGGTGATGATGATGATGATGATGATGGTGATGGTGATGGTGATGATGATGGTGATGGTGATGATGATGGTGATGGTGATGGTGATGGTGATGATGATGATGATGATGATGAATGATAATTATGATGATGGTGATGGTGATGATAGTGATGATGGTGGTGGTGACAACGATGATGACGATGATGGTGCTAACTATGATGATGATAGCAATGGTGGTAATTATGGCCATGATGATGATGTAACAACCAAAAGAGAGGATTCAGTGTTAGAGTATCTTGCCTTAATAGAAGTATGATGTGTAGAACAAGGGAAATGAAAATCTTGTTGGTCCTCTGCTCTGGTCAGATCATATTTGAACTGCCCCACAATAGATTAGAACACATCTGGAGGTGATTTTGACTTCATAGCATCCCCAAGGCTTTGTGGGATGAGAGTCATGACTTAAATATGACTATAAAATGTAAGTTTCTTGAGAACAGGGACCATTTCTTTTTTTGCCTTTGTGTCCCCAGCACTTAGCACAGTGCCTGCCACAAAGTGAGGGTTTAATAAATGCTTATTATTTGATTGAAAAAGAGGAGATTATGCCAAGTAGTGGAGAACAGAGTTGTATTCTACAGTAAAAAGATAAATCCATGAGAAGAAATCCTGGGGCCAGAGTGGGGAGAGTGATAGAGGGTATATGCGCGAAGATCATCGGAGGAAGGAACAGCTCTCTCAGACAGACAATAGTGTCTAAAACAGAGAGGTGAGAGTCTCATTATACTTTTCCTTGTTTAGACAACATGTAGAGTATTATATTCCTCACTAAGTGCTCATTTTAGGAAAAGCCATTGATTGATGAGTCATAGAATATCAGAGAGAAGGATGGTCAGTACTGTGAAGATTTTTGAGACAAGACACTCTGCGGACTGGTTTAAAAAGCTGGGGATGTTTAGCTTGGGAAGAAAAACCTAGATAGGACATGGAGGGTGCCATAGATAACTTAAGTTTGTTCTCGACTTCACGGGAGACATTAGCTAGAAGTTGTAAAGAGGTGGATGCAGGCTCTATTTAAGGAAAAACTTTCTCCAATGACCCTTATTTTATAGATATGGAAACTGATCTTCAGGGAAATTAAGTGACTCACCCAAGGACTCAACAATGAGCTTTTAGCCATGCTAGGCCCAGAACCTAGGTCTCTACCCTCCAGGAGAAGGGTTCTGTCTGCCTTGCCACATTGGATTTTCTGATGAGGACAGATCTAGGCTAGTCCAGGAAACTGCTCTTACCAATAGCCATCTGAGAGAGGGTGAGGGATGATGAAGCGTGAGAGATGCATGCAAACGGCAGAGACATGCCTTCCTTTGACCTCAGGCAGCCCTGCCTCCTTCAAACCCAAATATCCACACAGGCCCCAAGGTGTCAGAAATAGCAAACAGCTGCTAGGACCAGGGCTCCCAGGACCCAGAAGGAACAAGGGAAGCTGGCCAAGGGGAACTTGGAGAGAGGGCTCTTAGTAACACTCTTTCCTCTATTCCTTTCCAAAGAAAGTATTCGTCACAAATCATCCCATAAACGCTTTCCAGGCCCTCAGGAAAGTGTGTGCAGCCCTCACTGGGGCTGTTAGGAGTCTCCTCAGGAGTAAATTGAAACCAAGCAGCTACTGCCAATGCCAGATCAACTTTCCCCACCCCCACCAGCTGCCCTCTTCTCCATCTCTTTCTCCTCCCTCTCCTCTTTTCTCCTTTTACTCTCCCTTTTCCTTCTCTTTCTCACATCTCCATCTTACCCTTCTTTTCCTCTTTCTCCCTCCCTTTCTCCTTCTCCTCTCTCCTCCTCTACTTCTCTTTCTGTCCTAGTTCATCTGGTCCCTCCCCACACATCTAGGGTGGTGCTCATAATTGAAGAGGGACACTTCTCTGCTCCTCTCCCTACACTCCCCAACTGTCCTGCTGGGATTTCCAATTCGTGCCTTTTCTCCAGGCTTTACTCCAGGTGAAGTGTTTTTCCCATAAAAGTCCCATGAAATAGGTATTATAACTATTATTATTAGAGGGGAAACTAAGGTTCAGGGATGGCAGTATCCAACACTCCAGGCTGCCTCTCTGTCCCTAGAACATAGACTACCAGGGTTGGAAGGGTCCTTGGAATGTAGAATATTAGAGCTGGGAAGGACCTTAGAACATAGAATGTCTGGCTCAAAGAACCTTAAGACTTGGAATGCTAGACTGGAAGGAATCTTGCAGACTGTCAAGAATGACTCACATCCATGTTCCCTTCTCCCTCAAAGCAGTAGAAAAATGAAACTTTTACTAGTCTAGCAGAAAACAGACAATTAGGAGAGGATGTCTGAATATTATGTTTAGGTTTCTGCCTTTGAATTACTGTGTGATTTTAGACCAGCTTCTCCAAGCCTTGGTATCTCCCCATTCAAAATGGAATCATTAATATCCACTCTACAAAAGGGTTGTTTCACAGGCTACTTACAGACAAAAGGACAAATTTTTACCTTCTCACTGACTTGGTTACTTGAGCCAGTTGGCCAAGAAGTGAGTTTGGGGGAATGGTGGATGGTATTGGGTGGAAAGTCTTCCAGGTGAGAAGTAGGTGAATACAGGCAGAATATGAGGTTTTCCCAAGTCCCACTCACCCCAGATAGTGTTCCTTATATTGGCTAATTCCTTGAGCATGGGATAAAGGCTCTAGTTCTGAGGACTAACTATTCTTTGTGCCCAGAATGAGCTACTCAGTCAATAGACATTTACTAAATGCTGTTATGTGGTGCTAAGCACAGAGGATACAAAATGAGGCAAAAGGTAGTCCTTGCCCTCAGGGATCTCATAATCCAAGGAGTAAGATAACATATAAACAGCTATGTACAAGAAAGCTACGTACAGGATCAACAGGAAATAACTAACAAAGAGAAGGCACTAAAATTGGGAGGGACTGGGAAGGAATGTCATGGCCACACTCTCCTCTACTCTAGTCAAAACTCTCTGAAGCTGTATTTTAGGGACGACATTGGCATACTAAAGCATACCCAGAGGATAACAAAGGAACTAGAGACCATACTGTACAAGGACCCATCAAAATAATATAGCAGATAAAAGAGAAGAGTCAGGGAAGACGCTCAGATGGTCCACAAGCATTTGAAGGGCTGAGGTTAAACATATTTTAGTGTCCCTAAAAGGCAGAACTAAGAGCAACGTATGGATAATTGTGTGATCTTGGATAAGACACTTTCCTTTTCTGAACTTTGAATAGCAGTGGTGGTGGTAGTAGGAGTAAGTAATACTGGTAGTAGAAGTAGTGATAGTGGTGGTGGTTAGTAGTACTAGTAGTAGTAGTAAGTAGTAGTGGTAGTAGAGGTAATGATAATGGTTGTTGTTGTGGTGGTGGTGGTGGTAATAGTATAGTTGTAGGTAGTAGTGGTCGTAGAAGTAGTGATAGTGGTGGTGGCAGTAGTAGTAGTAGTAGATAATAGTGGTAGTAGAAATAGTGATGGTGGTGGTGGTAGCGGTAGTAGTACTAGGTAGTAATGGTAGTAGAAGTAGTGATAGTGGTGGTGGTGGTAGTGGTAGTAATGGTAGTAGTAGTAGTAGTAGTAGTGGTGGTAGTAGAAGTAATGAGGTTATTGTTGGTGGTGTTGGTGGTAGTAGTAAAGCAGCAGCAGCAATAGGGTGGCAGCTAGCAGTACAGAGGAGAGAGCACTGGACCTGGAATTAAGAACACTTCAGCTCAAATTCAGCCTCAGGCACTTATTAGCTGTGTGATCCTAGACAAATCATTTAATCTCTGTCTGTCTCAGTTTCCTTAACTGTAAAATGGAAACACCTGCCTCACAGGTTGGTGTGAGTATCAAATGAGACAATATTTCTAAAAGTACTTAGCATGGTTCCTGGCACCATAGAAGGCACTACATAAATTCATATTTCCTCCCTCTCTAACAACATCTTCCATAGCTTTAGTCCTTTTATTTAAAAAGGGGCTATCCTGGAGGTGACCCAATGGAGGAGACATCATAGTACAGTGGGAAAAGTATTGAATTTGGAGTCTAGAGAGAATGGGTTCAAATCCTGTTTCATATTTGCTAAATATGTGGCTGTGGGCAAGTCATTTACTCTCTCCAGACCTTGGTTTCCCCATTTGTAAAATTAGGAAGTTGGAAAAGACGACTTTTCCCACTCAGACTCTATGATTATATGAGATAAATATTGGAAGTGTTCTTATTCCATAGATTAAAGCTTTGGAAGGCTAGAAAGGGAGAATGCCAGAGCTCAACTAGCCAAATGCCCTTATTTTTACACTTCCATAGGTTAGGTGACTTGTCTTGGGTCACCGAGCTAAGTGCCAGAAAAGAAACTCAAACCCAGGTCTTCTGATTCTAGATTAGTCAGTCAGTCAAGTGGTATTTATTAAGCACCTGCCCAGTAGCAGGCAGTATGCTAAGTGCAGGAGATACAAAGAAAGGCAAAAGACCAGCCCCTGCCTCCAAGGAGCTCACAGTTGAACTGGGAGTTTAACACAATTTAACCATTCTCCGCTAAAGTTTCTTCTGCTTCATCATGGGGCATCAGTGAACCTATATTGCCCAAAGCTATGCCAATTCTGAAGAGTCTTGCCAAACTGAAAGTTTGGTAACTGCAAGTTAAACTTGCAAACATATTTATTTACCAACCAAATAATGCAGGGTGAATCAGGGGCAATCCCAAAAGGAGAGTGCTAAGATTAAGGAGGACAGGGAAAGGCTTCATGCAGAAAGTGGGAGGTAGCTGAGACTTGAAAGAAGCCAGAGGCAGAGATGAGTGGAGAGAGCCTTCCAGGCATGAGGGATGGCCCAGGAAAATAGAGCGTTGTGTTTGAGGAAGGGGGCCAGGGTCACGGAATCACAGAAGATGCAGAAGGGAGTAAGGTGTAACAAGATTGAAAGGTAGGAGGGGGCTAGATTATAAAGGGCTTTGGATGCCAAACAGAGGATTTTGTGTTTGATCCCGGAGGTCATAAGGAGCTTCTGGAGTTTATTGAGTAGGGAGGAGACTCGGTCAGACCTGCACTTTAGGAAGATCATTTTGGATGGTTTAGAGAGGGAAGGGACTCGAGGCAGGCATACCCTCCCACAGGTTATTGCAACAGTCCAGATGTGAAGTGATGAGGGCTTGCCCCAGAGCAGTGGCAGTGTCAGAGCAGAAAAGGGGGTACATATGAGAGATGCTGCAAAGGTGAAATTGACAGACCTTAGAAACAGAGGACTGACTATGGGAGTGGGAGAGTGAGGAGCTGAGCCCAAGGGACCGGGAGGATGGTGCTGCCCTTGACAGTGGTAAAAACTCCCTGCCTTCCTGTCCTCCCAAAGAGCACAGCAAGATTTGATAGAGGATTGTAGGCAGAAGACTCTGGGCCCCTCTGGGATGCTTCCTCACCTCCTGGCTCTACTCCAGGGCCAGCTTCCAGCGCAAGCGGTGATATAGGGTGACAGCAGGATGGATGGTCTTCCAGCATGACGTATTACCCTGAACGCCAGGGTCATAAATCCCCACTGCAGATGCCTGAGACTTAGGGTTGAGCTTAAAAAAAAAATTCAGCAAACCCCCCAAAACCAGAATCCTGTTCTTCCCTTCCCTTTTCTGAGTTTCTAAGCTTGGTCGGCACCTCCAGAGCACACCCCTCTTTCCCTGGAGAGGATGGATGCACATCCCCTTATTATTAAGTGTGAACCTTGGAATGTGGGGCTTTAATTCTTAAAATTTATTCCTTTCCCTTTTTCACTCTCCTTCATTCTTCCTCCCTTTCTTTGGCCCCCTCCTTAGTCCCCTGAAATTCCCATCTATCCTTGGAATGTCCCTGGAGATGCCAATGTGAGAAAGGGCAACTCTAGCTCCTCCCCTTCAGCCTTGACAAATGTGGAATTGCTGGGGGGAGGTGATGATGAGGGGTGAAGTGGGGGGGGCGAAATGCTCAGAAGAGGTAGATGGATGATAGGACCCCTCCTCTTTCACACAAAAAACGTAAGACTGAGGAATCAGGCAGACTAGAAGGCTGATGGGAAGACCTAATCCTGCATGCTCCTTGCTAGGGCAGCCCCAGATCAGGGGCCTGTGGGACAAGAAAGAAATCATCTATCTGCCTGCAGGTGTCAAAGGGTACCTCAGAACCTAGAACACAGGGGCTGAAAGGGATCTCAGAACGCTGAAGCTGGACAGGGCTTTAAAACTAAGAGTGTCAGAAACACAAAACGTTTTTATCCTAGAACAACTCTGAGAGGGAGGGAAGTTAAGCATCATTTTCCCCATTGCACCAATAAAGAAACTCCAACTGACAAAGCAATTGGTCCTGAGTCACCTGTATAAAAAGTAGGTCCTCTAATTCCTAATCCAGGATATTTTTCAATGCACCATGATGCTTGTTTAGAGCTTGGGACATGGAATGTCTAAGCTGGGAGAAATTTTAGCACATAATATATAAAGTGTTAGAGCTGGGAGGGACTTTAGAATATGGAATATCAGAGGTAAGGAACCTTAGAACATAGAACATTGTGCTAGAAGGGTCTTTAGAACACAGAGTAGAGAATATCAGAGCCTTGGTAGCTCTTATAGCACAGAATGTCAGAAGTGGAAGAGACCTCAGAACACACAATGTCATTGCCAGTAGACCTTAGAACAGAGAGTATCAGACCTGGAATGGACCTTAGAACAAAGAGTATTAGAGCTGGGAGGAATCTAAGAGCACGGAATGTCAGAGTAAGGAGAGATCTTAGAATATAGAATGTCACAGTTGGAAGGGACCTTAAAACACAGAATGTTTGAAGAGTAGTCTTAGAACATAGAATGTCATCTGAAAGGGACCTTAGAACACAGAATATCAGAGCTGGGAGGGCTCTTAGAACACAGAATGTCAGAGTTGGAATTGATGTGCAAAATTAGGAACTTAGACTAAATAACCTCTAAGGTCCCTTCTGACTTCAAATTTATGATTCATAATCTTCTAGATGTAAAATATTAGAACTGAAACCTTAGGACATGGAATTATATATTTGTTCAGCCTTCTCATCTTACAAGCTGGGCAGCTGAAGCCCAGAGAATGGAAGTGAATTGACTAAGGTCATTCAGTAAGTCAGTGATAGAAACAGGACCAGAACACAGATTCTTCAACTTTTGACCTAGGGCTTTAATAAAGTTCCCTCTGCAAATGAGGCTTTCCATAGTCCTCCTTTTGGGGATTTGTGGAAGTAAAAGCTAGAGGAATGAAGACAGATCTCCCAAGGCCCAGCCAGGGACAAGACCTGTAGACTCTGCTTTTCCAATACCTCCACCTCCTTATCATGCCCAAAGTTATTCTTTCTGCCCAAACTGCTCCCAGCCTTGATTGTTATATAGTAACCCCTGCCAGGTCTCTCTTCTGTCCTGCAAGTCAGCCTACATGCAAAGCCATCATGTGCTTAGGTATCTCCTGTGGCTTCCCCCATTGTTTGCATCTCAGAGCATGCTACAACCTGTAGGAGAGGGCTTACCTCTGCTCACTCTACAGATGGCCCTGGAGTTGAAAGCATGATGTGGTTAGTAGAAAGAAGGGAGGGCCTGGGGTCACAAGACAGGAGATCAAAACCCACCTCTGTTATTGTTCCATTGTTTCAGTCAAGTCTGACTCTTTGTGACCCCATTTGGGATTTTCTTGGCAAAGATATCACAGTGCTTTGCCATTTTCTTCTCTAGCTCATTTTACAGATGAGGAAACTGAAGCAAACAGGGTGAAGTAACTTGCCCAAGGTCACACAGCTAGTAAGTATCTGAGGCTGGATTTGAACTCAGGTCTCCCTGACTCCAGGTCTGGCCCTCTATCCACTGTGTCACCTAGCTACTGACCATTCCCACTTACTAACTGTGAGACCGTGAGCAAGTTACATCTCTCTGACCTCAGCCTTGTCATTTGTAAATGGACAGAGTGAAATACATGATTTCTGAAGTCCTGTTCACCTCTAAGTTTCTATGATCCTATTTTTGAAGTGTGCAGGGGGAGGTAGGAGACGGGGAAAGAGGCGGGCCTTAACTCTATGCAATAATTCTCTTTCTCCTCTTTTCCACTTTGGGTGGGGGCTTCCTGATTGCCTTCAGGTCCAAGGGCCCAGGTGGACAAATTCCATATATGGGGGGGAATGTTTTGAAAGGGAAGATGCCGTTCTTTCCTCAAACGATAAGGGACTCAGAATCTAGGACATAGAGCTCCTGGTCTAGAGGGGATCATGGATCAAGCTGGATCTGAGGAATTATAAAACCGGAGAGGATAACTTAGGAATTTTAAGTCTCCAGTCTTCCCCTCTGTTATTCACATCTTCCCCTAATATATCATTTCTGAAATTGTCTATTCTCTTTTTTCCTTTTAAATAAGTCCCAAGAAGCTCACTCTTATGCCACGGGATATGTCAAGACCAGCAAGCGTCTACTAGTGTGTAAGAGTGGAAATAGGATTGAATCCAGATTTGGAGGACCTGGATTGAAAGCCCAGTTTTGCTACTTATTAAGTGATCTTGGGCAATACACATTTTCAGGCAGCTGGAGGGACTGAAGAACTCTAGGGAAGACACCTTTGACTTTCAAGTCATTGGCTGTGTGAGAGGCAAGGCTGAGTGACACCGTAAGGCTGCCAGAGAGGAAGACAGGGTGGGATGACAGAGAAGGTCAATCAAGGTTGGGCATGCTTCTGGAGAAAGCTTGATATTTTAACCAATTATCCTTTCTAATGAAGTGATAATTTCAGCTGTTTCTACCTACCAAGTACTGCCAGAACCCCAGGGCCATCCCTGATGGTTTTACCCTGGTTGGGGTTCTGCCAGGGTCTGAGAAAGGTCAGGAGACTCCATGCCTCTAATTGAAGTTCAGCAATTAAGGAAAAGTTTTGGAAAGTAGAATTGCCTCCTTTGAAATGTTCAGGGACTTTCAATTGTTCCTCATTGCCTGTGCTATACCTTGGGCATTTAAAGCTCTCCACTGTCTGGTTCCAACCAATATGGTGAAGTACAGGAAGGACTTGGAGGCAGAAGCTCAAGTCAGGTCTAACCTAGTAGTTATGCAGCCTTGGACAATTCAAATTCAACAAATAAATTTACTACTCATTTACTAAGCATCTTACTGTGTACTAGGTACTGTGCTAAGTGCTGGAGATAAAAAGAAAAGACAAAAGACAGTTCTGCCCTCATGGAACTTATAATCTCCTGGGGGAACAAACATGCAAACAAATATATACAAAGTAAGCTAAATACACGACAAATAGGGAGTAATCAACAGAAGGAAGACACTGCAATGAAGAGGAGTTGGGGAAGGGATTTTAAACGGCTCACTTTCCCCCTCCAGGCTGTACTATGGGCATTCTCTTCCATGCCCCGGAAACCTCCAACTCCTGGAAGTGATTCTAGCCCTAGATTTCACACACTAGAAGTACCCTCTGCTCCAGCAGCCTCTTCCCCTGATTAGATGGCCCTTCTATTTAAATATGGTGCCCAGGCCAGCCACGTCTCATGTCTCCAGGCTGAGCTCCAGTTTCTACACTTTCTCTACAATGTCCTGAAACTGGTTACCTTCATCTCTGCTCCTACTCTGTCCCAACCTCTTCCTTTCAAGCTTCCTTTTATTCCTTCCCCTATTGGAATGTGTCCTGAGGTCAGGGGCAAGGACCACCTTTCTCTCTCCTAATAGTTGTATTCCCAGTAAGAAGGGCATACTTCCTGCCACTTAGTAAATAAAAGTTTGTTGAATGAGTACTTATTGAACTCTCCAGGGAGTCTCTTTCCTCCTCAGTAAAATGAGGGGCTTCGATTACATGATAGCTAACTTTCCTCAGGGACCTCTGTAGCCTATCCACAGGGTAGAGGACTAGGATTAATGGGTTACAGTTTTGTGGGTGTGTGTGTGTGTGTGTGTGTGTGTGTGTGTGTGTGTGTGTGTGTTTGAGAGAGACAAACAGAAAGGAGAGACAGAGAGAGAAAGAGGAGAAAGAGAGGAGGCAGATACAGAGAGGAAGAGAGAGGAGAGAAAAGAGAGAGAGGAAAGAGAGGGAGAGAGACAGAGAGAGAGACAGAGAGAGAGAGGAGAAAGAGAGGAGGCAGATACAGAGAGGAAGAGAGAGAAGAGAGAGAGAAAAGAGAGAGAGGAAAGAGAGAGGGAGAGAGAGAGAGAGAGAGAGAGGTTTTAAGTAGTTTTTGGCTCATAGGTTTAAAGAGAGAAGGTAACTTAGAGGTTACCAAATCCATCCCCTTTGTTTTACATAGAAGGGAACTGAGGCACAGAGAACTTTAATGACTTGCCCAGGATGTATCTGAGGTGGGATTTAAACCCAAGTCCTTCTGACTCTACATCCAGTACCTTATCTAGTCATGCATTCTGTAGCTTCTCTCCATTCTGGTAGAAGTTCTTGGAGGCCAAAAATTGATCTCTAAAACCACTTATCTGGGGATGAGCCTGCTGCTTCTGACTAGGCAACACCATAGAGAAAAGATTGTTGATCATCAGGCTTCATGGTCACTACTACCACTAAACACTGTTGTATCACTTTTTTCATTTACAAAGCACTTTGCATCAATTAGCTCATTTACTAGTGAGATCATTTGCTGCTTGGTAGGACCTGCCAGAGCTTAGACTTGCTGGCATAGCCTGAGAGAGCTCAGATCACCTCCAGGCCTGGAAGCAGCGTCAGAGGAAGACCTCATGGGAGGACTGTGCTTGTAAACCAAATAAAAAACTTGTGAGCCCTCCCTCCTGCAGGCTTCTATGTTTCTGATCTAGATGAGGAGAGGGGAGATGGAGATGATAAGAAGCAAACTCTGCCCTTAGGAAGTTCACAGATCGGAGGGTAGAGCAATGAAAGAAGGTCTCAGGAGCCATCCGAGCAACAGCACAAGGGAGCATGTGATTAATGCCCAATTTGGGGGGTAGGGGTGGTAGAGAAATGAAAGAGGTTTGGAAAAGGAAAGAAAAGAGGATTGAGGGATAGAGCAGTCAGTGAAGACTCCTTGTGGGAAGATGGAAGACTTGACCAGTCTTTGAAGGACAGGTGAGATTTGGAGAGGCCCTGGAAGGAGAGCTGGGTGGCAATGGATAAAGCTCTGGGCCTAGAATCCAGAAAACTCATCTTGATTGAGTTCACATCTGGCCTCAGACACCACCTAGCTGTATAACTCTGAGCAAGTCACTTAGCCTTTTTTGCCTCGGTTTCCTCATCTGTAAAATGATCTGGAAAAGGAAATGACAAACCACTCCAGCTCTTTACTAAGAAAACCCCAAAAGGGGTCATAAAGAGTCAGATAGAAGTGAAAATGACTAAACAAAGACAAATGAGCTGAGTAAATGTAGAAATTAAGAGAGAGAACAAGGGCTCATAGAGAACTGTAGATCAGATACTGATTGAATTAAAGGCCAGGGCACCCTTTAAATAAGTGAGGAAATCAGGAGAGAAAATTGGTTCCTAGAAGTAAAGAGGTGGAGTAGAATCATTGCTAGAATTGAAGCCAAAACATCCTGGGTTCAAATCCTTGTTCTGAGGCATACAATTGAATAAGTCACTGCATCCTTCTAAGCCTCAGTTTTCTAGTCTGTAAGAAAGCAATAATAACTTCTTTTAGTTGGAGACCTGTCTCACAGGTTGTTGAAGAATCGAGTGAGATAATGCATGTAAAATGCTTGTAAATATAAAAGCACCTTATAAATAGGACCCTTCTGCTAGGGGGACAGAATAAATGATCTCACAGAGTCCTGAGGGGTTTCTGGTCCCATGACGAGCCCAAGCCAGGTGCCAGAACTCCTAGTACAGGGAGTTGAGGACATTGCATTCTCAGTACTGGGGTAGCATACCAAATATCCTTCTCTGAGTCCCACACTCCCAGCCCGCTAGCAGTTTGGCAAGGTGCTACACTCATTAGGCTGTGGGTAATGGCACAAGGCCTATCTTTGCTGTCGAGTTCTAGTCTAAGCTAGTTAGATGAGTTAGCATCTGCCCCAGGTGAGCAAGGGCGGTCTGCTTACATTGGAAGAGCCATGATTCATAGACCCACCAAACAGGGAATGTTATAGCTTGAAAGGATCTAACACAGGCTATAAAATATTATAGGTAGAACATAGACTACAAAATATTAGAATGAAGAAAATAGGATGTTAGATCTGGGATAAACCTTAAAACACAGGATATCAGTGTTGGATTGGACCTTAGAATGGAGACTGCCAGATCTAAGAGCATTCTTAAAGCATAAAATATCAGAGATGGGAGAAATCTTAAAACGCAGAATGCCAGAGATGGAAGTGATCTTAAAACAATGAATGATAAAGCTGAAAGGGGTCTTGGAACGTAGAGTTTCAAAGCTGGGAGGGATCTTAAAACCTGGAATTTCAAATTTGAGAAAGACCTCAGAACAGAGACCTTCAAAATTAGAAGAGAGCTCAGAATAAAGACAATCAGAGCTGGAAGATACCTTACAACTTTAAAATATTAGAACTGGAAAGGACATAGAATTTTTTTTAGAATATATTTTTATTTTGTTAAAATTTCCCAATTACATGTAAAAAAAATTGAACATTTTTTTTATTTTGAGTTTCAAATTCTTGCCCCACCTCTGAATCCTCCTCTCTCCTTGAAAAAGGCAAGCAATTTCATATTGATTATACATGCAAAGTCAAGACATTTTCATATGAACCATATTGCAAAAGAAAACACAGGCAAAAAATAAAACAAGAAAAATAGAGGAAAAAATAAAAAGGTATGCCTTATTCTGCATTCTGAGTTCATCAGTTTTCTCTCTGGAGGTGGGACACATTTTTTTGGTCACGGATCCTTTGGAATTGTCCTGAATCGCAGTATTGACTGGAGTAGCTAAATCTTTCACAGCTGATAATCCTTACAATATTGGTGTTACTACGTGCAATGTTCTCCTGGTTCTCCCCTCTTTGTGTCAGTTGATATAAATCTTCCCTGACTTTCCTGAAACCACCCCTTCATCATTTCTTATAGCACAGTAGCATTCCACCACAATCATATACTACAATTTGTTCTGCCATTCCCCAATTGATGGACATTCCCTCAATTTCCAAATCTTTGCTACCACAAGAGCCTCTATAAATATTTTTGCACAAATATGAGGGACATAGAATGCTAAGGCTGAAAGGGACCTCAGAACAGAGAATGTCAGAGCTGAAAAGGACCTTGAAACTTAGAATTTCAGAGCTGGAAGGAACTTAGAACATAGATATTAAAACAAAGAACATAGAACATTAGAACTTTTAAAATCCCCTTCACCATTATGTAGATTGGAGGTATAAGAAGGGTGATGAAGGTGAACATATACTCTGGCCCCTTGCTAAAGGACATGCATGACCAGCGGCTTTCTAGTTGGTCCTCATGTGCCCTTGTGACTAGGAATAAATGGTACTTGAACTAAAAAGAACCATCTGGGGGAGATAGGTGGCAAAGTGGACAGAGCACCAGTCCTGGAGTCAGGAGGACTTGAGTTCAAACACAGCCTGGGACACTTTATACTTACTAGCTGGGTGACTCTGGGCAAGTCAATTAACTCCGATTGCCTTACAAAAATAAAGAAATATTAAAAAGAAGAACCATCCACTCTGTGGACCATAAGGATGGAGGAGAGGCTGCTCTCAGCCTTTTTCATGGACTTTTTGTTGGGTCATCTCTTTCGGATTTCCAGTGAAAGTGGGGAGAGAGCACTTCTCTCCCCTTTCTCTGAACCCAGAAGTTCTGGTGACTGTATACAAATGTTATTCTTTGGAAAAGTTTGAGACTGGACCATGGCTCTCTTATCTTTTTTTTTTTTTTTTTGGTTTCTCATAGCCCAAGTCACTGAATAGCAATCCTAAGAAATGTGCATTTCCAGGTCTATTGATAGGCAACCTCTTGAGTTCAAGAGGCAAGAAATTCATGGTTCATCAGGACTTGATTTACAAAATGATTGCTTTTGTCTTTGAATATGTTCTCTCTTCAACACATCTCCCTCCCCCTTATGCTGGGCTGAGTTTCTTGGGTGTGAGGACAAACCTTTGTCTGTTTCTACTGCCACAGTGTATGTGTATATGCTTTTGTTTTGCCTGCTTGCTGCATCAAATAATAAAAAAACTCTTGTTTGTATTATTTCCCCATCTACCAATTTTCTGGAAACTCTCAAACCCAGGTATTTGTTTTAACCCAAGCCATGAGGCAAAAGAAAGCAATTCACCATTACCTATAGGACTCACTTGAGGCTGTTATCTGGATGGGCAAATACGTTAGGAGACTAGTTTATCTGCTTATTGATTGATTAACCTATGATCACCATTGTTCTCTAGAGAGAAGTCCTTATTTTGTAGACTTGGAAGTCCAGGATCAGAAAGCATGCTGCTGAATCTGAAAGGACTAAGGGAAAGCCCGAGCTATGCCTTGGTTTGCCAAGAAATCTGAATTTAAGATTCACTCAGATGATACAGATTTGAGATGAGTGTGAATATCCATGGAGTAGTGCTGTAAAATTGCCTTTATCTCCTGAGAAAGGATAATAAGTAATGGTTTGTTGTTTCATGCTTTAAATATTTGTTCATGTGTGCTTATGAATCTTTTAAGTTTTAAGCATTTTAAAAAATCTGATATCTACTTTGTACATTGTTTTTCAATTGTTTTAGCTGTGTCTGATTCTTTGTGACCCTATTTGGAGTTTTCTTGGCAAAGAAATTGGACAGGTTGACCATTTCCTTCTCCAGCTCATTTTACAGATGAGGAAACACAACAATACAGGGTTGTGTACAACAGTACACAACAGATAAGGATCACACAACAATAAGTATCTGAGCCTGGATTTGAACTCAAGTCTTCTGATTCCAGGCCCAGAGAACTCTATCCCCTGTGCCACCTAGCTCTCTATCTATGTCTGACTCTTCATGACCCCTTTTGGGATTTTCTTGTCAAAGATACTGAAGTGGTTTGCCATTTCCTTCTTCAGCTTGTTTTATAGATGAGGAAACTAAGGCAAACAGGATTAAGTAACTCACTTAGGGTCACCCAGCTAGTAAGTGTTTCAGGTCAGATTTGAATCCAGGAAACTGAGTCTTCCCGACTCCAGACCTGGTACTCTATTCCTCGTGCAATCTATCTAGATTGGTTACCTTTTAATATTCAAATCCTACCTTAGATTCTTATCAGCTATATGATACTAGGCAATCCTTAACCACCCTCCAAAATAAAGTGGGTGGACTTGATGAACTCCAAGGTCTCTTCTAGATTGAAATCTCTGATTTGATGATAAGTTTTCCACATTCCAGGCTTTTAAATCCTTGGATGATTTCCCAGGTTGATGGAATATAACATACAAATCAGCCCCTACTCACAAAAAAAAAAAAGAGAGAGAGAGAAAAGAAGAAAAAAAGGATAGAAACCTCTGAACAGGTTGTAATCAGACAGATTGAATTGTATAATTTATTTGAAGATGTTGAGCTTCATAAGGACAGGACTGAGGTAATATTTCACCTATATCCTAACACTAGGTTTGGACCCAGTAGACCCTTAATAACTGGGTTAAATTTAACAAACACTTATTCAGTGCATGCTAAGTACAATGTTGTCTGTTGAAAGTATAGATAGGACAAAGTCTAGGGCAAAACAAGAAATCAGCATCTTTAACGCACCTCTCCTTCCCTTCCCACCCCCTAGGGTCCTAGGCTGTGTTCTATCACTGCTGTGGTAGCTTATGGTAGTGTAAGGAGCATGGGATATATAATCAGACCTGAGTTCAAATCACAGTTCTGCCAGTGTCTCTATGTCTTATCTTGTCTAAATCATTTCCTCTCTCTGGGTCTCCATTTTCTCCTCTGTAAGATATGGGGGCTGGACCAGATCAGTTAGTTGGTCCCTTAGTCAACATACATTTATTAAGCCCTTACTATGTACCAGGTATTGTGCTCTGGGGATATGAAGAAAGACCAAAACAGTCCCTGTTCTCAAGGAGTTGACAATGGAGTGGGAGAGACAACATGAAAATACCTATGAACCCAACAAGATATATATACAGTAGATGGAAAATAATCTGAGAGAGGAAGGCACGAACAGCTGGGGGGACCGGGAAAGGCCTCCTGCAGAAGATGGGTGATGAACTGAGTCTTGAAGGAAGTCAGAGAGACTAAGAAGATGAGGAAGAGCATTCCACCATAGGAATGGGAGATGGCGTGTCCTGTATGAGGAAAAGCAAGTAAGCTAGTGGGACTGCATTGTCAAGCAGGCGGTGAAAAGTAAGGAAGACTAGAAAGGTAGGAAAGAGGAAGGCTTTTAAATGCTACAGGAGTTTGTTGTTATTTGATACAAACTGCTAAATTTTATTGAGTGTGTGTCAGAGGTTAGGGGTAGGGGCCGGAGGTGTATGCTATGGTCAGACTTAAGCTTTAGGAAAATAACTTTGGCATTTGAGAAGAATATGGGCTAGAGATGGGAGAAAACTGAGGCAGGGAAACCAACCAGAATGTTGTAATAGTCTAGGAGAGAGGTAAGGGCTTGTATGTATCCCAGAAATATTGTGATGATAGAAATGAGAAAATGTGGCAATGGATTAGATATGTGAGGTGAATCTAAGTGAGGAGTTGAGAAAGACATTGTAATAGTAAGCTGAGGTATCGGGGAGGACGGTGGTATCTTCTGTAGCAGCAGGATCAAACTCTAATAGAAGTGGGGGACATTATGCCGTATATGCAGGGGCTGGCCTATATATTGGCTTAGAAAATTACATATTAATATTATCTTTGTTGCATTTTTATTTATTTTGTTAAACATTTCCCAATTATGTTTTAATCTGCTGTATGGACTTCCAAGCTCACACTGGTTTGATCGGTCATAGTCAGACATACTGTATGTTGATCTCAACATAATGATGTCATTTTGTCCTCTTCAAAAATGAAGGACAATAATTAACCACTTTTTAGTCTGGTATAGGCTGCATTTGCAGAGCTGTAGGTGCTCGGTGTACTGTAATAGGGAAAACTGAAAGAGGAGAGGATTTGGGGGGAAAGAAAATGAGTTCTCTTTTGAATGTGTTGAGTTCAAGTTGCCTATAGGATATCCAAGAATGATATGGAACCATACAGGACAGAAAAGAGATTAAGGCTGAATTTAGATATACTAATAAAAAGCTACTATTTTTATAGTGTTTTAAGACTGAAAAAGCATTTCATACATTATCTCATTTCATCTTCACAACTACTCTTTGAGGTAAGAGCTATTATCACCTGCATTTTATAGATAAGGAAGTTGAAGATGAGAAATATTAAGTGACTAACCCAGGATTACATAAGTACAATGTTTGAGGTGGGATTTAAACTCAGGTCTTCTTAACTCAAATTAAATATTCTATGACCTTAGATCTGAGTCATCTGCATAGTCATGATAAGTGAACCCATAAAAGCTAATGAGATCATCTATGTGATAATAGAGAGGGAGAGAAGAGGACCTAGGACACAGTCTTAGGGGGCACGCAGGATTAGTGGGTGTGAAATGGGTTAAGATCCAACAAAGAGAATTGAGAAGGGGCAGTCAGATAGGTAGGTGAAGAACCAGGAGAGAACAGCCATCATGAAACCCTTTAGAGTGATGGTCAACAGTTCCAAAGATTACAGAGAGGTCATGAAAGATGAGGATTGAGGATTTAGATTTGGCAATTATGAGATCATTTGTAACTTTGAAGAAAACAATTTCTGTTGAATGATGATGTTGGAAACCAGGTTGCAGTGGCTTTAAGACAGAGTAGAAGGAGAGTTTGAAAGAAGAGACAGAGGAGGCAAATTTGGGCTCAGCATAAGGAAGAGTTTCGTGCATGTCACCACATTCTCTGCAATTTATATAGTCTTAGAGTTACCTAGAGCAGGCTTCTTAAACTTTTCCCCCCATTTCCTGTTTCTATAGCTTTCCTCGCCATTGCAAGACCTGAATGCATGCACAATATAAAGTGTACATGCTTTGTGTTCAGAACCAAGGTTACAGTGAAGGTGCTGATGCAATTCCCGCAAGTGCTGCCAGAAACACCATGGATTCATTATGAGTTTGATTTTGAATTAATTTTTGGTTGTTGTGCATTCAGGAAACTCGCCAAATGTTTTTTGACCCCATATGGGGTCCCAGCCTACAATTTAAGAAGTACTAGAGGAGAATCAAATGGCCTAAGGATCATACAGCCAGTAACATAACATACAACCAGATCAAGATGTTATTGGGAAATATTTTTACAAATAAAAATACAGTGAAAACAATGTTGATTTGTGGTTTTCTAAGTCACTGTGGCAGGAATCTGTTTCCGAGTGTGACACCTCAGCTGTCGAGGTCACCACCATTCTCCCAGTCACTTCAGTGCCTTCGTGGAAACCTCTCTTTCAGCTACCTCACATATCTAATCCATTTCCAAAGCTTCTTATTTTTGTCATCAAATTTCTGGTATATATTCCCTCTTTCAACAGATACCACCATGAATCAAGCCCTTACCTCTCTCCTATACAAGTGCAATATTCTGGTTGATTTCTCAGCCTCAATTTTCTCCCCTCTCCAATCCATACTCTACTCAACTGCCAAAGTTATTTTACTAAAGCTTAGGTCTGACTTGTTGGCCCCCTCAGTAAACTCCAGCAGTTCCCTATTACCTACAGTATCAAATACAGTAAACTCCTCTGGCATTTAAAGTCTTTCACAGCCTTCCCTTTTCCTGCCTTTCCTTATGCCTCCCTCACTCAAATCAAAGTCAACTGCAAGTCATGTCATCTTGAGGTCATGCTTCTCTTCGAAAACCAAGGACAAACACAAGCCAGGAGTGAGTAGCAGTTCCTCTCTTCTCCCCTCCACTCTTCTCCTCTGGTATTCTACCCAGGAAAAGGTGCACTCCATGACTAAAAGCTGCCTTTTATCCTCTGGGTTTACTGGCTTCATTTCTTGCTCGAAGATCAAGCCTTAAACCCAATTCACTCTGTAGCTCATAGACTGGACAACAAGTCCCCACCCACCTAGCACAGAGTGGATGTAATAACTAAATAGTAATCGTTTCTCTTTTACCCAGGAAGCCTGAGGATCTTCCCCTCCCAGTTTGATTTTTTTTTTATTAAAGGGGCTATCCCTAGAGTAGCTTAAAGAAGCCTATTCATTGAATGAGTGTATCTCACTTAAAGTAAGATTGTGACAAGACCAAAGCCTGAAAGGGTCAGGGTCTCATTTCTTCCTGGGCCATCTCCAGTTGTCCTGATAAATATTAGGCCACTGGACCCAGATGGCTCGGGAGAAGAAAGTAAGTCTGGTGACCTTGCACAGCCTTCCCTCACTCAAATCAGTCAATTGCAAGTCACATCATCATCCTGATATCATGGTCTCTTCAAGAATGAAGGACAAATGCAACAAGCTTTCCTTACTTTTCACCAGCCATTTGACAATACAGCCCCACTAGCTTATTTGTTTTTCTTTCCACAGAACACACCATACCCCATTCCCCTGCCTTTGCATTGTCTGTGCCCCCTGCCTGGAATGCTCTTCCTCACCCCTACTTCTTAGTCTCCCTGACTTCCTTCAAGACTCAACTTATCACCCATCTTCTGTAGGGGACCTGGAGAAAACAGATTATGAGCTGAGTCAATATGGCAGGATCTGTCTTTATTTGAGAGAGACACCTCTGGCCTAGAGCCCTGAGAAATGAAACAACTTGTCTGGAGTCACACAGTCAGTATATTTCAGAAGAAGGATTTGAATTCAGGTCTTCTTGGCTTCAAGACTGACTTTCTAACTATTATACCATGCTGCCTCTCCTGTTGTTGTTTACTCATTTTCATTCATGTCCAACATTGTGTGTCCCCTTTGGGGGTTTTCTTGGCAAGGATATTGGAGTAGTTTGCCATTTCCTTCTCCAGCTCCTTTTACAGATGAAGAAAATGAGGCAAACAGGGTTAAGTGACTCACTCAGAATCATGCACCTAGTAAGTATCTAAAGCTGGATTTGAATTTAGGTATTCCAGCCTCCAGGCTTGGTGCTTTATCTGCTGCATCACCTAGCTGCATGACTTATGTATGTATACATGTATTTATGCATGTATTTAAGTGTATATTAATACATATGTATGTATTTTATTTGTTTGATGGGTCACCATGGCCAAAAATGTTCATCCACTGAGTGGGGAGTACCTGCTACCACATCTTCTCAGAGCTTACCTAGGCTGGTCCTCAAACAACAAACATGGTCTTTTGCCAGAGCTGTATTCAAAGCCCTTCTACCTTGCTGGAACCTGCCAGAGATGGCCATTTATTTATTTGTTTGCCCATATATTCCTTTACCCATTCATTCATTTACCCATTTATCCATTTGTGAATTCATTCTTTCACTCATTCAAACTTTAAGTCTCAGAGGGTTAGTCATCAAGGCATGAAATCTATGACTATAGAAATTCATGAAACTGTCTATCAAGATGAGGAAGGGATTGCAGACTACTTTAGGAGAGGAAGGACCCACACTGGAGAAATCCCGTTTGTGTATCCATCCATCCACCCATCCTTCCATCTATCCAATTTATCATGAAAGTCTTAGCACATGAAATTTTTGTTGTTCATTTGTTCCTGTTGCGTCCAACTCTTTGTGATCCTGTTTGGGTTTTCTTGGCAAAGATACTGGAATGGTTTGCCATTTCCTTCTCCAGCTCATTTTGCTGATGAAGAAACTGAGGCAAATACGATGAAGTGACTTGTCCAGGGTCACATAACTAGTAAATGTCTGAGGCCAGATTTGAACTCAGGATGATAAGTATTCCTGACTTCAGGACTGGCACTCTATCCATTGCACCACCTAGCCACCCCAATCACATGAAATAGGAAGGACTTTTTCTACCTAATCACAGAGAACAGAACTAGGAGGCAAATTTAGGTTTTATAGCCTAGTGCAATACTTGGCACATACTAAATGCTTTTTGACTGACTAACTGATGTTAAAAAAATAAACAAATCCTATTAACACTTAGAGCCATCCAAAGTGAGGTGGCCTGCTTTGGAAAGGAATGGATCACTAGAAGGCTTTGAGCAAATGCTGGATGACCCCTTATTTGGTATATTAAGATAGCTATGTGGATGAAGCACAGGCCTTGAAATATGGAAGACTTGAGTTCAAATGGAGTCTCACTTACTAACTGTGGGACTCTGCGCATTTCACTTAATCTCTGTTGGCCTCAGTTTCCTTAACTGTAAAATGGGGATAATCCTAGCAGGGTTATTGTGATGATAAAGTGAGATATTGTAGTTCATTTTGTAAATCTTAAAGCACTATATACATGCAAGTACATGCAAGTTGTTGTTGTTTTAGAGTAGAGGGGATTCTTTTTCAGCCACCATTTGGGCTATCTGGACATCCCTTTAAACTCTAATATTCAATCATCCACCCACCCTATCATCTATTACTCTCTGATTCAATCAATCATCCATCTACCCATCCATTTATTCTTCCTGTCAAGAGTATTTATGAGTTACCTTCATGCATTCGTTTCTGATTGATGTTGAGGGCCTATTTGGAAAAAGTATGAAACCCAATTCCTTCCTGCAGATTGGTTAGTCTTGCTGGGGACTTACAATATAATTGGGTAATGAACAAGCCAGAGGCTGGAACTCAAGCTTCCTGACTCTAAGTCTAGGGCTACTGCACCACAAATTCCCAAGGTCTCTTAAAGTCCCTATCTCTACAATGTTCTCTCCTCCCCTTCTCCAGACTGGGCCCTCATTTGGATGCATTCCAGCTGTTTCTCATTCCCCTTACTGAGCCTGATCTCCGGTCCAGTGGCTCTCCTTGACTGAGGCCTGAACCACATCCATGGTTCCCCGACCTCAATATGAACAACCCCCATTCAGTGGGGGATGAAGAGCTCAGAATTCTTGAGTCCCAGGTCACTGAGCTGCACTATTATTTTCATCTTTCTTGGGGGGAGGGGAGGTGTTTGGAGCCAGGCTTACATCAGGCATTTCCTTATTAAGAGAAATCGGAGCAACGCCCAGAGATAATCATTCTTTGGACATGAAGGAAGTCAAAGTCCCACAGGAGGAGAAATGATCTATGGTCTTTTAACCTACACATTCTTCAGGGATAAGTGTAGATCCTGGAAGTGCCTTAGACCATCCCTGTCCCCCATCTTTGCTCTCCCTTCTCCTCCTACCCCCACCCCTTTACAGAGAATTAGTCTGCTTCAGGCGAGGGTTGGGACCCAGGACTGTGCTCTGAGCTAGAGACAAAAGGCCTGAAAACCTCCAGGGGCTGGAGGATAAGGATGGAAGATGAAGAAGACCTAGGGTGGGGGCAGGGGGAGATTGCAAGATGCAAGCATCCCCCAGAACTCAGCTTAAACCCACACACCCTCTACCTCAATTAGTCAAGAGTAGAAGGGATCTAACTCTCCCTACCCCCTGGATCCTGATCATTTCCTATAGTCCAACCAGTCCAGACTGCATCTGGGTCTTCCTGCATACCTGCCCCAACTCCCTCTGCTGTCTCTCCCTTCCTCTCCTTGGATCTCTCCCTGCTTTCTCACTCTCAGAGACCCTCTCTGCATCTCTCTCCATATCCTCATTTACTCTTTCCATGCCCGCCCCGCTTTATTCCTGTTCTCCCCTCCCTGTCCCTTTCTCTCTTCCTGCTCCTGTCTCTGGCCTTTTCTAATCTATCTACCTGTTTTTCTGTCTCTTTCTCTTGAGTATCTTTGAACTTCCTATCTTTATGTTCTCATCTTAGTTTCTGTCTTTCATTCTCTACCTCTCTCTTTTCTCTCTCTCTGTCTGTCTCTCTGTCTGTGTGTGTGTCTCTCTCTCCCCCTCTCTTTCCCTCTTTCCCCCACCTCTCCTTCCCCCCTCTCTCTTTTCCTCCTTTCCCACCCACAGCACGTCTTTTCCAATCTGTCCAAAGACTTGTATTTTATTCATTTGCTTCTCACATTTCCAGAACCGGGGCTGCTCACAGCACATTTTGTACCAGAAAAAGCAACTTTTGGACTTTTCTCATCTGGGCTGAATGCAGGTTTCCAAGGACTGATACCTTCTGCTTTTCCTCCCCTAAGGATATGGGAAGATCAGTCTTGGAAAACACTTAAGGTTATCCCAAACAATTGCACTTAACTCCCTTCCCTTCCCTCCCCCATCCCTGATTGGGGCTGTCCTCCCCTCCCCCTCCCTGCTCCCCTGCTAAAGTTCCTCGGAAGATCCAAGATAACCAAACTGGAAAAGAGCATTTCTTTTAACACGCATATTGAGCTGGGCTTTGCAATTCACACACCACTTCTTTTGCCTTCGTTGTCCTCAGACCCTCAAATAAGGAAGGGTCAAGAATATTTTTATTTACAAGAATATTTTTTATTATCAAGAATCTATGTTAAGCATTGACTGGTGATATATGGAATGATCATGACAATGTCAGTAACTGGTATGTATATATCATCAGACTGGGAGTTTGGAGCTCTATGTTATTCTCTGGACTCTACCATTAACTAACTGTCTATGTGACTTTGAGGAATTTCCTATTTCTGGGTCCCAGGACCCTCATCTGTGAGAGGAAAGACTTGAACTAGATGATCTTTTCAAAGTCCCTTCTTGGTGTAAAATTGTATGTTCTGACATTTTTTGATCTAAGAACCCTTTGAACACTGACATTCTGCAATACCAGTACTCAGAGACTTTGGGGATTATCTAGTCCAATGCCCTATGCTTGGGAGTTGGTTCTCCTAGATAAATGTCAGGCCAACCATTGGACCCTTAGACTAGGAGACATGAGAGAGGCCTGAAGGATTCCAGTGGTATGAACACGGAGGCGGAGCAGGACAAATCTGAACTCTGGGGGATAACAGCTGCTGTGACCCTTATTCACCCCTTCTGTTCTAGGCTAAAGCACACTGCTTTAAGAGACACAGGACCTGGCTTCACATCTATTTGTGCTACTTATTAGTTATGTAATCATAGATGAAGTGCTGGCTCTCAGGTCAGGAAGACCTGAATTCAAATATGACCTCAGACACTTACTATTATGTGACCCTGGGCAAATCACTGAACCCTGTTTGCCTCAGTTTCCTCATCTGTAAAATGAGCTGCAGAAGTTTTGAAATGCAAATCACTCCTGGATCTTTGCCAATAAAATCCCAAAAGGGATTGTGAAGAGTCAGACACAACTAAAACTCAACAATCATGGAAAAGTCACTCCCCTTTTCATAGATCTTACTTCACATTCCCAAGCCCAAGTTTCTCAGCCAAACCCTTAAAAAGTTAGAAAGAGTTAAAAAAGCACATACCTGGTTTCTGATCTCACTGCTGGACGAAAGCCACTTTATTCAAGGTCACCAACGATCTCTTAATTGCCATAGCTTATAGCCCTTTCTAAATTCCCCTTTCTCTTGACTTCTTGGCAGCATCTGACACTGATGACTATTCGCTTGAGCCATATTATACTCCCTGTAACTGTGAGGGGGCCCCAAGACTCTGTCCTGTGCCTTCTTCCTGTCTCCGTCTTGGTGATTGCACTGGTTCACATGGGTTCCATGATTGTTTCTTATGCAGATGCTTATATACATATACATTATGTGTGCATACATATGTGTGTATATATAATATCTCTATATCTATCTATCTATCTATCGAGATCTCCAATCCTAATCTCTGAGCTAGTCCTACATCACCAGTTACCTATTGGATGTCTCATAAACATCTTCAGCCCAACATGTCGAAAGCAGATTCATCATCTTTCCCTCCAAGTCCTCCCCTCTTCTTAACTTGGTTATCACTGTCAAGGGCACCACCACGTTCTAGGCCACACAGCTTCTCCCCCTCAGTCTCATCACTCTCACTTAGACCACCTATCTAATCAGCTGCCAAATCTTGCTATCTCTCTCTCCATGATATCACTTGCATATGCCCCCTTCTCTCTGCTCATGCAACTACCACCCTAGTTCAGGCCTTCATTACATCTTTTTTAAATTTTAATGTTCTACAATCACTACCATAAAACTTAGATTTTTACCCCCAACACCTACGCCCCACCACCTCTCTCCCTCCCCAAGATGGCATACAATTCTATATAGGATCTACATATACTTTCCTATTGAATATGTTTTCACTATAGTCATGCTATGTAGATGAATTAAAATAAATAGGAGAAATCATATAACAAATCAAAACATAATACACACACACACACACACACACACACAAACATGATCTGCTACATTCTGCCAATGAATTCCATAGTTCTTTCTCTGAATGTGGAAGGCATTTTGCCTTAGAAAACCATTGGGAATTTTTTAAGTTCTTGCAATATTACAAAGTTCCAAATCTACCAGAAAATACTCTTGCGCACTGTGGTCGTTGCTGTGCACAAAGTTCTCCTGGTTCTTCTGTTCCTTTCACTCAACATCAGATCATATAAGTCCTTCCAGGCCTCTCTGAAGTCTTCCTGTTCATCATTTCTTATAGCACAATAGTATTCAATTACATTCATATACCATAATTTATTCAGTCATTCCCCAATTGTTGGGCATCCCCTTGATTTCCAGTTTTTGGCAACTACAAAGAGAGCTGCTGTAAATATTTTTGTACTTGTAGGACCCTTTTCCATTTTTATGATCTCTTGGGGATACAGTCCTAGTGGCAGTATTGCCAGGTCAAAGGGTATGCACATTTTTGTAGCCCTTTGGGCATAGTTCCAAACCACTCTCCAGAATGGTTGGATGAGCTCATAGCTCCACCAACCTTCATTATATCTTGTCCGGGTTCTTGTAATAGCCTCCTAATTGGCCTCCCTGACTCAAGTCTTTCAGCATTCAGATTTATCTTCTACACAGCTACCACAGTGATTTTCCTAAACTTTAGATCTGATCATGTCACTCTTTTACTCAATAAACTGCAGTGGTTCCCTTTGCTTCTCTGTTTGGCATTTAAAATTATTTGCGACCTGACTCCATGCTATTTATCCAGCATTCTTATATAACAGGAACGAGGGCATGTGTAGAGTACAATAGAGTGTTTGTCAGGTGCAAAATCCTCACAGGGAGAAACTGAGGAGCCTGTTTCTTGGAGACCTGTGAGAAAATCATATCAACCAGCATTTATTACACACTTACTGTGTGCCTGTCAGATACTGTACTACATACCAAGGAGACACTTTTGTCTTCTTTGTGATTTCATGGACCATAGGACATATGGACCTTCTATGGTCCACTGTCTCTTGAAGTTTGTCCAGGTTCATGTCTGTTATTTCCAGGACACTATCTATCCATCTCATCTCCTGCCATCTCCTTTTCCTTTTGCCTTCAATTTTTCCAACATTAGGGTGTTTGCCCTTCTTCTGAGTCTCATCTTCTCATAATGTGGCCGAAGTATTTAAGCTCCAGCTTCAGTATTTGACCTTCCATTGAATAGCCTAAATTAATTTCCTTTAATACTAACTGATTTGATCTCCTTGCTGTTCAAGGGACTCTCAAAAGTCTTCTCTAGCAACACAATTGGAAAGCATGGATTCTGTAATTTCCAGACTTACTATGAACACCTGATCATTTTTAGCCTTATTTCAACTCTGAGCTCCTAAGTTTAATTACATCGATTCTACAATGGTCAGCTTTCCTTATAGTCCTACTCTCACAGCCATACGCTGCTACTGGAAAAACCATAGCTTTGACTATGTAGACCTTTGTCAGCAAGGTAATACCTCTGCTTTTTAGTATACTGTCCAGATTTACAATAGCTTTCCTTCCAAAGAGCAAGCATCTTTTAATTTCAGGGCTGCAGTCACCATCTACAGTGAACTTTGAGTCTAAGAACATAAAATCTGACCCTGATTCCATTTCTTCTTCTTCCATTTGCTTGGAAATGGTGAAACCAGTTACCAAGATCTTAGACATTTTCTTCACGTTAAGCTTGAGGCCAATTTTATTCTTTTCTCTTTCACCTTCATCAAGAGGCTTCTTAATATTATCACCCAAGAGCTCATGCTATTGGAAAGAGACAACATGTGAACAACTCTGTACAGACCTAATGACTATCATGGAAGTGCTTCAGAGAGAATTGAGGATTTGTAGATATTCTGTAACTAGCTCCAGTCTGTTAACCATATTCCTTTTTTTGATTAGCTGTACTCTGGACAGATCTTTTGGATCTCTTCAGTGATGGCATCTGGTGATAAATAATGCCATAAAGGGGAGAGATTTTTGAGCCCTCCCCACTAAGACTTCTCTGTATCTCTGTGATTGCAGACCTGGGTTCTTTGCTGGCCTCGGTGATTGTTTGGGTGGTTTGTTTTTTTTTTTTCTGTTTTAGGTGAAAAGAGATCAGTGCAGTGACATCCCAAAGTTCAGGTTTTGCAACCCTCCACGGCTACCTTGTATCTGCTTTAATTTTTCCCCCATTTCATACCACATATCTCTTTTTTAAAAAAAGAATATAATAAATTCCACATTACTTTTAAAACTGTCACGCATCTGTCTGTGCTTCCTTCTGTGCTGTCTTTGTTTTTCTTCCAAACATTTAAAAAAATGTTTCAATAGCTGCTTTTTTGCATCACTATTGCTACTGTACCCACACATCCTCCCCCACCAAATGAAAAACAGAGAGGAAGATGAAAAAAAAAAGAACTCAATACTTTTTAGTGACAGACTTAGTATGGCTACCTGGTCATTTTTAGCCTCATTTCAACTCGGAACTCAAGTTGAAGTGATCCAGCAGCCTCAGCCTCCCTAGTAGCAGAGATTACCAGGATGCCCCACCATACCCATCTGGTTTCCTTATTTAACTCCCTCAACACCCTTTGAAAACATTAAGGTACTGAAGGGATACTTCTTTTTCCTTCCATTCTTAGAATACTATCACTTTATCATCATATAGTTCCTTCTAGTTGCTTAAAACATTTAACTTTTGTACCCATATTTCAAAATTTCTACTTCCTTCTGTTCTTTAACCAGAAATTTCCCAAGTCCTCTATTCCATTAAAGATCCATTTCTCCTGTGGGATTATACTCAAATGTGCATGATGGCAATGACAACAATAACCGATATTCATAGAACATTGACCATGTGACCAGGCACTATGCAAAGTGTTTTACTATTATTGCCTCATTCGGTCCTCACCACAACCCTGGGAGGTAGGTGCTAGTACCATCCCTATTTTCAGATGAGAAAACTGAGGCAGAGTTTAAGTGACTTGCCCAGAGTCACACAGCTAGTAAGTACGTGAGGGCAAATTTGAACTCATGTCTTCCTGACTCCAGATCCAGAGTTTTGGGTCCTACAACACCCCCAACTGCCTATAGCATGGTAAATTACTCTTCGCTCTAAAGCTATACTCTCTTGTTTATGGCAGCAGTCTTGTATGATCCTGCCTTTGGCACCTTGGCACTTAGCTGATTCCTTCTGGATGCTTACAGGAACTTTTCTTTGATGTGGAAGCTCTGGATTTTGCTTAGGGCATTCCTGGTACCTTCTTTTTGGGATCCGTTTCAGGAGGTGATCGGTGCATTTTTCCTAGCTTCTCTTTGCCTTTTGATTCTAATTAATGTGGGCAGTTTTAATTTATGATTTCTTGAAATAGAGTATCCAGACTTTTGGTTTTTCTCTCAAGTTTTTCAGGGAGTCTAATGATTCTTGAATCATTTCTCCTTGATCTGTTTTCCAGGTCAGTTATTCTTAACATCAGATATGTTATATTTTCTTCTATTTAAATTTATTTTTAAAAATTTATTCTAATATTTCTCGATGTCTCATGGAGTCATTGATTTCTGTTTACTTGATTCTGGTTTTCAGGAAGTCTGTTTACTTGGGTGAGGTTTACCACTTTTACTTTTAATCTGTTTCCCTTTCAATTCTTTCCTCTAAATCTTTTATTTCATTCCCAATGAAGACTCGCTTCGTTTTTTTTTCGAGGTATTCATACAGTCCTTGTAGAAAATACTTTTTTTCATTGTAATCAGTGCTGAAATTGTTGGAGTTTCTCCTTTTCTAGGCTTGTTTTGCCCTGATCTAAATCAATAACAATTTTTTAAAAATACTGGTCAACGTCTTCACTGATTGCTCCTCTCTCCAGCTTTATTTCCTGAATTGGGGCTTTGGGCAAAGCCAAGGCCCTGACCCACTTCGTGTGTGGGAGGGTGGTTGGTCCTGCCTGATCTTACCCTGAATTCTTATACTGACTTTCTCCTCCTGGAATTAGGTCCACTTTAAGACATTTTTAAGGTTCAAAATAATGGATTTTCATGCCTCCTTATGGAGTCTCAGGACACAGTACTGAGGACTTTGGAACCATTGGGCAACTGGGATGTCCTGGTCTGGGTACTACAGCATTCCCCTGGACATTGCTGCACCTTTGGGCTAATCCTTGGACCACAGACCCACAGTCCTTCCCTGAGTCTATATTCAAAGCCTTCCCACATTGGTAGGATTTGCCAGAGCTGGCATAGCCTTTAAGAAAACAGGAATTTTCCCATCCCTTGGTGGAAGGCAGTATCCAACCTGGCTCAAGATACCAGAAATTCCTGGGGTTTTTTCCAAGACTTTTAGTGAATCCTCACCAGTCATGATCCTCAAAGTAGTCCCATTGTTTTTTGTGCTTCCAAGTAGCAGTAGATTCATTTCAACAAATTCAACGAAGCACCTACCATGTACCAAGCACTGTGCTAGATACTGAGCATACAAAGTCAAGATGCAACAGCCCTTGCCCTCAAGGATGCTACTCATTGCTGCTTACATGCTACTGATCTCCCATTTTCTCTGCATAGCTTACTAATTAACATGGTATTAAGCATATTTATGTGAATGTGTGCCCTCTTGGGCAGAGGGTCTATGAACTTGCTTAAAAAATATACGTTGGTAACATTTCAGTGCAATTGCTTCCTTTGTATTCCTATGTAGTTTATTTTATGCATTTAAAAATCATTCTGAGAAGGGATTTAAAGATTATATTAGATTAGCACAGGGGTCCCTAACACAAAAAAGGTCAAGAACTCCCATCTTAGGGCCACAGTCTGAAGCATGCACATAATCATGTGTATAAACAGAGGCATACACTCAAATATACGCACATACTTATATGTGTATACACACACACACACACACACACACACACACATATATATATATACCCAGAAGCACACATGCATGTACACCCACATGGAAATGCACACACACAATTTAGTTCTATGCTGTTCCATGGTTTTATCCAAGAGAGGGGTTAAGACATAATTGTCATGGTTGTTAAATTTTCAGACGACATGAAGATAGGAGAGGTAGTTAATGCACTGAATGATAAAGTTGGTACTCAAAAAGATCTCCAACTAGAACATTAGACCATATCTAAGGAAATGACATTGAATATATATGTCTAAAGTTTTATCAAGGGTTCAAAAAACAACCTTACAAGTGCACGATAGAGAAAGCATGGCTAAAACAAAGTTTATATTTAGGCATTTGGTGAATTTCAAGCTCATTATGAGTCAATAGTGTAATATGATTTTTAAAAATATGATTTAAATGAATATTCAAATGTGATTGTTTAAAAAGTCCATGAGATCTTAGGCTTCATTAAGAGAGGTATGGTGTCTAGGAATGAGGAGGTGACAGGCTCTCTGCCCAGCGAGCTGGTCCGATCCCATCTGGAAGACTATGGTCAATTCTGGAAGCCAGAAGAATGTTAGTAAGTTGGAGAGAATCCAGAGAGAAACTAGAACGATTAAGTCTCATTAGATCATAACCTAAGGGAATTGGTTGAAGGAGCTAGAGATGTTTAGCCTGGAGAAGAGAAAACTGAGGGGTAGAGACAAGGAAAGAGGAGAGCAGGATCTAATAACTGTTCCATTATGTGTACTCTACTTTTTTTTGGTTTTGTTGTTTGTTGCTTAATTTCACTTTATTTTCAGGTCCAAATTTTCTCACTTACCCTCCTACTGAGAAGGAAAGAAATACAAAACCATTAAAAATTCAAAGTCATGCCAAATAAACTTCTGCATTAAGCATGTTTGGGGTGGGGGAGAAAAAACATGTCTGAGTCTTCACTGGGTCCATTAGTGCTCTATCTGAAGGTGGACAGTATTTTTCATCATGAGTATTTTGAATTGTGGGGGTTGTTGTGCTGGTCAGAGTTCCTATATGTTCCACAGGTGATTATCTTTAAAATATTGCTGTTACTATGTACATTTTCCTGCTCACTTCACTTTGCATCAGTTCATATAAGGCTTCCCAGGTTTTTCTGAAACCATCTCCTTCACCATTTCTTATAGCTCTTTAGTATTTCATCATATTCATATAACATAATTTGTCTAACCATACCCCAATTGATGGGCATCTTTTCAGTTTTCAATTCTTTACCACCATAAAAAGAATTTATATATATATATATATATATACATATATATATGTATATATATATATATATATATATATATGTATGTATGTATGTATGTATGTATGTATGTATATGTACATGTAAGTCCTTTCTGTTTTTCTTTTATTTCTTTGGGATATAGACTTAGTAGGGGAATTGTTGTGTTAAAGGATATGCACAGTTTCATAGCCCTTTAGGTACGGTTTCAATTTAATCTTCAGAGTGACTGAATTACTTCACAACTCCACCAACAATACTTTAGTATCCCAGTTTTTCCACATCCCCTCCAATTTGTCATTTTCCTTTTCTGTCATGTTAGCCAATCTGACAGAGGCAAAGTGATCCCTTAGAATTATTTTAATTTGCATTTCTCTAATCATTAGTGACTTAGAGAATTTTTTAAAATTAAATACAATTTTTGTTAGATTTTAAGTTCCAAACTGACTCCCTCCTCTCCTCATCTCAAATTAGAGAAAGCCACCATTTGACACAAATTTGTAATTATATGTAAAACCATACTCTGCTCACTTCTTTCTCTGGAGGTGGATAATATCTTCCTTTGGTCCTTTGTAGTCTATTTGAGTATTTGTAATATTCATGATAATTTAGATATTCACAGTTGTCCTTTGAAAAATATTGCTGCTACATATACAATGTTCTCTTGGTTTTACTCATTTCACTCTTCAATATTTCATGAAAGTCTTTCTATGTTTTTCTAAAACCAATCTGCTCATTATTTCTTATATCATGGTAGTATTCCATCACAATCATACACCACAACTTGTTTAGCCATTCCCCAATTGATGGGCATCCCCTCAGTTTCCCGTCCTTTGTCACTACAAAGTGCTACAAATATTTTGGAACATATAGATTCTTTTCCTTTTTCCCCTGATCATCTTGGGAAACAGGCCTAATAGTTGTATTGCTGCATCAGAAGATATACATAGTTAATAACCCTTTGGGTTTAATTCCAGATTGTTCCCCAAAATGTTTGGATCAGTTGACAGTTCCACTAACAGTGTATTAGTGTCCCATTTTCCATATCCCTTCCATCATCTGTCATTTTCCCCTTCTACCATTTTAGTTAGTCTTCTAGGTGTGAGATAATAACTCAATTATTTTAATTTGCCTTTCTCTAATTAATTGTGATTTAGAGCATTTTTTCATATGACTATTGATAACTTTGATTTCTCTCTCTGATAAATACCTGTCCCTTAACCATTTATCAGTTGGGAATATGTGGCTCTCTCTTATGGAAGGATTAGATTTCTGTTTGGTCCCTGGAAGCAGGATGAGGAATAAGACAGAAGTTCTGAAGAGGCAAATTTACTGATTGATTGACTTGATATAAAAGAAAAACTTTTTAAAAATTAGAGCTTTTTGTTCATCTTTGCCAATGTGATGGGTGTGACAAGTCACCTAAGAGATCTTAAGTCACTTTCTTGTTAATTTTGCTTAATTATTTTACTTTGTTACAAGAGACCTCCCACAGAGTAGACATAAGCTGTAAATGTAACGTAAAAACAAAACACAACCATAAAACTTTAAAAAGCGATGAGAGCTGTGCAAAAGTGGAATGGCAATCTTCCAGCCAAGATTAGATGACCACATGCCACATATGTGGTTGTGAGGATTCTAGTTCAGTCGTGAGTTGGCCTAAGGGAAGGGTCCCTTCTGTGTCTTAAATTCCAAGATTTTCATTTCCATGGTTCTTTACAAGCACAGACACATTCCTACACCATAACAAACTGAGGCCCAAGGTCTCAGTTAGGAGGCACAATGAATAAAACACTGAGCCTGGAGGCAGGATGACAAAAGCAGCCTCAAACACTAGGGTATGACCTTGGGCAAGTTGCTTAACCTCTAGTTGCATCTATCTCCTCCCCTGTAAGATAGGGATGATAACAGCACCACCTCCCTCCCAGGGCTGTTGTGTGGATCAAATGAGATAATATTTGTAAAGCCCCTGGCACTTAGTGCTGTGCCTGGCATGTACTAGGCATAATAAATTTGTTTGTATTTGCTTTCCTTTCATTTCTATCCCTAGGTAGGACTACTTAATTAAATAGGGCTTTCTGGTTCTGATGGAAAAGAGGTCATGGTCTGAAGGCTTCATAGTCTATTGAGTTTGGGAGCAGGATGCACTTTGAAAGTTCCCAAGGTGTCTGAATTTCTCCTGGTCACATGACCAAGCTTGGGCAGGCTAGGATTCAGGTCAGGGACCTTGAGAGGTTAATTTCAGGTGGATTAAGTTCAGTCATACAGAGCTGGCTTGTCTCACACTTTCCCTATCTTTCCACCTCACCACTGCACCACCCTGGCAGGTGTCCATTTCATGTCCTCACGCAGGGAAACTCTGGGTCTGTTCATAGTTGGCAATAAAACTGAAACAACTGGCTAGCCTGTGGATAGCTCCGCGTGTGTGTGTGTGTGTGTGTGTGTGTGTGAGAGAGAGAGAGAGACAGAGAGACAGAGAGACAGAGAGACACAGAGAGAGAGAGAGAGAGAGACAGAAAGACAGAGAGAGAGAGAGAGAGAGCACTCACCCAAGGAGCTGTCTGCTTCTTCACTAAAACTGGGAGCAGAAGGTACAAAGATGGAATATGTGGTGCAGTACATAGAGTGCTGTTCCTAGTGTCAAGAATGCTTATCTTACTGAGTTCAAATCTGGCATCAGACACTTACTAGCTCTGTGATCCTGGATAAGTCACTTAACCCTGTTTGCCTCAGTTTCCTTATCTGTAAAATGTGAGGGAGAAGGAAATGGTAAACCACTCCAGTGTCTTTGCCAAGAAAACCCCACAATGAGGACATGACTGAAACAATTGAACAGCAGGTATGAGGAAGAGGGCTACTGGCTGGACCACAGAGTGTGGTAACAGGAATAATGTACACTAAGATTAGAAAGGTAGGTTGGGGACAGGTTGTAAAGGGCTCCAGAATTGTATGACCTCTACCACCTCTAGGATCCATTCCAGCTCTAAAGTTCTGAGTCTATCAGCCTGCGTGTAAATTATTGGATTTATTTTTCTCTGTTCAGCAGCAAATTTTTTATTGCTCCATACATTTTTGATTTAAGTTTTAAAATTTTTATCTTTTGCTTTTCCATCACATTTCCCGAAATTGTATTTCTCTCCTCTTTGTCCCAGAACATTATACACTTAAAAAAAAAAAAAAATATATATATATATATATATATATATATATATATATATATATATATAAATTTGGCAAAACTAACCTTCATATCCAACAAATCCTACATCATGTTCGGTGTTTTACACCCATGACCATAGGTGCACAGAAATATGGTTTTTTTGTCTATCTATCTAGCAGATCCATACTTCAGGGGACAGCCTGCCTGTTAGGACTTCACCCTCCTATCCCACTCACATACCACATACTGCCAGAAGCCTCTTCCTAATGCTCAGCTCTAATTCCTTCGCTCTTTTCAGAAACTTTCAGTGAAGATCCATGGCCAAAAAGTCCAAATATCTCAGTCTGTCATTTGAACTCCTTCTCAGACTATTCCCAACTGACCAAAATCTACAATGGACCTTAGGAATCACTTGGAGGAGGGAGGGAGAAAAGGGGATCAGGGAAGGCTTCCTGGAGGAGAGGAGGTACCTGAGCAGGATCTTGGAGGAAACTCAGGTTCACAGAGATTAAATGATTTGGCCAAGGTGTAGGAGTTGAATTGATTAATGTGTGCACAGCATCTCAGAGCTAGAAATGACATAGAAAACATATAGTCTACCATTTCTCTCCTCTCTTCCCTCATTAAAGCTTTCCTTCTACAGCCTTTCTGCCAGGAGAATCATCCAGCTTCTACAAGAACACCTAGAGAGCTCACTGAGAGGCAACATGGTGGCATGGAAGTGGCCTTGGGTTTGGAGGAGGAGACTTTTACTTATGAGCCATATGACTGTCTTGATTTCTGTTTCCTCATCTCTAAAGTGGTGAGACTAAATCTTATATTTCTACCTTGCTGAGAGACTGAGAAAAATGTTCCATAAACCTGAGAGAGCTATAGAAGAGGAGATGTTATTACATTTCCCAGTTTCTTTAACTAAATCCTTACCTGACAAATTCTAGGGATAAGACAATGGGGAATTCTCATTGAAGCAGTCCACTGTTGGAATTCCCCGGAAAGGAGAAGATGATTCAGTGCTTGGCTCAGAGTCCCCTCAGGAGGGAAGCTTGTCTACCCACAGGACCCCTGCCTCAAAGCTCGGCTCAGTCCAACCAATAATATGCCTATCATAGGGGCCCAGGCCTGGGTCAGGGTCTGTCTCCCATGGAAAAAGGGAGGATGTGTGAGCAGTTCCAGGGTCAGGGGCTCCAGAGGCATGTGCTGTGCATGTGTATATGTGTAATGGGGGAGATAGAGGAAATTGGACAATGCTGAGTTCTTTCCATCTTCCCTCGTAAATTGATCTTCCAGCCCGGTTTTAGCAGTTCTCTGGAAACCCTCCAGCTGAGCCAGAGCTTTCTGTAACTACGGGTGGGCCCTGCTTTTTTAAAAAAGAAATCCCACAATTCCAAGAAAACAAACCAAACCCCCCCCAAAAATACTCCTCTTACTTGTGCATCACACTTGCTGATTTACAAAGCTCTTTATAGTTTACAAGGGATCCTATTGTTTACAAAGTACTTCATAGTTTACAATTTAACATTTCTTCAGCAGAGCTATGAACAAAGAGCTGCACTTTACAGTTTACAAAATGGTCTATAGCTTACAAAAAGTCCTTTTCAGTTTATAAAGCACTTTGCCATTTATAAGTTCCTTTACAGATATAAAGTTCTTTCTGTGGCACAAAGTGCTTTTACATCCATTATCTCACTAGATCCATACATCAGTTATTGTCCCCACCTGTAAGGTGGGTAAAATTAGACTCTCTGAAAGAGCCTAAGTCACACAACAAATTAGGGCTGATACTAGAACTAGAACCCAGGCCTCCAGTCTGCTCTGGTACTCTATGCACTATATCTCTCTGCCTCCAACCTTATCTTCACCTACTTTCCAGTCTGATCCTAACCTTCTAAAGAAGCCAGTTCCTTGTACAAATTTTCCCCACTGGACCTTTGCTCAGGCTGTTCCTCTTGCCTGGAACACCCTTCTTCACTCCACTGTCCATTTCTAAATACTCCCTGATTTTAAAGACCCTGCTCAAGCTTCTCCATCTCCAGGAAGCCTTCACTGATTACTGCAGCCAATGTATACTAGCGCTGGTTAACACTGGCTAGTGAGAGCCAAGTGTTAAATATTCAGGGGAGCATTTACACCTCAGAAATCAGCAACTGCTACAAAGCAGGGCTTGAGTTATTGTTCTGTGGATTGCCTAGACTTAAGGAAGTGATAGAAAAAATGTTCATAATTAAAAGTGTGGCAGGTGTATTTTTTTTTCCAGCGAGCCAGTTGTTAAACATTCATCAGTGCATCCTTGATTATAACCCACACTGGTCTTTCCTGACTCTGAGCCCCTTTGTTTTTTGTCTCATGATGGCCAGAGCTGGGCATGACTTTAGAGAAATAATCTAGTTCAACAGCCTCATTATAAAGATGATCATTGTTTTCGGTCATATCTAACTCTTTCTGACCCCATTTAGGGTTTTTTTGGCAAAGATACTGGAGTGGTTTGCCATTTCCTTCTCCTGCTCATTTTACAGATAAGGAAACTGAGGCAAACAGGGTGAAGTGACTTGCTAAGGGTCATACAGCTAGTGTCTGAGTCCGGATTTGAACTCAGAAAGATGAGTCTTCCTAACTCCCAGGCCTATCTCTCTATCCACCATGTGACCTAGCCATCCATCAACTGATAGTAATAAGAACTCCCATTGGTCTAGGGGGTTCGGGTTTATAAAAGGCTGGACTCACAATGTCCTTGTGGAGCAAGTAGTGAGTATTACTATTTCCAATGGAGACAAGGAAACTGAACGTCAGAGAGGTTAAATCTTTTGCGCAGGATCACAAACTTTGTAATTGGTGGAGGAAGGTTGGGACTCGAACCCAGGTCTTCTGACTTGAGTCCAGTGTACCATACCGGGTTTCCTTTCTTGATGTTACACTGACCTATACCATCCTCCATGACCTCACTGGACCAACCTTGTATAACTCCTTTCCTTTTCCTGGGTCTCCACTTAATCTTCTATAAAATGGGAATAACAAGCACCATCCAGTGATATCTCAGGATTGTTGGAAGAGTCCTGTGAGATGATGGATGTCATTAGTGATCACTCAGTTAGTTATGCCATCTTGAGCAGGTCTCTCTGAATCTTAATTTTTTCCTCTTTAAATGAGAAAGTTGGACTAGGGAGGCGGTGTGCTATAGTGGGAGATGCACTGAACTGGGGACAGAGGACCTGGGTTTATGTCCTAGCTATCCATGACCTTTGTGATCTTGACCAAATGGTGTAGTGGTTAGAGCACTAGGTCTTGAATCAGGAAGATGTGAGTCCAAATCTGACTTCAGAATCATATTAGCTTTTGTGACCTTAGACAAGTCACTTAATCTCTGCTTGCCCCCATTTCCTCATGGGTAAAATGGGGAAAACAATAGCACCTATCTCCCAGGGTTGCTGTGAGATAATATTTGTAAAGAGCTTTCACAGTGCCTGGCACATAGTAGGTGCTACATAAATGCTATTATTAGTAGTAAAATGGGAAGGCTGGCCTAGGTACCGTCTTAGGTCTCTTTGGCTCTAAATCCTATTATGTTTATACAGTTAGTACTGGGTTTAGAGTCAGGAAGACAAGTTCAAACTGGCTTCAGACACCAACCAGCTGTGTTTCCCTGGGTAGGTCACTTAAGCGCTGTCTGTCTCAGTTTCCTCAACTGTAAAATGTTAATAGTAATAGCACATATCTCTCAGGATCATTGTGAGGACCAAATGAGATAACATTTATAAAGTGCTTTGCACAATATCTGGCACATAGTGGTGCTTAATAAATGCTTGTTCCCTTTCCTCCCCTTCCCTATGCAGATGATTCTCAAATTAATATATCAATCCTTATCTTTCTTGAGAATCTGGAGATAAGTAGAGGGCTAAGGACAGTCAATGCCTTGGAAGATGATCACATGTAGAATGTTAGGACTTGGGAGGTGGAAGATGATAGTGACAGAGAAAGAGTGATCAGAGAGGTCAGAGTAGAACCAGTAAAGCTGTGTCACAGAAATTAATGGGGTCTGATAGGGAGTCTGGGAGTGGCCAAAACTGCCAAATGTTACAGACAGGTCAAGGAGGATGAAAATTGAGAAGAGTCGATTGAATGTGTTCATGAAGTGGTCAGTAGTGCCTTTGGAGAAAATAATTTCAATGGAAAGTTGTTTGGGATTTGGTGGAGATAAGCTGGATTACAAGGGTTTTGGAGGAGGTAGGTGACGAGGCTCCTTTGGTGACACTGGGCAGTCACAAGCCCTCTGGGCCTCAACAAAATGAGAAGATTAGACTAGATCATCTCTAATGTTCCTTCCCAACTCTAAATCCTATGATTCTACAATTCTAAATGGAAAAATTCTAAAAGTTTGAATACTTTGAAGAGGTCTGTCCATGAAGGGGAAGGAAGAGAAAAGATAGCGCAAAGGGGTAGCAAGATCAAGGAAAGATTTTGATGGGGGAAGGAGTGCTTGTAGAGAACTGGACATATGTAGAGGGGAAACGTCCGAAAGAGGAATGAGAAGATGGAGGTGGAGATAGAGGGGAGGTGGAAAAGTTGAGCAAGATCCAAGAGGAAGAGGGAGAAGATCAAGGATACCTGTAAAGGGATTGACCTTGGCCATTAGAAGGTCTACTTCATTCTCTGGGATGAGTGAATAATTAAAAGATGAAGAAGGATATTTAGAAGGGCTTACATCTGATGATGTGCTGGGAAAACATGTTCCTCTGTCTCCCAAGGGAATGGGCTGTCTTGGGAATTAGGGATCCAAACACAAGATGAGCTCAATATCAAGAATACTTTAGAAGCAAATTCTTCCCTGAGAAGGAGGATGGGCTAAAGGTCCTCTGAAGGTCCTTCCAAGTCTCAAATTTTGTGATTCTGAGGCACTAATCTCCTGGGCTTTAAAAACTCTACGTCTCTAGGACTACTGTGTTCTAAAGTTTGAAGATCATGATTCCAATATTCTCTGACCTTAAGTGTAGGATTCAAATATTATAATTCTAAGCTTCTCAGGTTCTACGGCTCTGAGTCAATGGTTATGAGACTCAGTGACTATAAGATTTTATGGCTATGAGCCAATGATTCTAAAATCCTAAGACAATCATTCTATGATTCTAAGACTCCGTGATTTTATGGAAGTCTCGTAAATTACAATCCTTTTTTTTTTAAATGTGTTTATGCTGAATTTAACAAACACCACATAAAATGAATACTTCCATATGCACAATAAAATGGAAAAAGGGGTAGTATGTGAATCAGTCTCCACTATGGACAGTTTGCTCTTCTTTAGAAGCATGTAATAAATTCAACGTGTAACTCGAAGTTGTCCCACTGTGCATTTGTAAAAAAATGATTCAATGACTGTCTTTTCTTTTTTCTTTTTTGGCAACTTTATTGCTATCCTCATCTACCTTCCTCTTCCCTTATTCCTATTCCCAACTAATTTGACAAAAAGAAAAACAAAACTCTCAACAAATATGTGTAGTCAAACAAAAGATATTCCCATGTTGGTTGTGTCTGAAAATGTATGTCTTATTCTGCATCTTGAGTCCATCATCTCTTTGTCAGAAAATGGGTAAGTAGCATCGTCAGTCTACTGGAATTATGATTAATAGTGATTTATTAATCAGAGTTCTTAACTCTTTCAAAAGTGTCTTTAAAATGTCATTTTCATAATATAAATTGTTCTTCTGGTTCTTCTCAATTCAGTCTGCCTCAGGTCAAATGAATTTTCCTAGATTTCTCTAAAACCATTTGTTTTGTCATTTCTTATAGCAAAAGAATATTCCACTATATTTTACATATCATATTTTGTTCATTCTCTAACTGATGGGTATTCCATTATTTGCCACAACAAAAACAATTGCTGTATTTTTGTACATATGGATCCTCTTCCTCTTTCTTTAAAATCTTTGTAGTATGAACAATTAATGATGCTATTACTGGGCAAAAAAATTTGGACAGTTTATGACTTTTAAGTCATAATTGTAAATTCATTTCTAGAATGGCTATACCAATGATATATTAGTGTGTCTATTTTCCTGCAGCCTCTTCAACAATTGACGTTTTCCCTTTTTTAAATCATCTTTGCTACTCTGATGAGTATTAAGTAAAACCTCAGAGTTGCTTTAATTTTCATTCCTCTAATTATTAGTGATTTGGTATATTTCTCTTTTTTCATATGGCTGTTGATAACTTAGGTTTCTTCCTTTGAAAGCTTTCTGTTCATATATTTTGACCATTTACTATTGGAGAATGGCTTTTGTTCTTATAAAATTGTCCGTTTCTTATATATCTTGAATATGAGAATTCTATCAGAAAAACTTGTTCCAAAGATTTTTTCCTAGTTAATGGCTTCACTTTTTATTTTAACTACATTCGTTTTGTTTGTGTTACTCTCTGATTCTATAAGTCTTATGTATCTATGATTTGGAGACTCTATCTCAGGGTTCCTATTGTAGGAATCAAATGAGGTAAAAATTTTTAATAGTATTTTTTCAAATTATATATGTAAAGACAATTTTTAACATCCATTTTTAATAAAATTTTGAGTTATAAATTTTCTCCCTTCTTCTCTTCTCTCATCCCTAAGATAGTAAGCAATATATAGTTTATATATGTAACAATCACATATTTCTATAATAGTCATGTTGTAAAAGAAGAAACAGAACAAAAGGAAGAAAAAGCATGAATAATAAAGTGAAAATAGCATGGTTTGATCTGCATTCAGACCCTAGCAACTCTTTCTCTGGATGTGGACAGCATTTTCCATCATGAGTCTTTTAGAATGATTTCAGATCATTGTATGGCTGAGAAGAGTCATCAATCATAGTTTATCATTGCACCATGTTGCAGTTTATTCTATACAATGTTCTTTTGGTTCTGCTTGCTTCACATTGCATCATTTCAGGTAAGTCTTTTCTGGTTTTTCTAAAAACATCCTGATGGTCATTTCTTATAGCACAACAGTATTCCATTATATTCATATACCACAACTGGCTCAGCCATTCCCTAGTTGGTGGGGAATCCCCTTAATTTCCAGTTCTTGGCCACCACAAAAAAAGTTGCTATAAATGTTTTTGTACATGTAAGTCCTTCTCCTTTTAAAATGTGTAAAGCATTTGGCGCAGTGCCTAGCAAATAGTAGGTGCTTAATAAATGCTTGTTCCCTTCTCCTCCCCTAAAGACTGATGTTGCTTATTTATACATTTCTGCTGGCAGCAGCTACTATCTATATTGATCATCCTCAGAACAACATTGTTTGTATCAACGTCGGGGTGGGAAGGTGGATACAGCTACTCAGACTTTTCTCCTCTCCACCTCTTGAAGATGATGATTTCAGGGGAGATCCTCCTGCTGATCCATGGAATTAATCCACTGCCTACTACTTGCAGCCCTGAAACCAGGCTTTCCCAAGTAAACAAGGTCAGGTGTGTGTGTGTGTGTGTGTGTGTGTGTGTGTGTGTAGCCAAGAAAGTGACAGAAATCTTGCCCTGGGAACTGCACTCAAGGTGACCCTCTGTATGGGAAGGAGGTCTACTCAGGGGACTTCCTGGCATGTAGTTGGACTGGATCCTGAAGAATTACAAGCATTACTGATCCGTCCCTGCTGAGGGTTACACAAATATCTCCTCTTCCACTGCCTTCAAAGTTATAACTGCTGTGGGGGCTGGGGAGTGGATTTCAGAACACAAAATGTAAGATTTAAAAGGGAGATTAGAACATAGTACATTAATGCTAGAAAGAACCTTAGAACATAGGATGTCAGAGTTGGGCAGGACCTTGGAATCTAGAATACTAGAGCCAAAAAAGGCTTAAAAAGCATCTCAACCAATAAATTCTATTTTATAAATGGGAAAAGAAGTCACAAAGAAGGGGAAAGATTCACCTAAATTTGGAGAACAAATCGATGGGAGAATTTAGTTCTCTTTCATTTCAGGGCTCCCTATTGGAGTATGATGTTCTAGTGTCCTTGAAAAGGTTGAGAGCCCAGATCTTGGCCTGGGACTTCTCTACCTTAGTAGTTTGTGAGATAACTGAGATTTGAGTGTTACTCATATTTTCATGTCCTCTGTAGTGTAACCTAACCCAGGGCTCTGCAAGGAAAAGAGGATTGGGAAATTTCTGTTGACGGGAGGTCTGGAGTGCCTAGGGCAGCAAGTAAATCTGGGCTCTTTGGCCCCCTTTGATGACAAGATAACTTATTTTTTGAAATAGGAAGTGGTATCAGCAATGTAGTTGCAATTCTATTGGTAGTTATCATGACAATATTAAAAAATAATCATAATAATGTTTTGATAAACTAAGAGTGAGTAGACTCTGGCTCTTGTCCCATCACTTCCCTTCCCTGTGTCCCAGTTTCCTCAACCTGTAAAATAAGATAATATTTGATGATCCTTTCCAATTCTAAAATGCCGACACTATACACTAAAGCTATCTCACTCCTGGGTATATATACTTTAAGAAGATCAGAGACAGGTCCTATCTTTATCAGATTATTCCTATCAGCCCTTTTGTGGTTGCCCAAAACTGGAAGCAAAGTTGTTGTTTGTGATTTTGTTATTGAAGAGGATCATGACATTGGGAAGGTTCTGCCATGAATTGGATTTAAGTGAGGCAGGGCTGTGCAGTCACCAGCCTCACTTTCTCCTCCAGAGTCGTCTGGGTCCAATGGCCAGATATGGACCAGGACAACTGGAGATGGTCCAGGATGTGGTGGGGGAACCTTGGCCTTTTCAAAGTAAAGCCTTTAACAGGTCTGTCTCAGTTTGACAGAGGCAATGCCCATTCAGTGATTAAGGCTTACTAAGAATTGAGGTAGAGAATGGTCTCTTTATTTAGTCAAAATTAAAAAAAAATTAATTTAAAAAATTGATCTGGGAAGGTTAGATCCTCAGGGTTTCTGGTCAAAACAGTAGGAATTGCCTGAATAACTGAATCATTTCTAATATCTGAAACCACTTCCATGGTGGTAGGAATGAGCACCTCATTAAGTGTAGAGGGAAAGTACTAGGACTTTATATCCAGAGACGTGCTTTTGAAGGGGAGACCTGGGTGTGGTGCTAGAAATGCAGGAGAAAGGTTACAAGCTGCATCCAGCCAGTTTTTTTTATTATTGTTGCTACATGCTTATCTGAGGCTTATCAAATCATCCAGGTGATTTGAATGATCTTTATGCTAGCTGCCTGGGGCATGAAGGAGTTTATTCACCGCAGCCTAATATCACAGGAGACTTCCTGTTGAGAGGTACTCTTTGAATGTGGTTTGAAAAAAAAAAAAAAAGATCTTGAAACCCCTGTTAGGGGCATGAGATGTTTGTGGATCTAACTAGAAAAAATGGTGAAACTAGGTTGATCAGTCCCAGACATTATGGCTAAATAGTCTCACAAAAGAGCAATAACACTCCCTTTGAGAAAAAAACAAAATTTTAGCCAGCTTTAGAGGCAGAGAAGAAGACAGCTATGAAGACAGAGTGGAACATGGTGAGACAAGGCTTGTTGCTAAGAGAGGGTGCTTTGAGAAGGACCTCCATATGCAAAGGGGTATATAATCTCCCACAGATTCTTCCGCTACCATAGAATACTCACTTAGAAAACTCACACACTCCTAGAGCTGGGTACAAGCTATAAAGTCCTACTCTCAATTATCTTACATAATGTGACATTTAGGGGTCTGGATGGACTAAGGAGTGGAAGTAGACTGGGGTGGTTTGGAGGTAACTGAGAAAAAAGGGTTGGGTTAGGTCATGACCACAATGAAAGGGCAGTAAAAAGGATTATTGACTGAGATGGGGCAAGTGCCTCAGGAGAACTCCAGGGATCTGGGTTCGGGGCTGAGTTCCTGAAATTTGTGGGAAAGCTCAGGGGCTATCCTTTTAGGGATCCAGCTGGAATCCCATCCCCCACCTTCCTTTGTTCTCCAGGAGAACCAATGACATCACAAGAATGATGTCTTAACTTGTTTGCGAATTGGATTTAAGTGAGGCCGAGGTGCACAAGGTCCTCAGCCTCACTGTCACCTCCAGTATCTTCGAAATTCAATGTCAGGACAGAAGTCAAGAAGATTGGTAATGGCCTGGGATGCAGTGGGTGACCTTACCCTTTCCCAGGTCTCAGTTCTCTACATAGCACTTTATTCCCCCAAAGTGCAAGGAGTCACCACTCTACAGTGAGAGAAACTGAGGCTCAGAGAAAGGTAATGACTTTCCGAAGGTGTTGTAACTTGTAAGTAGTGCAACTAAGACTTGGACCCATCACCTTATTACAGGCCTAGTGCTCTTTCCTCTCTAACATTGGATGACTTCAAATCACTCATCATAGAGAATCACTGCTTAGATCCATGGTTGGACTAAACAACCTCTGGGAACCCTTCTAACTCTGAGATGCTACTACTGTCCAAAAGTGGAATGAGCTTGAGAGATGGTCAGTTCCTCTTATTGGGGGTCTTCGAACAGAGGCTGGACTGTTGAGGAGATTCACCTATACGTAGGGACTGGAATAGGTAGTCTTGGAAGGCCCTCCCCACTCTGAAACTCTATGCCAGGATCCCAGAGGGCCAGAGGAATGCAGTTCTGTGCCCTAGCAATCATTAATGGGACTGTGGCGCCAGGAGGGTGAAATAGAGAGTGTGGCTTAAAGGCAACAAGGGTGGCCCCCACGACGCCTAGAGCAAGATGAATACAAGGGAATGCAGAAGGTGGATGCCTCAGTGCTCCTGGGTACACCCTGGAGGCTAATTTTCTCTTCAATTTCCATTTTATAGCTACTGGCAGAAAAATAGCAGAACTCCAGTGCTGGGTCATACCCTGGGGGAGTCTCACCTAAGGGGACTGGAAATAGGAAAAATCTCAATGTCACAGAGAGATCTTGGACTTGAATGGCCTGGGTTCAGGCCTCAATTCTGCTTCTCACTAGCTACATGTGACCTTGGGCACATCACTTCCTTTCTTTATTGAGGCCCAGTTCACTCTGCTATAAGATGAAGGGTTTGAATTAGAAAACCCTAGAACCCCAGAGCTGGAGGGGAGGTCAGAAGCACATCTAGCCTAACCTGCACCTGAAGAGAAATCTCCTTTACCACATCATCTTGGTCATTCCTAGTCATCAGGCTTCTGTTTGGTGACTTCCTGTGACTATAGGGAACTCACTACTTCCCAAGGCAGCCCAACCCTTCAACCTAACAGCTCTAGTCATTGTAATTGTTTGGGGATATTTTTAAAAGTCAAAATCTACCTCTCTGTAGCTTCTATCCATTGGTCCTAGTTCTAGATTGAGAGGAACAAATCTAGTCCTTCCACTTAATAGAAGGGCTATGAAGACAGTAACACATCCATCCCCTCCATCCCCTTATGTTTTCTCTACTTCACTTACTTTCTATGTCTTCAGTCCTCTCCTTCAGTCATTCTGGCATTCAAAGAACTCCTTAGCCTGAAAAGGCCAGGGTCTCACATTGCATCGTGGGCCATCTCTAGTCATCCTGATGAATATCAGGCCACTGGACCCAGATGGCTCAGGAGAAGAAAGTGAGGTTGGTGACCTTGCACAGCCCTCCCTCCCTCAAATCAAAGTCAACTGCAAGTCATGTCATCATCTTGATGCCTTACTCCTCTTAGAGAACGGACAAACACAACAATACTTCTCTAATCTGAGACAACCAAGTGGTAGGATGACTCACTAAGCGGGTCCATCCCCCTTTGCCTTCCTCTCTCCCTCTCAGTCATCCCTCACATGGCTGTCATACGATGGCAGTCACCAACTCTCTCTTTCTGGTGAGATGGAGAACCAATGGGTTTTGCCATCTAGTTGGTGCAACAGATATATTTACTGGCTAGTGACTTTTGGCAAATCCCTTAACACTCTGTTTGCCTCCGTTTCCTCATCTGTAAAATGAGGATAGCAATATCACCTACCTCCCAGAATTGTTGTGAGGATCAAGTGAGATAAATGTAAAGTGTTTAGCACAGTACCTGGCATATGCTAAGTGGTGTGTAAATTTCAGCTAAATATATAAATGTTTTTATCATTAGTCCTGACGCTGCACCTTAAGTTTCTCAGACCTTACCCTCTGCACTCCCCCCACACCCTGGTACTGATATCTTACCTACTGACATAACTCTAAAGACCTCTGGTCCTTGATATCTGCCCCTCTGATCAGCCATGAGGATTTCTGGGATTGTCCATCACCCCTACAGCGGAACATTCTTTTATGTGTCCTCTCCTCTGATTAGAGGATTAGATCCTGGAAAGCATGGCAGGGGAGGAGTGAGCATACACTAGCAGAATTAGAGTGGATGACAAGAGAGATCACTCACAAAGGTAAACATGATGTCAATGGTCTGGGTTGGAGTCAACTAGAAGATATAGTGTAGAGGGTTGTATGAGTTTTCATTCATGAACTCGACAATCACAACAGGACCACAGTTTCAAAGCTGAATCAATTACCTCCCCTAGGGCACATCTCTGAAGGTGATCTGGGAGGGTACAGCTGGCAAGGAGATGGCCAGGGTGGATGGCTAGGTCCAGCATTGCTATCTCCTCAGAGGAAGAAACCTCCCCTTCTATCTCTCCCTATACTCTTCCCACCCAGTTTAACCACAATGCTTCCTGGTTCTGATCTTCTCTTACCCTTTCCTTTCTACCATTCGCCCTGGAAGTCTCCCTCTGTTCCTGACAAACTCCAGAATCCCTTCCTCTCACACTGTTTCCATCTTCCTGCATTCACAGAAACTTGGCTTGCTCCAAGACACCACATGCTTGGGAACCCCTTCCAGTACTGGCTGCTACTTCTCTCATTCCTCATTCCTTCTCCAATAACCACAGTGGGCCAGGAAGAGGAATCCAGCATATCTGCTGCTGCTTTTAGACCCTTTTTCTCTTACAAGTCTCTCCTACTTTAAAGTTTACTCCATCTATGAATATCCTCCATGAATATTTTTCTTGCTGTAATCTTCTGGCCTCCCCATTTCTCTGCCTCCTTTCTTAAGGAGTTTTGGGCTTTACTCATAGTATCCCTGTACACAGTAATTCCTTATTCTTAGAGATATCATTATACAAATCAATGTCCACAATAAGTCAATCAACAAACATGTATTAAGCTCTCACTATGTGCCAGGCACTATACTAGGCACTGGGGAGACAAAGACAAAGACAACATGTACACATATAGGTAAGTGTAAAATAAATATAAGGTAATGGAGGCAGGGATAAGTTGCAAGCGGGTGAGAGAAAAAAGAAAGGTCACCTGTATGAGATGACATTTGAGCTGAACTTTGAAGGTTCTTTTTTAAACTAATTTAATATTTTATTTTTCCCCAGTTGTATGTAAGAATAATTTTTAACATTCTTTTAAAAAACATTTTAGTCCCAAATTCTCTCCCTCTTTCCCTCCTCTTCCTACCTCATTGAAAAGGCAAGCAATTTGATAAAGGTTATACATGTGTAGTCATGCAAAATATATTTCCATGTTAGTCATGTTGTGAAAGAAAACACAGAAAAAACCCAAAGAAAAATAAAGAAAAAGTATGCTTTCATCTGCATTCAGACTTCATCAGTTCTTTCTCTGGAGATGGAAAGCATTTTTCATCATAAATCCTTCAGAATTGTCTTAGATCACTATATTGCTGAGAATAGCTAAGTCATTCATAGTTCTTCATGATTGCTATTAGTACATACAATGTTCTCCTAGTTCTGCTCATTTCATTTGCATTAGTTCATGTAAGTTCAGGTCTTTCTGAGAGCATCCTGTTTGTCATTTCTTATAGCACAATAGTATTCCATCACAATTATATACAACAATTAGTTCAGTCATTCTTTGATTGATGGACATCTCAATTTACAATTTTTTGCCACCATTAAAAGAGTTATTATAAATATTTTTGTACATATGGGTACTTTTTCTTTTAATTGTTTATCTCTTTAGGAAATAGAACTAGGAGTGGTATTGCTTAGTCAAAAGGTGTGCATGGTTTTATAGCCTTTTGGGCATAACAGAATTGTTGAGTCAGTATACAACTTCATCAACAGTACATTAGAGTCTCAATTTTCCCACATTCCCCCCAACATTTGTCATTTTTTCTGTCATTTTAGCTAATCTGATAATTGTGAGATGATACCTCAGAGTCATTTAGATTTGCACTTCTCTTATCAATAGTGACAAAGAACATATTTATATGACTATGGATAGCTTTGATTACTTCATCTGAAAACTGCCTATTCAAATTCTTTGACCATTTATCAACTGAGGAATGGCTCTTATTTCTATAAATTTGACTCAGTTTTCTATGTATTTGAGAAATGAAGTCTGCTGTAAAAAATGCTTTTCTTATAGTTATGCTTAATAAATATGTATTTCCTTTCATCTCTTTTCCCCCGTTAATCCTACTCTTTCTCCTTTCACCCTGTCCATTCTCAAAAATGTTTTGTTTCTTTTACTTCCCCCAATCTGCCCTCCCTTCTATCAATCCCCCCACCAACTTCTCTTATCCCTTTCCCTTCCCACTTTCTTATACAATAAGGTAGATTTTTATACCCAACTGAATGTGTATGGTATTCCCTCTTTGAGTCAATTTCAATGACAGTAAGATTCATGCACTTTGCCTACCTCCATTTTCCCCTCTACTGTAAAAAACTCTTTTTGTACCACTTTTATATCAGATAATTTACCCCATTCTACTTCTCCCTTTCTCCTTCTCCCAGTGCATTCTTCTTTCTCACTTAATTTTGTTTTTTTTAATCATCCCATCATATTTAATTCACACTTGTACCTTCTGCCTATATATATTCCTTATAACTGCCCCAACAATGAGAAAGTTTGCAATACTTACAATTATCATTTTCCCATGTAGGAATGTAATATGTTTAACTTTATGAAATCCCTTTTGATTTCTCTTTCCTGTTTACCTTTTTGTGCTTCCCTTGTCTTGTATTTGAGAGTCAAATTTTCTTTTCAACCTTGATCTTTTCATCAGGAATGCTTGAAAGTTCTCTCTTTCATTGGATATCCATTTTCTCCCTGAAAGATTATGCTGGGCTTTTTTGGATGGGTGATTTTGGTTGCAATTCCAGCTCTTTTGCCCTCAGGAATATTATATTCCAAGCTCCCTATTCCTTTAATATAGAAAATGCCAAATCTTGTGCTATCTTGATTGTGTCAACACAATATTTAAGTTATTTCTTTTTGGCTGCTTGCAATATTTTCTCCTTGACCTAGGAGTTCCAGGAGTTTTCATTTTGGAATATCTTTCAGAAAGTGATCAGTGGGTTCTTTCAATTTCTATTTTACCCTCTGCTTCTAGAATATCAGTGAAGTTTTCTTGATAATTTTTTTGAAAGATGATTTCTATGCTCTTTTTTTCTTTATTATGGCTTTCAGGTAGGTCAATAATTCTTAAATTATCTCTCCTGGATCTATTTTCCAAGTGAGTTGTTTTTCCAATGAGATGCTTCACATTTTCTTGTACTTTTTCATTCTTTTGATTTTGTTTTATTGTTTCTTACTGTTTCATAAAGCCATCAGCTTCTTCTTGCCCACAACTAATTTTAAGGAATTATTTTCTTCAGTGAACTTTTGGACTTTCTTTTCCATTTGGTCAATTCTGCTTTTTAAAGGAGTTATTCTCTTTGGTGAATTTTTATATACACCTTCTATGCTGATCTTCTAAGTTGTCTTGCTTTGGAAAATCATTTCACCCCATCCTTTTGTGGATCCAGCTTCTCCAGAATTTGTTTTGGGACATCATTTAAAGTTGTTTTGAGGTATTTGGGGGACAGCTCAGTTGAGTCTCTGCTTATTCTCCATCATCTCGACTCTACCCTCAAAACTAGGACTTCTTATAGGCAGAGATGAAGAGGGAAGGCATTCTGTTCATGGTGGACAACCTGTTCAAAGGCATGAGAAATAGAATGTTGTACAAAAGGGATAAGGACAGTTTGACTCTCAACTGAGCCTTCACTGCAGTAAGGCAATCCTTTTAGATGTCTCTAATCAACTTATCATCCTACTCATCATAGTAGCTTTTTCTTTAGACAATTGCTATTTCATTTCAAATACCAGGAGGAAAGAGACATCACAGTCAGCTGGGGACCAAGGATAGGGATGGGATGAGGTGATGATTGGTAATTGAAGTGGGTTTCATGGAAACAGTGGCACTGGAGTTGGGATTGGAAGGTAGCCTGCTTTGTATCCTTTTCTCTTTTAGATGCTTCCATTTTTCTCTTTTGTACTATTTAGAACTTGCCTTCCAGAATAAATTGTTTACTAACTGTCACATTTTGATACATTTGCTTCAATGAAACTGTGATCTCATTGATGTAAGTACTTCTTCCAGCAGTGCAGATTGCTACACATTTATTTTCTCATATTTTGTGACACATTCATAAATTCCCCCAAAATCCTCCACAGCGGGTCCAATAAACATACTATTGGCTCTAGATGTTTCATTATTGTGTGGACACCAATGAAGCACATGGACTGTCCATCTGTTATGGTGCATTCTTGATGCAATCATATATCTGACAGATACTCTCCTGTGCAGCATTTCTCCTCTCCAATTTTCCTTTGCAATAAGTTGTAGCCTACTTAACCTAACCATATTCCTCTGCATTGCCCTTTGGGTGATTCATTAATTTAATATTGCAGAGAATATGATGCTTCTTTTTCATAGTAGTTTTTCTGATCCTTTTCAAGCTCCGAAGGATTTTCCTCCCTCCACCATTTTGGCTGAGAACCTTACTTCAAATTTCACTGAAAAAATTCAGGTCATTCTCTGAGAGTTCCCTCTTCTCTCCTCCTGCCCCTCATCTCATATCTCTGTCCTTTGCCATTATCTCCTCTTCCACCCCTGTGTCACATGAAGAGGCAGTCTTACTCCTTACTAAGGTTAACCTCTTTATGTTCAACAAGTGATCCCATTCCATTGTCTTTTCTCCTGTAGATTGCCCCCACCATCATCTTTATTCTCTTTAATTTCTTTGTATCTACTGGCTGCCTCCAATTGCCTACAAACATATCCATGTATTCTCTAACTTAAAAAAAATCCTCACTTGATCTGTCCATCTCCAGCAGCTATCACTCTAAATCTCTCCTCCCTTTCTTGAGTGGTCTTCTCCTTGAGAAGATCATCTACAATTTGTGTCACAATTTCTTTTCCACTCAGTCTCTTCTTAACTCTCTTCAATCTGGTCTTTGACCTCATCATTCAACTGAAACTACCCTCTTCAAAGTTCTCAAAAATCTTTTAAATGACAAATTAAATATCCCTTTCTCAAAGCCCATCCTTCTTGACTTCTCTATAGTCTTTGTCTCTTGTCAATCACCCTCTTCTCTTTGAAACTCTTTTCTCTAGGCTTTCATGCCACTACTGTCTCCTGGTTCTCCCCTCATTTCTCTGACCACTTCTCAGTCTCCTTTGTTGGGTCTTCATCTAGCTTGTTCCTGCTAAACAAGAGTGTCCCCTAACGCTCTCTCCTGGGACCTTTTTTCCCTTTGCACTTTTTCACTTGGGGAAATTATTCATTCCCATATATTCAATGCAAAAGATTCTCAGACCTATTGATCCAGCCATAACTCCTCCTGACTTCCTGCATCATAGCTGCAACTGCCTATTGGACATCTCAAATTGGATGTCCCATAGACATCTTAAACTCAACATGTTCAAAACTGAATTACTTCTCTTCCCCCAAAACCTTCCCTTCTTTCTAACTTTCCCTTGAGCATTAGGATCACTACTATCCTCTCAGTCATTCAAATTTGCACCATCATATCTAGTTAGTAGTTAAATCTTGTAACATCTATTGTATATGTCCCCTTCTCTCCTCTGACACTGCCAACACGCTGATGCAAACCTACATTACCTTATGCCTAGACTATTGCCATAGTCTGCTGGTTGGCTTCCCTGTTTAAAGTCACTTCCCACTCCAGTCTATCCTCCACTTAACCATAAAAAGTCTTCCTAACACAGAGTCTGAACATGTCACCCCTCTCTTTAGTAAAGTTCAGTGTCTCCCTATAATCTCCAGCATCAGATATAAAATAATGTGGCATACACATCTCCATACAAGATATGTTCTGCGTACAAGATACTCTATCATCCAACTGTGGGTATTTTCAGTGGCTCTGTGCCATGCCTAGAATCCTCCCCATACACACACACACACACACACACACACACACACACACACACACACACACACATACACACACACAGTCCTCATCTCTGCCTCCTGGTTTCTTCATCTTCCTTCAAATCTCAGCTAAAATCCTACTTTTTGCAAAAAAGCTTTTCCTGATTTCCTTTATTACTAGTGCCTTCCCTCAGAAGTTATTTTTAATTTAACCTTCATAAATTTTATTTATACATAATTGTTTGCATATTGTCTTGTAGCTAGATAGTGAGCTCCTTGACACAAGGACTATATTTGCATTTATTTTTATCCTTAGCACAATGATTCACACATAGTATGTGCTTCATAAATACTCATTGATTTGACTGAGCCGAAGAGTATATGAAGGGAGCAAGTAAGGCTGGGGAGCCAAGATGGCAAAGTAGAAAGAATATAGCCAAGGTCCCCAAGACAATTCCTCCACAAATACCTAGAAAATATTCTGGACTGAGTCCTGGTCAGGAAATCCCAAGAAAACGAGGCGGAGCCAAGATGGCGGAGTAAAAAGACTCACATTTGCTAGCTCCGAACCCACAGCCCATGGATTCCCTCTAAAAAGAACTCCTGACAAATTCTGGAACAGTGGAAGCTGTGCAGAAACACAGTGAAGGAGATTTCCGTTGCAGAGAGCCCGGAAAAACCGACCGCAAAGGTACTCTGGACGGGAGCGGAGCCCTGCCCTGCGGAGCCCTCCCCTTCCCCTGCCCCGGCCACGCGGCACTGAGAGGAGCCAGCAGACCCAAGCAGGCTTCAGGGACCTGATTCTCCCGCAGCTGCGAAGGTCCCTCCACCCACAGACGCACAGGTCAGTGAGAGAGAGGGCTGAGAGGGGAGCAGGGTATCTCCGGGATTCGGACCCCGGCGGCCGCGGCAGAGGCGAGGCAGAGGCAGCTCCGCCAGAGACTCCCGGGGCGGGCAGGGGCTTTGCGGGTCTCCATTGCAAGACATCTCTGCATAAACCCCCTTAGGGAACTGAGCCTGAGAGGCGGCCCTGCCCCCACCTGAGAACCAGTAGATAAGCTCCCATTGAAGAGCAGTCAGGCCTGCCGCCAAAAGCCCTGAGGCTGGGGAGCAGCATTTGAATCTCAGACCCCAAGCACTAGCTGGACGGATCTGGGCCAGGGAGCGGAGAGGACTCTCATAAGTCAAGTAACTGGCTGGGAAAATGCCGAGAAAAGGGAAAAAAACTAAGACCATAGAAGGTTATTTTCTTGGTGACCAGAGGATTGCGCCATTCCTCTCTGAGGATGAAGAGATATGCTTACCATCAGGTAAAGACATAGGAGTCAAAGCCTCTGTATCCCAAATATCTGAA
>CM053771.1:101871509-101893763 GCA_028658325.1 Potorous gilbertii
GGGGAGAAAATTTTCAACCCAAAATTTTGTGAAAATGAATGTAAAAAGTTAAATAAATAAATTTATATTGAAATAAAAAAAATCTATGCTCAAAGACTTACCTAGAGCCTTAAGCAGTTAATTTACTTGCTTAGAGTTACCTTAGCATCTACTTTAAGGAAAAGATGAAGGCTATTTAGTGTCATCTCCCCCATTTTTCCTTCTCAATACCTCTAAATAGTTCTGTATTTCTGATATCCTCCTCTCCTGACCTCTGTTCTCAAATAGTGGAGTGGCCCTTCTCCTTTTCAGAGCTGACTCCTCCCCTTGAGCCTTTGATCCTCTCTCCTCCCATAGCCTCCATGGTCTTGCTTCATCAATTACACCCTCATTCTCATGAAATTTCCATCTTCCTCTTTCTATTGACTCCTTCTTATGAGCCTATTGACATACTCAGTTTTATTAGTCCAAAAAAATAAAAATAAAATCCTTCCCTTGACTCTTCTACCTCATCTATCTACTGCCCCATTTTTCATAGGATCATAGATTTAGAGGTCATAAAATCCAACACTCCTGTTTTACAGATGAAGAAACTGATGCAGAGAGAGGTTAAATGACATAGATGTACATAGTTACATAATTATCATGTTTAGGTGGTAGCATTTGAATTCAGGTCTTCCTGACTACAAATTCAGTGCCATATACACTACGCCAGCCTGTCTCTCCTCTCTCTTCCCTTTTGCCGCTAAACTCCTTGGAAGTGTTATCTTTTCTCCCTTTCTCCTAGTCTCCACCTCCCACTCTTTCCTCCACTGCCTTGTAACCTGCCATAGGTCACCATCAGTCTATTCAAATTCTTCACTGAGAGAGCACCAGTAAGGCAACTGTCAAACCTTCACATACATCATCTTCCTTGACCTTTTTTTGAGTGTTAGGCAAGGTTCTTCTATTCCTCCTCCTCCTTCAAAGCCTTGTTCCAGTGTATCATGTCTATTAAGAAGCATTCCCTGATGACTCCCTGCCTTCTCCCAAATCCCAGCCAGGAATCTTCCACTTCTAAGAAACTCAGTGTTTGTCCCTACATAGAGTATACTACACAGTAGTTATGGGGGGGGCATGGCATATGCCCCTTTTCAACTGAAAACTAACTCCCTAAGGGCAAGGGCCATGTCTTATCCATCTCTGGTTCATGGGTGGTGCCAACAGGGGGAGCTGAAGAAATGAGTGTTGTGGTCAATAAAGACTTTGTGATCTTGGAGACAGATTGCATCCTCAGAGGGGAGGGCCCTGACTGCTTCGAGGTGAGAAGAAAGGAAGAGCCTTCTTTCCAGTCAATGCAACCAAAGTGAACAAGATGCAAAGGTAGCTTTCATGAAGCTGCTCTGTAGAGCCCCAGTCAGGAAGTGATCTATATTTTCAGAAGGAAATGAGCATTTTTTCCTGGAGAGGAGAGGACAGTTCCAAGGCAAACACCGCAGCATGAGGTGAGGTAAGATGCAGGAGGGAGGCCTGTTTCTGGCTTTTTTTTTTTCACTAGGCCAGGGCAGGTGTCAGAGAGCTCCTGTTGACAAATGATGTGTTGATGGCCCTCTTACCTGGCATTTCTGTAAGATGCCTGCTCCTAATACTCTAGCAGCTGTTCCAAGAGGAGGGAAGGGAAAAGAGGGAGAGACTTTTCATCACATTAGAGTCCAGAAATGGAAGCTGAGGAATGAGTGGATGGGGTTGCCTGCTTTGTCTGCCTTTGATGACTTCTCTGACACAAGGACGGCCAGAGTTGGGGAGTTCTAGGCCTCCTTTTTGGTTATCTAATAAAAGGAACAGCATGTGAGCTACCCAGGTTATCATATCCTTGAAGGTCAGGGTGAACAGGAATTGTAGAGCTCAAAAGGGCCTTAGGACATAGAATGTCAGAGGCTGGAAGGGGATTTAGAACATGGGATGTCAGAACTAGAAGGGAACTTAGCACAAAGAATATCAGAACTGGGAGAGGCCTTAGAACACAGCATGCCAGAACTGGAAGAGAACTTAGGATATAGAATGTCAGAACTGGGAGGAGCCCTACAACATAAAATGTAGATTTGGGAGGGAACCTTAGAACACAGAATAGCAAAGATGGGAAGGAACCTTATACATAGAATGTCAATGCTGGGAAGTGTCAAAGCGGAGCTAATAATCAGAGAAAGATTTTTTTTAAATAGTCTTTGAGTAACTTATAGGATAACACTTTGCTAAAAGGGGTGGTAGGGTCAAGTAAAGGTTTTTTTGAACACTGGGGAGACCGAGATGGGCTTGTAAGCACCACTGAAAGATCCATTAGATTAAAAAAGTTTGAAGAGAGAGACAGAGGCATTGATGGAAAGGGCAAGTTCCTGAAGGATATCAGAGGGAATGGAATCCAAAACAGAAGAGGAGATGTGTTCAGCAAGAAGAAGACTGACCCCTTTGTCAGAACCTAAAAGACGGGTGGAGAGAATGGGAGATTGGAAGACTCCAGGATTTTAAAGTTCTGTCATTGTTATTTGTCTGAGATTCTGGGATTCTACGCTTGTAAGGGGCCAGGAGTTTAGATTCTGTGATTATTCAGATATTGCCCCTTGTGCCACCTCAGATCACCTCACGTGGAGGTACCCTGCTTCCCCAAATTCCTTATTGTGTAGCTGGGAGGATCTTCCTTTGACTGTTGTACGGCCAGAAGAGGCTACTCCTTCAAAACTGGCCGGGATAGACAATGTCTTTTCTGTGTGTTTTCTTCCTTCTGTACCCAGAAGGTAAAGACCACGCTTCCCTCGCAGCATAGGCACCATGAACTGAACTTTCCTGCGCCCCTTTCTTTTACCTTGGCTCTGAGAAATTGGCCTGGGGGGTGCTGTTTCTTGCTTCCATCATCCATCTCAGTTTCAGGTGCCAGGAGCAATCTTCACTAGACCTAGCACTTTCAGACATGTTACCTTGAAGCTATGTTTGCAGGTGAGATGTCCCAGCCTGGCAGGGAGCCTGGGTGCCCAGGACTCAAGCCACAGGTGGACTTTGGACAGGGAACTGGGACTTCGTGGTCCATAGGAATGCAGCTAAATTATGAACCTGATCGCCTTCTCCTCCTTGGAGAGTGAGGTGCTACAAGGTGGGGAGGATTAAGCTCCATGTGTTGGGGAGTAAATCTGTAAATCTGTTATTTTTGCTTTTGTAGGAAATATTCCTTTAGAAAAACTAATCCTACTGATGGTGGTTAAATGCAACTGGGGTGTAGAGGATCATCCTCTACCCTTGGACGAACATCATTAGTTGAGATTGGAGATATTGGCAGAGAATTTAGGCACCCCAATCTTCTTAAGAGCACCAGAGAACCCCAAGTACTGAAAGGCAACATGTCTGGCATTCAGGCTGTGGGGGCAGAGTAGTAGTCGGTGCTACACTGTGGTTCAGTAACCCTAAGATTCCATGAGTCTAAGATCCATTCATTCTACGAGTCTATGATTCGAAGATTCAGGAGTTCTAAGTTTCAGTGATTCCATGAGTCTAAGACTGTCATTCCAAGGTTCTGTGATTCTAAGATTCAGTGATTGTAAGAATCTGTGATTCTAAGACTCAGCCATTCTAAGATCTTGTGACTCTATGATTCCAACATTCAGTCATTCTGCGATTCTGCGGTTCTAAAATTCAGCAATCTTAGGATTCAGAGAGTCTCTTGGTCCACTGCCTACAGGAAAGACAGCCGTGAAAACTCCCATGCCTAAACACTTCCGGAAATACTTGGCTTTATAGAACTGGGGCTGAACAGAGACTCTCAGGAGAGTGGTGGACCCTTCTCAGTCAGACATTCCACAGTAACAGTGTCTTTCAGACTCCTTCCGGCCCAAGCCTGAGCCATAGCAGACATTATTAGAGGTTGGGAAAATAGAAGAAAAGAGACCCCAGAGGATAAAGAACCGGGTCTGACCCTGTCCCCTCTCCACCAGTCTCACTGGTCAGGGTGGAGGCAAGCAGTGGTACCTTTGTCTTCTTCCAATATGTGTTTCCCAAAGTCGTTTGCATTCATTGATAATTTAGAATCAGCCTATTTCAAAGTTCTTGGCTTGCAGTCCTGAGATAATGAAGAACAGTCTGTCCCCCTCCATCCTACCACTCGTTCTGGGAACTGGATTCCCCATGGAGGAGAGAGGCCAGACAGCCCTGCCCTGGGACTGGAAGCCCTTTGGACTCATTTAAAACTTAGAGGTCAAGGCTCTGGCATGTGCTGAACTATATAAACATAGCCCCTGTATGGGATACAAGCCTGGGCCGTGGGCCTCCCCAACACCAGAGTCCGCTTCCTGGAGGGCCGCTCCCTCCTGGAGCTCATTCAAGTGAGGTTTTCCTTTGGACCCTTGGCTTCCACCTTCCGTAACTATCTGGACTTGCCTGCCCCTAGAGCAGATCCTGACTTTCCAGTCTACTGCGCCGGCATGTTGTCTTTCTGAATTGGAACCTAAGTTCCTTGAGGGTAGAGACTGTCTTTTTCCTTCTGTTTGTATTCTGAGCACTTAGTACAACGCGCAGCATTCAAAACTTCTCCATTTGTTGTAACCGATGCTTCCACGTATGAATGGTGTGGTGGTGGCTGATGGACCACCTGTGTTTCCTTGGTGTTAATTATTAGGCCAAAATGAGCACAGACAGCAGAGAATTGATCCATACTTTGTGGCATCTCAGTTTCAGAGGCTGCATTAAGTGCATAATCATCTACAAATAGAAAATCATGCACCAACACTCTCTCCACTTTGGTCTTGGCTTGTAGCCTTTTCAAACTGAAGAACTTACCTTCAGTATAGTAGTTGACCTTAATGCCATGTTCATCCGCATTGAAAGCATTTGGCAACATGGCTGAAAACATCAAAGCATGGGAGCCAGCATACAGCCCTGTTTCACTCCATTCGTGACTGGGAAGGCACAAGAGCATTGTCCACTATCCAGAACATGGGCAACCATGCCATCATGAGATTGATATGCAATACTGATGAGCTTCTCTGGGCAACCAAATTTTGACATAATTTTCCATCAGCTCTCATGACTAACAGTGTCAAAGGCTAGATCTACAAATGTTGTGTACAGACCTCTGTACAGAAAGGGTGCTGTGATCTATGAACAAAGCAGAATTGAAAAAGCACAAAGGAACTGTAGGATGCACAAATTTGGAGTAACCACCCCAAATGTTCACATGAACTATCTGTGCCCAACCTGTGGTAGAGTATTCCAAGCTTGTATTGGTCTGAACAGCCACAGCCGGACACACTGAAATTTCACTTTATCATGGTGATGTCGTTTTGGTCTTCTTTGAGAATGAAGGACAATAACCAACCAACCAACAATGCCCAGCACACAATAAGTGCTTAATAAATGCTTATTGACTGACCCACTGCACCTGCTTGGCCCCCTGAGCTCAGAGATGAGGCTTGTCTAATCTCAAGTTGTCCTCCCCCTCCTCCTGGCTCCTCACTACCACTGTATTTGGGGCACACTTTCTCTTCTCCCTCTGTTTCTACATACTCTGTACTTCATAGATATATTTCACGGAAATTCTAAGTTGAAAGGGACTTCAGAGGGCATTGGGTCTAATGTGTGCCTAAGTAAAAATTCCCTCTTCACTGTCCCTAACAGAGGGTCATGAAGACTACTTAAATACCTCCGGTGACAGGGAACTCACTACCTAATCAGACAGCCTGTTGCTTTGTGTTGTGGGGCAGCTCTGATTGTTTAACAAGTTCTGACTTTTCTGGAGCAAAAATCATTCTCCTCATAGGTTATAGGTCCCAGAGCTAATTCTCTCTGTGGTCACTGAAAATAAGCCTGCTCCTTCTGCCCGTCTTTCAGATAGATGAAGACAGCCACCATGGCTTTCCTAAGTTACATCTTTTCTGGGTTAACCATCCTTAGCTCCTTCCTCAGATAGCAAGGTCTCCATTCACATGGTCCCATTCAATCTCTTATGGACCTGCTTCAGTTTTCCAATGCGAGGCTGTTAGATGGCGCAGGGGGTAAGAGTAGGGGACTTGGAGTCAGTAAGACCTGAGTTCAAATCCTGCCTTGGACACTAGCTGTGGGACAAGTCACTTAAACTTTCTGAGCCTCAGCTATCTCATCTGTAATATGGAGATAGCAATAACACCTCACCTTTGATGAGGATCAAATTAAAGAGATAACACAAATAAAGGACATTGTAAACCTTAAGGTATCCCATAAGTTGTAGCTTTGTTATCCATATTCTTCGTGAATAATGACCAGAGAACTAAACATTGCCCTATAGGTATGGCCTGACCAGACCAGAGCATGGCGGGGCTCTCACCTCCCTCCCTGGAGATGCTGTACTTCTCCTATTCATGCATCCTAATAATAGCACTTTTCCTTCCACTTCTCACTGTTGACTTGAATGGAGCTTGTGGGCCCTTAAGACCTTCAGGTCTTATTTCAAATGACAAGCCTGGTCTCTTCAACAACAACAATCTGTCCTTAGCTTTGTCCTCCTTTTCCCCTTTCTCTATTCTCAGATCCTGCCCCAATTCCAGTGTCCTTTACTTAGAAATGATCCTGCTCCATCTTACATGAAATAGTCAAGCACCAGAGTCTCTCCCAGTCCTCTCAACCCAGGGTGTGGCACCTCAGCTCCTCAGGCCTGTTTCCTGTGGGCAGCCCTCAATGTTTCCCTGAGAGTTTGAGGAGAACCCCTTATCCCAAGCTCCTTTAATGACCAGCTAGGGAGTTTTCCTTAGGGAATTTTTTCCAAATCATTTCAGAGGTCATTTTAATTCAATCCTACTTTTTGGGAAAACAGGACACTTTAATTTATATTAAATTTATTAAATTAAATTAATTTATATTAAACTGAACCCTCTCAAACTTCTCCATCACTCATTCCTATCAGGAAGCTGACTGGTTAAATAGTCCTAGATGACTGATCAAAAGAAATGGATTCCAGTTCCCACTTCTTGCCCACTGTGACCTAGGACAAGTCCCTTCCTCTCCCTAGGCCTTGGTTTCCTCTGCAGTGAAATGATGGTGTTGGAGAACTAGATGACTCTGAAGATCTTTTCCAACTCCGATGTTCTGTTCTTTCCCTCTTCCTCTCCCATGGCTTTAATTACTTCTAGGCCAATGACTTTCCAAACCTTAGGCTTCATTTCCAATCTCTCCTGAGTTCCAATCCCATATCTTTTATTTGACGGTACACTTTAGTAGGCCTTTGAGCTCATGGCACAAATCAATCTATCAACAAGCACTTATTAAACACTTACTATGGTAGGCTGGGGTACAAGTTAATAGCCAGCATTCATATATTACTTTCAGATTTAAATATTACTTTACAAGTATCTCATTCTATCCTCATGACAACCCTGGAGGTTAAGAACTATTTAAACTCCATTTCACAAAAGAGAAACTGAGGCAGACAGAGGTGATGTGACTTGCCAAGAGTCACAGAGCTTACAAGTGTCAGAGGCTGGATTTGAATTCAGGTCTTCCTGACTCTAGCCCAGCCCTTGCTCCACTGCACTACCTGGCTGCTTCTAGGTGGGCAAAGTACAGAGAATGAAATGATTCCTACTCAAATTGAGCTTACATTCTAATTTGGGAGACGAGAAATACATGTAAAGAGGTATGTAGCATAAATATGAAGTTATTATATCTACGTATACAGTAATTAAATTCAAAGGACTATGGGAGGGAAGGCAAATAGTTGGGGAGATATAAAAGGCTTCATGCAGGAGACGGTGAGTTGCTGACCCATTCATTCCTTTTCGTGTGGGATTCTTATTTGTGCCCACCATAAATCTAACACATCTCCTTGTGGCAGAATCCAGATGCCCCTTTTAATTCTTCAAAGTGCCACTATGCTCCCCAGTGCTGCTGTCTGCACAAGTACATTGCCAATAGATTTCTATATATAGTTACACATGTGCTAATAAGGGACCATCCTAATTACTCACCTGCTTCTGCTGTGCTGTGACTGCTACACAGTGATTGACTGATTACCCTCCCATAGGGAGTAGTAAAAGCTGCCTCACTCCTACAAGGATTGCATTGTATATGGAATAAGCATCTACATAAATTTTATACGTACAATAATTCCCATTTTTATGTGTCAGGTAAGTATTTGTAACAGTTATACTTACACAAATGAAATTACTATAGTTAAGTACTAATATTTTTTCATGTTTCATTGCCTAAATAAAAACTGTTTATCACTGTTAAAAAAATAAATCCAATATATCCCTCTGGTAGAATATAAGTTCCTTTGGTTCTCTTTTCTTGTTTCTCTCTCCTATACCCAGCATGGTGCCTAGCACATGGAAGTGCCTGAGAGAATGAATCAAATTAAATTGAATAGAGGTTCTAGCCACATTATTGGAGATGATTCTACTTCAGGTCTCACTCACCAGTCCACCTCCTTTTCTGATCATGTATTCCCTGAGTCAGAAAGCAGCATGGTACATATAGTGGAAAGAACACTGACTCTGGGATCAGAAGACCTGAGTTCAAATCTCACTACTGATACTTAGTACTTGGGTGATCTTGAATGGATTATTTTATCACCCTGCACCTCATTATCCTCATCTGTAAAATGAAAAAGTTGGATGAGATGTGTCAGAGACCCTTGTAGATCTATCATCTTACAACATGGTCCAGTGGAAAATAGTCTTGGATTTGCATTGGGAGGCACAGGACATGGGTTTAAGTCTTGCCCTTACCACTTACTACCCTGTCACCTTGAGCAAGATACCATTTCCTCAGTTAATCCTTGGACAAGTCATTGTTTCCTCATCTAGAAAATAATGTTGGACTTTCATCTTAGTTCTATAATACAATAATCTTTAAAAATTCCTTTGGGGCAGCTAGATGGGGCTGTGGATGGAGCACTGACTTTGGAGTTGGGAGGACCTGAGCTAAAATCTGGCCTTAGATACTTACTCAGTTGTATGACCTGGGCAAGTCACTTAACCCCAATTGCCTCAAAAAATAAAGTACTCTTTCCCATGCTACCATGAAGTGTTTCATATAGGCTACTCTGATCCTATCACTCCTGGATAAAATATGAATTCCTGATCTTGACATTGAAAACTATCCACAACCTAATGGTCAGACTATAAACTCCTTGAAGTCAGGGATTATTTCATTTTTGTCTTTGTATTTTGAGTGCTTAGATAGCTCAGTGGATAGAGCACTGGGCCTAAAGTCAGGAAGCCCTGAGTTCAAATGCAGTCTCAGACTGGGGGACTCTGGGTAAGTCACTTCGCCTGTCTGCCTCAGTTTCTTCATCTATAAAATGAGCCGGTGAAGGAAATGGCAAATCACTCCAGTATCCCTGCCAAGAAAACCTCAAAGGGGATCACTGAGAGGTGAACACGACTGAAATTACTGGACAGCAACATAGCCACTGCTTAGCATTGTTCCTGGCCCATAGCAGGTGCTTTATAAGGCAAGGCAGCAAACATTTATTAAATGCTTACTAGGTGCCAGGGACCAGACCAGGGACTGGAGATGGAATTATCTCACTTTCTCTTAAAAATAATTACATATGAGAACATGGCCTGTAGTGTACTTTTTTTCATACTCAGCACCCACAACTGGGTTCTGTATGTAGGAGGTGTAAGAAGAAAGTTTCATAAATGTTTATTGACATTAATTTAATTTATTTTATATGCCAGGTTTCTTCTAGCCCTGCCATTCTATGTTCTGTTTAAAGGGTCCTTTCCTGCTCGGTCCAACTCTGGGTGTTCCTAACACTCTTCCATTTCTGACATTCTGAATCTTGGGGACTCCCAGCTCAATGTTTAGAGGAGCAAGGAAAGCGATCCAAGTTCTTGGGGATCTCAGCTTTCCCTATAACTTTCTTCACTTTCCTTCAGAATGAGAAACCTAACAAAACCTGCGTTGTTTCCACTCTAATAAAGACACAGTGGAGGGTTTGGGGAGAGGCAGTCAGTGGGCGATCTTTGGGGACTGGCTCGTTCTGATGACTCAAGTTCAGACACACCAGCCCCAAAGCAGTCACCTTCTTTCTCCTCCACCCCTCACGGCTCCTCCCTCCCCTCCTCAAGCCCACATGAAAGGACTTGGGGAGGGAAGCAGAGCCCTCCCCAGGGGAACAGGGAATGAAAGAAGCCACTGACAGTCTCCAGGTGTGGCTGGGAGAGAAGCTACCGCTCCCTTCCCCCACCCAGGGACCTCAGAGGTCAATAGCTCACATTCATAACTCTACAATTACACATCAAGGGGGAAAAAAGGAGTGCTCAGATCACAATTGCAGAGGGTGGGGAGAAAGAACAGGATGAAGTTTTCGCCTTTAACAGCAGAGAAGAAAAACAGATTGCTTTCCATCTCAATTTGAAATGAAAAGTACATTTTGGCTATTTGGCCAACTGGGGGTGGGGGAGCGAAGTCAGGAGGCCAGCAGAACACTCCTCGATTGGCTGGAAGTGAGGCTGGGAGTAGGAGAGTGATCCCAGGTGGGCTAAGCCTGACAAAGGGAGCAGGAAGGGAAGGCCCCCTCTGATCAGGGGCCATTAGGGGAGTGGATGATCTAGTTTGGGGCTCCTTGCCTAGAGAGGCTCATGGGGGAAATCTTCTGTCAAGGAATAGGCCAGAAAGCTAAAGTGTCACCTAGTTTGATGGGGGGAAAGGGCAAGGAGACAAGAGGAAGGGAAGTTCTTTTCTCAGCCTGCTGAATGACTTTCCCCAGCTATAGCACTAGAATCTGTAGGTTCCCTTTATACTTATAAATGAACCATCTTCAGTTCCCTCCTCATGTTTTTTGGAAGGACCCTGGGATATTTAAAGCAAAGTAGTCAGGTACAGGAAGAAACTGAAGATCAGGACATCCAAAGAGAAAAAAAGGAACCAGAGTTGTCTAGTCTAGAGAAGAGCAGTCTTAATGGGGAGATGAGAGCTATCTTCATGTATTCAAAGGCACTCGTGAAATAAGGCTTAAATTTGTTCTCCCTGGTTCCAAAGGGCAGCACTAGGAGCCCTGAGGGCAAATTGACTTCTGCTTTCTCTTAGGGAAAGTTCCCCTAGCTGATCTGTTGTCTAAAAGTGACTTGCAGAGGGGGCAATGTCCTGGACTCTCCCATTTGAGACTGGAACAGTATTTTTTCTGAGGTCTCTAGATGATGCCTTCTGATGCTGTAGGAGTATAGATTTGGAGATCATCTAATCCAAATCTAATTTTACAGATGAGGAAAATGAGACCTAGAAGAGGAAGGGACTTGCTCGCTCCAAGGTTCTACAGGGCTAAGATTAGAACTCAGGTCTTCTGACTCCTAATATGGTCCATTTCCTTCTCCTCTGTGATGATGCCAAAGACTCTAGGATTCTAATAGTCATCACTCTGTGAATGGAGCAGATACCTCTGGGGCACAGAGGTGGGAACCTGTGGGGCTGCACTTGAGGACCTAGAGGGCCATATGTGGCCTTGAGGCCGCAGGTTACTCATTTCCCTAGGGCTTTGGGGAAGCTACCACATGTTAGCAGTTTCACAACTCTCAGATCAGGACAAGGTAGGCTTAGCAACCTCAGACAGGGTTGGGTTCTCTTTTCGGATCTGTGACACACCTGTGAATACACCAGGGGGGTTACCCATCTCATGCCTTCCTTCTCTTGCACTTATTTGGCTGGCTGCCAAACCCTTCACCCTCAGTCACATTGCATGCCAAGGAAACCCCCTGGTTTGTGGATTAATGGCTCCCAGTTTAGGATACTGGTTCGTCACCATCTTCTGCTCCTTGAGAGTCCCAGCAACTTCTGCTGCTACAGAGAAATGAGGGGATGACCTCAGTTGGTAAATATCTATTTAGTGCCTACTATGTGCCAGGCATTGTACTAAGCCCTAGAGTCTAATGGGGAAGATAATGTGCAAATAACTATGTACAAACAAGATAAAATACAATGTAAATTGGAGATAATTAACCTAGAAAAGGCACTTGAATTAAGGGGAGTGGTCAGGGAAGGCTTGCTCTAGAAGCCTCTAGAAGGTGGGATTTTACCTGGAACTTAAAGGAACTGAGAAACCAAGAGGCAGAGATGAGGTGGGGAGAGCATTCTAGGCATGAGGGAAGAGTCAGGGACAAAAACACAGAGCCAAGTGGTGGATGTTCATGGAAGAGCAAGGAGGCTGCCATCACCAGATCAAAGAATATGTGTGTGTGCATGTGTGTGTGTGTGTGTGTGTGTGTGTGTGTGTGTGTGTGTGTGTGTGTATGTAGGGGGGAGGGGGAAGTGTAAGGTATGGGGGAAAGTGAAGGAGGGGTGGGTTATGAAGGGCTTTAAACACCAAAGAGAGGAATTTATATATGCTTCTGGAAGTCATAGACAGCACTGGGGTTTGTTGATTAGGGATATAAAATGGTCAAACATGCTTTTTAGGAAAAATCACTTTTCCACTTCAGTGGAAAATGGATAGGAGTGGGGAGAGACTTAAAGCAGGCAGACCCCTGAGAGCATTGCAATAATCCAGGAACAAGGTGATGAGGGCCTGCACTAAAGGGGTAGTGGTATCAGAAGAGAGAAGGCAGCCTACCTATACACACCATGTTACAAATGTAAAATTAACAGGGCTGGGCAACAGATTGGATATGGGAAGTGAGAGAGAGGAGTCCAGGAGAACTCCTACTTTGGATGCCTGAGGAACTAAGAGGACAGGGGTGTCTTCAACACAATAAGAAGTGTGGAATAGGGGAGACTTTGAGGGGAAGGATGAATTCCCTTTTAGACATGTTCAGTTCCATTTCTCACTCAACAAGAAAGGCAACATGGGTTAACAACTAGGAGTCCTTATCTGGGCTCTTTCCCAGGCAAATTCAGAAGAACTGAAATGGGGAGAGCTGTGGAAAATGTGTGAAGGTATGAATGGCTGTATAAGTATTCACTACTGAGAGCAAAGAAGACCATGGTTGTTAGGGCTGGAAGGGACTTCGGAACCAGTGAGTCCAATCTCCTTGTTTTACAGATGAAGAAACTGAGGCATGGAGAGGGCAGGTGGGGCAATGGATAGCAAACTCCATGTATAGTCAGTTCAAAACCTGTATCAAACATTCACCAGCTGTGTGACTCTAGGTAAGAAGTTTACCCTCACTCAGCAGTGCTTTCTTCATTTTGTAAAATGGGAATGATGATGACAGTGATAGCACCTACCTTGTAGGGCTAAGGTAAGGATCACGGTCAATTGAAATTACATATATATATACACATATGTATATATGTGTGTGCATAAAATTGTAGTTATATATGTGTGTATATATAGTACTTTGCAAATCTTATAATGCTGCAGAAGTCACATTTTTAAAAAGTAGTGTACACACACAGATCTAAGTATATATATGCTACCAAAGGGCGTGTGTGGTATTTATACCATACACACACACACACACATACATACACACACACATAAAATACATATATATATACACACAAAAGTAGTATATATTTAGTATATATCTATATCCATATATCATTTTGCATGCCTTCAAATGCTACAAAAGTAGCCCCTGACCCCTTCTTCCCTCTGACTGGAGAGGCTGGAGGGTGGTCAGTGGGGGCCATCTCCCAGATCCTCCATTTCAGGAGGTGCCAGGGTGGTCGTCTCATCATTTCCCACTCAGCCGCTCTCCTTGGACTTTCATCATGCTCCTCAATCCACCTCTCCCAGCTCTGTAACTTCTATGTATGTGCTAACTTCCCCCCCTAGACTGGGAGCTGCTCTAGGACCAGGACTGTCTTTTGTCTTTCTTTGCATTCCCCAGCCCTCAGTACCATACCTGGCATATAGTAGGTGCTTAATAAATGTACACTGACTTAATGGTTGACTTGTTATTTTCTGTCCTTAGTTCTTGAAGAGAACCATGATATCAGGAAGGTGATGTCATGACTTGCAAGTGAATTGGATTTAAGTGAGGCAGGGCTGTGCAAAGTTACCAGCCTCACTTTCTCCTCTAGAGTCATCTGGGTCCAGTGGCAAAATATAGATCAGGACAACTGGAGATGGACTCTCATCATTGGCATGAATGTTTTTTAAAATTATTATAATAAAGTTACCCAAGATATTCAAGTCAGGATTTAAACTTAAGTCTTCCTGACTCCAAGTTCAGAACCATATCCACTATACCACACTCTCTAACAAAGTGACTTATCTAAAGTGACAAGGTAATGACAAAGCTGAGTTCTGGACTCAGCTGGCTCCAAATCTAGCTCTCCATTAAACACACTGCTGCTCCTGGGCTGTCTCTTTGTGAAGTTCTCGTAAACACCACAAATTTCTCTTCAACTGGTTTGCTTCAAGGCTGGCATCCTAGTGTGTGTGTATTTGTATGGGTTTGTACTTATTTGTGAGTGTACATGGAGGAGTGTATCTGTGGATGGGCACATACACTTGTGTAAAAACCAAAGACATGGGAAGGTCCATGAGTAAGGAGGCCCCTCCTGCTGTTTTAGGGATTCAAGTGACGGCCCAGAAGGCCTGGAGGCAGTCAACTGTTCCTTTTCTGAGGAATTCTTGGGAGCTTCCTATAAGAAGCAGTCATGCTGACTCTGATGGCACCCTCAGAACAGTTTTTGCAGCCCTGGATTAATGCCTGGAAATGAATATTAGTGTTGGTGTAATCTTCCCCAGAAAGAGGACATCAGGAGAAACATCATTTGGTTGCTAGGAGAAGCTGAGGAGGTAACTGGAGCTGTTGTGGACCATGGGTGTTCAGGTCCCCCATACCAAGAGGGATCATAGAACTGCAGAGTTACAAACTGACCAGGGTGAGATGACCCTGGGATGCAGTTTCCTTACTTTTAAATGAATGTTTAATGACAGGACTCTGTCCTCCCAGGAAGCTTATAGTCTGATTAATACCATCTGTTCTTCAACATGCCAGTCAGATCTTAGATCATGCTCTACACCTTCAAAACTGTCCCCATGTCTGGAATATAATTCACTTTTCTTGCTGCCCATTTAAGTCCTTGAGAGGCAACATGATGGTGGTGAGGAGGGAAGAGAGAAACAACGTGTTTGGAGTCAGTGGACCCCATTTTAGGGCCTCTAAAAGTCTATACCTTGTACCCTGCGGACAAGGAGTAGGCTCATTTCATCTGAGTCTACACCAAAGCTGGGGAAGAAAAGGGAAAAAATATTTATTATCTCATTTGATCCTTACAAAAACCCTGGGAGGTAGGTGCTACAGTTGAGGAAACTGAGGCAAATCAAAGTTAAATGACTTACCCCAGGTCACACAGCTAGTAAGTGTCTGAGGCCAAATTTGAACTCAAGACTTCTTGACTCCAGGTTCAGTGGTCTATGCGCTGCACCTATACCCTCAGCTTCTTCTACCCCACAGGGGCAAACACAGAGCCTTGAACATAGGCTCATAGATTCAAGGCAGGGACCTTCCAGGGATCTAGTTCACCTCCTGCATAATAGAAGAGGAAACTGAGGCCCAGGGAGGTAAAATGATTTGCCCAAGTTCACATAGGCTAAATATTTGTGACAAATCTGGAACTCACACCCTGGCTGATAATTGAAACTAATTGATCTGATTCCAGATCTAGTATCCTTTCCACTCTACCATATATAGATTCAGAGCTAGAATGGTTGTTAGAGATCATCTAATACAGGGGTTCTTAACCTGGGGTCCATGGACACCTAAAGGAACCTTGGAGAGATTTCCAGACTTCTATGAACTTAAATCAGGGGAAAAAAATGTTGCATCCTTATTTTTTGTCATTGTTTAGTCATGTCCAACTGTTCCTGACCCTACTTGGGGTTTTCTTGGCAAGGATACTAGATGGTTGGCTACGTCCATCTCCAGCTCATTTTACGGATGAGTAAACTGAGGCAAACAAGGTGAGGTGACTTGACCAGAAACACACAGCTAGTAGGTGTCTGAGGCTGGATTTGAACTCATGAAGATGAATTTTCCTAAATTCAGGCGTTGTAGACTATCCACTGTGCTACCTAGCTGCCCCAATCCTTCTTACCAACCTCTACTAACTTTTACTAACCTGACATTTAACATTTCTTTCAATTATTTAAAAACATAATTCTGAGAAGCGGTCCATAAGCTTCACCAGATGGTTGAAGCAAGCCAAAAGAGTAAGAACTCTTGGACTTGTACAATCTCCTCATTCTACAGATCAGGAGCTGTTGTGGATCAGAGAAAGGAGGACTTGGGTATGGCCCTACACAGCAGGAGCAGCTGAGTCTGGTCTCGTGCTTCTGAATTTCCACTATACCATGCTGCCTCCGGGCATGCTAGCTACTTAACAATCTTCCTAATAATCACCATAGTTGTGAACGAAGGACATCAAACCTGACTGGGCCCTGAGAGGTCAGCTAATCTAACGGCCCCTCACTTTACAGAGGAGACCAAGGGTCAGAGTAGAAGTCACTTACTCAATCATGCCAGTGCTAGAGCCCAGTCGCCCACCCAGATCTCCAGCACTCTGTACAAGGAGCCCTGCCCTTCCCCCTCTCCTCTCCCAACCCGTCACAGAATTTGATTCCCATCACAGCTGGAAGAACATCAAAGCAGAAAACCACCTGCTTGGGGGTAAAGGGGAGGGGGAGGAGAGAAGCCTGGCACCGTTCACTCACCAGACCTGGGTGCTGTTCCCAGAGGTCTCTTTGAAGGAGGTTGAGGGTGAAGGGGTGAGGCCAGAGGTGGGGTCAAATCCTTTGAATGGAATGCATAATTGTATTTAGAATTCCAGACTCCAAGGGGGGCAGTTTCAAGTTGGAGAAGGGAGGGGGTTGCTAGGGAGGGAGGAAGAAAAGAAATAGGAAAGAAGGGATAGAAGGAGAAAAAAAAGGAATGAGAGAGGAAAGAATAGAAGAAAGGAGAGAGAAAGGAAAAATTAGGAGGAAAGGAGAGAGAGGAATAAAAAGAAAAGAAGAGAGAGAAAAAAGATGAGAAGGGGAAAGGAAAGAGAGAGAAAGAAGTATAGTAGATTTAGATCTGAAAGGGAGCTCAAGAGGATAGAGGAAGAGGGAAGTGGTATCTTGAGAACATAGGGGACTGGGAGGGAGAGAGGGTGGATATTGCACTCCTGAAGTGGGCTAGACACTTTCTGGGGTGAAATCTAAATAGAGCTAGTGGTCTGGAGGTTAAATTAGCTTGGGTAAAAGTCACTCATGGGACCTGAGACAATTTGGGGGAAGAGATCCAGGACAGTGCTTCCTCACTTCTGCACATAACAGTGACAAGAACAGCTGGGCACCTTTAGCTGAGGTTGAAAAAAGAAGTGACTTAGCCACAGTCACTCAGTAGGTCAGCAGAAGAGCCAGGAGGAGTAGTGGCCAGACCTCAAGACTCCCAGGGCAGTGCCAGGGGACTTCTGCTTTGTGGGGGGAGGAGATGTACACACAACACACTATACAGTTTAATTTGCATTAATCACATTTTCTCCACCACTTTCTTAAGTCTAGACTGTAAACAAAGCAACAACTCAAGCCCTAATTTGCCAATTTCCACCTTGTAAATGCTCATATTGAAATTTTAACAATTGGCTCTCCTGAGCAGATATGAACTGGCTCCATCCCAGCTTCTGACTGTAGAGTTCTGGATAGATTCAAGCTGACACACAAAGATTTAAATACAAGCTGGCATCCAACAGAGCAATGAGCTCCCTATTTTATAAGAATGGCCCACAGTCATGTTTGCCTCACTGATGTATAAGAACGGTGCTCGAAGTGGTCCTCACCCTTTGAATCTAGTGTCCTCTTGTCTTGTTGACACATAGGCCTTGCCAAATGCCCCTTCTAGCTGGCTCCCCTCATCAGTTTCCTCTCCTCCTCCACAATGGACAAGGAAAGCAGAAATTGAACAACTGTTCAGCCTGGGTCCACCATGTATTTCACGTCTCTAATCTCAACTTTGCCCAACCTGCTGCCTGACAATCATTTTCTTTTTCTCTTATTAGATGAATGAAAAATATTTATTTAGTGTTTACTTAAGCAAACACTGTGCTAAATGCTGAAAAATTGAGGTAAGTCTCGGTTCTCAAAGAGTTCACACTCTGATAGGGCGAGACAGCACATAAAGTGTTACTCCCTACACCAAATTCTCTCCTTAATTCTCCTACCTTATACCTTCTTAGGAAAAAAGTTAGGATCCCGCTTTGCTGAGAAAATAGAAGTGAAGCATTGTGAACTCTCTAATCACCTCTATTTTACACTTCAAACCCCCTCCACACCATCCTTCATTCCTTGTATTCTTTATTCATCATGGTGGACCTCCTTGCCAAGGATCACCACTCTCCTTGTTCCATGCCCTCATGTGCTTCCTCCAGCATTTCATCCCTCTGATCATCAACTCCTCCCACCAACTCTGAAGTTATATATAAAAATGTGTGTGTGTTCATCCTTTGTTGCCGAAGAAGACCACGCCATCAGAGAAATGATGACATGACTTGCACCTGACTTTGTTTTGAGAAAGGGAGGGCTGTGCAGGTCACCAGCTTCACTTATCCTCCAGAGTCATCTGAATCCAGTGACCAGATATTTATCAAGATGATTGGAAATGATCCAGGATGAGGCAGTTGGGTTTAAGTGACTTGCCCAAGGTAACACAGCTAGTGAGTATCAAGTGTCTGAAGTGAGATTTGAACTCAGGTCCTCCTGACCCCGGCATTGGTGCTCTATCCACTGCATCACCTAGCTGCCCCAATATATATAAAAATAACAATGAAAGGACATGCTAAATTTCAGTTAGAAATTAAGTGAAAATGACCATGTAACATTTTTTCTTATCCTAGTTTATGGATCATTTAAAATCTATTCATGATATAGGTACTACATTAAAAATTCCTCCAAACTATATTCCTTGGCCATCAAATCAGTGGCCATGGGCTTGATTATCTTCTCAATGAGGATGGCTCCCAAATCTACAGATCCAGTCCTCATTTCGGTTCTGCACCAGTCCCACATAAGTAACTGCCTGTGGACTGTGTCCATATGCAGTGTACAATGGGTATCTCAAACTCAACATGACAGAATTCATTGTGTCTCCCCCACCCTCACCAAAACCCCCCAGCTCTATTACATACATCTTTGCTTCTGTGAAGGGCACCATCTCAAGGAATTCAGTGCCTTGTTCAAAGTTTTTTTCCACTCACCCCTTCATACTTGAAGACTTCTACATACAAATTAATGTTAATCAACAAGCATTTATTAAGCTCTTAATAAATCAATACATATTTATTAAACACCTACTATGTGCCAGATACTGTGCTAAACATTGAAAGAAAAAAAATGAAACCATTTCTACCCCTAAGGGTATCTTCTACTGGATAAAACAATGTTTACACATAAAATAAATACAAGGAAATTTTAAGAAGTAGACATGAGCAGTTGGAGGGATTAGAAAGGCCTCATATAGGAAGTGGGATTTTTTTTTAAAGCTGAATTGTAAAGGGAACCAAGACCTTCCTAAGAGATAGATGTAAGGATGGAATGTGTTCTTTATAAAGAGGAAGAGGGTGGAGAGAGAGACAGAGAGACAGAGACAGAGAGAGAGTCAGAGAGAGACAGAGAGAGGCAGAGACAGAGAAAGAGATAGAGACAGAGAGACAAAGAGAGAGACAGAGAGAGAGAATGAGCTCAGCACCAGTGTTCTAGGTTTGATGTAATTTGCTTCTCCCTCTGCCCCTCACCTCATTATCTCACTCAGAGCTCAATAACAGATTCTTATAATTTTTCTTTTCTTTTAATCCCCTCATGGAAATTCACCCTCCTAATTACATTTGATTTTGCTGAAAATTAATCCCTCCCTTAAATCTATCTTCCCTTTGACTGTTCCCTTTTTGTTCTCCCCTTTTCCTGTTGAGTGAAACACATGTCCATGTCCAGCTCCACGTGTGCATTCTCTTCTTTGACTAGTTCAGATGACAGGGAAGTTTATGTACTCACTCCTCCTTGTCCTTGACTGTATAGACTTCTACTTGTGCATCCCAATTATGTGAGATAACTTTCCTCATTTTTCTCCCCCTCTGCAACTCAGTGCATTCCTCTTCCCTTTCCTTCCATTCTTCTTTATGATCATCCAAACAAGACAGAACCACTCTCAAGTCTTCTGCCTAATTAGAGTCCCTCATGACCCATCAGGATGATAAAGTTCTGAAGACACACATGTATCATTTCCCTGTATTTGAAGTTAAAAAGTTTATTTCTTATGTTCCCTTGCTCATTTTTATCTTTTAATGTTTATCTTGACTCCTCTGTATTATATTTTAAAGTTTCTACTAAGCAACTGATCTTTTCACCAGGAATGCTTAGAAGTCCTCTCTTTAATTAAAGATACATTTTCCCCATGTAGGATTATACTCAGTTTTGCTAGGTAAAATTAATCTTGGCTATAGGCCTCTATCTTTTGCCTTCTGGAATATCATATTTTAGAAGGGGTGGGAAACCTATGACCTCGAGTCCACATATGGCCCTCTAGGTCCTCAAGTGCTGTCCAAGCTTGGACTTAGTCAAAAGGCTGCACTTGAGGACCTAGAGGGCCATAGGGTCTCCCTTTCCATACTTTCTACTATTTTGTCGTGTGGCTGCCAAATCATGTATGATCCTAACTATGGCTCCTTAGTACCTGAATTCTTTCTTTCTGGCTACTTCCAATATTTTCTTTTTTAATCTGGAAGTGCTGGATTTTGACTATTGTATTCCTGAGAGTTTTCATTTTAGGCTTTCTTTCAGGAGTTGATTCTTTCTGTTTCCATATTGCTTTCTGATTTTATTTGAAATTCGACATCTAGGGTCTTTTTTGGTTATGATTTTCAGGTAGCCAAAGATTCTTAAATTATTTCTCTTCAATCTATTTTCCAGGTCAATTTTTTCTATGAGATATTTTACATAAATTATCTTCAATTTTTTTCATTTGTTTGACTTTGTTTTTAATATTTCTTGATATGTTAAGGACTCATTAACTCTAATTTTGTCCATCCTGATTTTCAGAGAGCTCTTTTCTTTGGTAAGATTTTGTACTTCTTGTTCCAAGCTGCTAATTCTCTTCTCAAGTCTTTCTTCTTTTGATCTCACTTCCTTTCTCACTTTTTCCATCTAGTGCTCTCATTTGTTTTTTAAAAATTATTTTTAGTTCTTTTGAAAAAAAAATCATTTTGAGTCATCTCTTTTAGGAATTCCATTTGAACTTGCACATAAAGTGTGTTTTTCTTTGGGTCTTTCCTCACAGATGTTTTGAAGTCATTCCCTTCTCAGTTTTTGTTTTGAACATTGCCGTCACTGCAATAGCTCTTTTGGGGGATTCCTTTTTTTGTTTTCTCATTTTTCCATCCTACTTTCTTACTTAGAACATGATGCCGATATTCTTCATACTTTGGCGGGGAGGGAGGAAGATATCTGGTCTGAGTTTTTGTCTTCCTGGGCCTTTCTGTTGCTTTCTTGGGGTACTGTACCAGAATCTCAAGTACTGTTATTCCAGACTCTCAGGCATAGCTCAGACTGCTGACTAGCAAGATTCTAATGCTCCCAACATGGTGTGTTCCAGGGGATAGTCTGATCACTGCCATTTTCATCTGAGTTCCTGATTTGGGTTTGGGTCTGTATAGCACTCCTGTGGGCTTGCTCGTGGTTGAGATTCCCAGTAGACCTATCTCTGCTTGACTCAGTTATTATCAACCAATTGGAAAACCCTGCTGGTTCTGAGGGATAACTGCAGGTTTGCCTTTGGTCTGAGATTCTTGGCATAATTTGTTTCCTTTTAGGCTGTTCTGTACTTCTTGTGGCATCATAGTCACACAGGTATTGTTTGTTTCTGTACTCACTTATTATATAGACTAGGGTCCCCAAAAGTACAACCCCACAGGTGCAGGTCCCCACCTCAGTTGTCTCTACATCTGTGACCCAGATCTGGGTACTAATCAATAGACCTGCCAAATGGCATTGAATCCCACATCCTATACAAAGTCAGGCTCCCTCTGAATGGGTAGGAAACCTCTTTCCCTGCTGCACAGTCTTATTCCTCTTTCAATTCCTGTATAGTACAAGGTAACTTAGGGTAGACCCCTGGACAGACCCTGCCCCTAGAGTCCACAGACCCTTGTCTATCTTCCTATATTGACCTACACTGGAAATATGACTCACTATGATATTTTTCTCAGGATTTCCTTCTTTTGGTTTTGTTTTGTGATTTCTTGGTTTCTCAGAAAGTCATTGGCCTCCATCTGTTCCATTCTAATTTTGAGAGAACTATTTTCTTCAGTGAGCTTTTGCACCTCTTTTTCCACTTGGCTAACTCTGCTTTTGAAAGC
>CM053771.1:101894263-101912861 GCA_028658325.1 Potorous gilbertii
GGAAATCTCCTTCACTGTGTTGCTGCGCGGCTTCCACTGTTCCAGACTTTGTTAGGAGTTCTTTTTACAGGAAATGTATGGGCTGTGGGTTCGGACCTAGCATAGGTGAGTCTTTCTACTCCACCATCTTGGCTCCGCCCCCCCCCCACTCTTCTTATCCATTCCCTTATTAATAGAAACAGGAAATTTCAGAGGAAGGATGGATCCAAGAGAGGAAATTGGTGAATATATTGAATTTGAGATGTTGATAGAACTTTCATTTGGAATTGACCAACAGGCAGTTGGTGAGATAGGAATAGAGGTCAGTAAAGAGATTAGAGTGGTGAATTTTTGTGAAGGTTTGGGAATCACTTGGGTACAGATGGTAATTGAATCTCTTGGGATAAACGTAATCCCCGAGGTAGAGGGTGTAGGTTGGGGCCCTATATGGAGGCTTCAGGTGCTTACCTTTAAAGGCTAGATGGATGATGGTTCATCAAATGAGACTGGGAAAGATCATTCTGGTGAATAGAGGGAGACTCAACAGATAGCACCATCACAGAAGCAAGAAAGGAGAGAAATTTAGAAGAGGGGGTGGATGATAGGATCAAAAACTAGAGAAATAAAGGAAGATGAGGAGTGTTAAATGGCCGTGAGAATTGGCACTCAAGACCACTGGTCAGTAAGAATGGCAGGGTCAGACTAATGTGGAAATATGTTTAATATGATTGTACATGTATGGGCTATATCAGATTACATGCTGTCTTGGGGAGGGGAGAAAGGAAGGAAGGAGAGAAAATTTAAAACTCAATATCTTATGAAAGTGAATGCTGAAGACTAAAAATAATTTTTAAAAAAGAGTGGTAGGGTCAGAAACTATATTGTAAGGTGTTGAAAAGTGAGTGGAAGGGTGGGTTTGTTTGTTGCTGGGGGAAAAGAAAGGCTTTTTTCTCAGTCTTGGGTTTGTATAAAAAATCCTCTTGTACTTCTCTAGAGTCTTTGACCTTTGTGTTGCCTGTTTTTCATGTGGTGACAGTAACTGAGGTCCAGGAAAGGAAAGTGACTAAGGTTAGAGGTAACAAGTAACAAAATTGATATTTGAATCCCTCTGCTTTAACTTCCAATGCACCTCTTGCCATGATGAGATTTCTTTATTCAGATGAAGTTCAGAGTGGTCCAGAAATGGTCATAACAACTCTTTATATTGCTAAAAAAGAAAAAGAAAGAAAGAAAAGAAAACAGGCAGTTCCAGGTTTAGAAGCACATGGTGTGGGCTTTTTCACCAAACATCTTAGGGAAGGTGATGCCTTTATGGTTCTCAGTCAAATATTATGTGTTGTTCTGGAAAGAGACACACAGTATTTGAGAAAGTCAACTCTTTGGAACAGTTGTTCTCTGGGCAAAAGTTAAATGTCAGAGGCAGCAGCTGCCAGTGACTTTTGCAAACAAACAGAAGGTGCCAGGAAAAGTGCTCTCATTAATCCACTTCCCAGTGATAGCCATTGATGAACATACTACAGGTCCTACTCAGTCTGGAACTTCATTAGACCAAGAAATGGTAGATTTCTTGCTTCATTTTATTATCAGTTGTGTTGAATACATTCATTGGCTGAAGTGCTGCCTCAGGGAAAAAGAATGCAGCATCAGTAGATTCCAGCAAGTCCGTGGGGATCAAATCAGTTAATAGAAGAATCTCCAAAGTAGGATTTGGGTTATATAGGTCTATTTTTGCATCCACAGATTATCAAGAGAATATATAAATAATTGAACCTGAAAACAAAAAATTCTGTGACAAGATGATACTGGATTTAGTTGTGATGGGACAGCTAACTCTTTTAGGGTCATGTTTAAGGAGCCTATTGAAATCTTACCCAGTACCTGCTGTACAGCCTGTGCAAGAGTCAAAGGTTCAGATTCCCAGCATGGTACTAAAGGATTGAAAAAGGTTGTACAATGAAACACTTGCTTCAAGCAAGACAGTGTTTTTATTCTTTAGTTCTCCTGTGATAATGAGTATCAATAGAAGATGGACAAATACCAGAAATAATATTTTATACATAACTCAGTTAATAAACACTAATCTGAAGGGCATAACTAACTAGTAGCTAATTTTAAAAAAGAGAAAGTGACGATAGGAGGTGAGGATAATTTTTCCTAGGATTTTGTCAGTGGAACGCCTAAGAATTTTGAGAGCAAGGTAACATCAAGTGAAGGCTTTCTAAGGATGGATAAGATCTGGGCCTGCCTATAGGCAAAGAGACAGGATGGATTACATAGTGAGACTAGAGGAAGATCTCAGGACAAGGCTCAATGGACACTTGTTGAGGATATTGTAGAAGAGATTTGTTTTCAGATATTGTTTGGGCTGGGGCAGCTAGTGGCTCAGGGCATAGAGTACCAGATTTGGAGTCAGGAGGACCTGAGTTCAAATTTGGTCTCAGAAACTTACTAGCTATGTGAACCTGAGCAAGTAACTCAATTTTCTCACTTGTAAAATGAGCTGGAGAAGGAAATGGCAAATCACTCCAGTATCTTTGCCAAGAAAATCCCAAATGGGGTCATGAAGCGTCGCATATGACTGAAAAATGTCTAAACAACAATTGATTGGGCTGGGTGGCCACTAAGAACCCTTTCAGTTCTGAAATTTTGTGATTCTATTATAGTGGTTGTTCTGACTTCACCATCAAAGAGCCAGGAACTAGCAGAGTAAATGCTTAAAACAAATGCTTGTTACACTGAACCAAATGAAAGGAGATAGAGGAAGATGGGGGCATAGACACATGGTTATTTTCTGCTTTGGTCAACCCCTGATATACACATAGAAAGAGCCCTGGACTGAATGCCATGTACACAGAATAGTAAGCAATAGACAAAGAAATAGAAATAGATGGCAGATTAAAAGATACATATATATATATATGTATGTATACTTAAGAGAGAGCAACAAGATAGAGGAAGATGGATATATACATGTTGGTATTATTGTTCTTGTCATTTCAGTCGTGTCTGACCCTTCATAACCCCATTTTGGGCTTTCTTGGCAAATATATTGGACTGGTTTGACATTTCCTTTTCCAGCTCATTTTACAGATGAGAAAACTGAGGCAACCTGTGATAAGTGACTTGCCCAGGGTCACACAACTAGTCAGTGTTTGAGGTCGGATTTGAACTCAGGTATTACTCTCTCTAGACCTGGTGCTATCTAACTGCCCATATAATATACATATATCTATATCTATATCTACATCTATATCTATCTATCTAGAGAGGAAGAGAGAGAGAGAGAGAGAGAGAGAGAGAGAGAGAGAGAGATGATAGAGAAATAAGAGGAAGATACATACAAACAGAGAGAAAGAGAGAGAGAGAGAGAGAAAGAGAAGTATGTTTTGAGATGTAGCTACATGGAAGCCTGATAGAGAAAGATCCCTGAACTAACCAGTGTGCAGAAGGAAGAGCAAACAGACCAGTTTGGTTGGAACATGGAATACATGAGGAAGGGTAACATGAGCTCTCTCTGGAAAGATAGGTTGGTGCCTAAATGTTTGCTGAATGAATGAATGTCTTGTAATGCATATGAGGAATTGGAATGCCCAGCTTTCTCCAAAGCACAGCTCAGCTGTCAGTCACCTGCTACATGAAGCCTTTCCTCATCCTTGCAGTCATTCCCTCTTGGAATTACTTGGGATACCTCTTCGTGTCCTTTTTATTTTTCCCTAGTGGAACTGCAGTTCCCAGAAGGCAGAAACTGTTAAATTTTTTTTTGTATTTCATCCTTAACAAGAAGGGACTGCCTCTTACTCAGAGAGCAGAGCAAAGAAGAGGATGAGGGGAGATGTAGAGGAAGTCTAGGGCAGATGGCCCTGGTATTTCTAGTATCTTGGGAGGTGAGGTCATCTGAGGAAAGAAGGTGATTGGAGCTGGAATGTCATCAGCCTTTAGTAGAGAGGAGAAGGCTAATGTGCAAAGAAAATGGCCAAACCCTGAGGGATAAAAAGCTTTTTATGTGGTACTAAGGGTCCAGTTGTGTGGTACAATGGAAAAAACCCTGGAGGTGGAGTCAGAGGATGATTCAAATATTCAAATATCTTAGTATTTATTTGATCTGAGGGAAATCACTTCACCTCTTGTGACCCACTTTCATAGAATAACAAAGGACTGGTCAAAAGCCAGAGGATATGCAGAGTGCTTAGCTAACACGATCCTAATACAAGCATTTTCCCACATTCTGTAACTGGTTCCATGATGCCAACGACGTGGGTAAAAAAGAGGTTTTTTTTTTTTAATTGATTGTAACCAAAACTTGGGCTGGGAAGCATTCAAAAGGCAATCTTTCTTCCTGTGTGGTAGAGTTCTGGTGAGAGAAGAGATAATGCTATAAGGGGAGAGACTTTGGGTCCACCTCATCTGTGGCCATATGTCCTATGAATATGGGTCTTGGTTATAAGCCTTGGTGTTCGTTCTTTCATTTTAAGCAAAAGAGATTGGAGATGGAGGTCTTATGGAGCTCATAGTCTGTTGGGGAATAAAAGACAAATATGCCTATAATATCCAATATTATGTAAATGCATAAGAGAGGAGTGAGCCACAGACCATGTAAGAGTTTAGAGGGATGAAAGATGACTTCCTGGAGAAAATGACCTTGGGATTGGGCCTTAAAGGTTAGGATGGACTTCAATAGGTAGAAAAGGGGGAGGAAGGACATTCTAGGCATAGATGACATCAAAGACATTTCCTTTTCCCTCAGCCAGGAAATTTACCTCCTGACCTTGTAGGCAGATTTGTAGGGAGGTGAGGAGTGAGAGAGACCCAGGGGGAAGCATGCCTCCTGATGACATTAGAAGGCACTTTTCCTATTCATCCATTCACAGATACACCTGGTTTTTCTCTTTGCTGACCTCTGGGGAAACCCTCCATTCTTTTCATTTATACAGACTCTACCCTAGTTCAGCCCTCACTGCCTTTTGACTAGACTGTTGTAAGACCCTCCAGTCTGGTGCATAGCTGTTTGCATGCTGTCACATTAGAGTGTGGGCTCTTTGAGAGCAAGGGTTATTTTTTCTTTTTTTTGTATCCCCAATTTAGCACAGTGCCTACTAGCACCATGCCTTGAGCAGAGCAGGCCCCCAGGGAACTTTTGCTGAATTGAATTTAACTGATCTCCCTGTCTGCAGTCTGTTCTCCTCCAATCCATCCCACAGGTATTGTCAGACCTAGCTTCCTAAAGCTCAGCTCTAATCTTGTTCCTCCCCTGATTAAGCACCCCTCAACATCATTGGCCCCTCATTGCCTATTAGACAAAACCTGATTTCCTTAGTGTGGCATTCAAGATCTTCCATATTCTGACTCAAGCCTGCCTTTTTAGGTTTATTTCCTACCACTGCCCTTTTATATACTCTGAGTCCCAGATAAACTATTTGATCCATTGTCTCTGACTGACAGATCAACCAGCTCCCTCCATGATCCTTCTGGTCTTTTGACCTTAGACAACATTTTGTATTTCTCTTATGCACTCAAAGACTTAATTTTATTTTGTCTCTGCCTGTGTCTTATCTTCCTTCTAGATGGCAGGCTACATGACAGCAGAGATAATACCTTATTCAGCCTTCTATCTCCTCCAAGTCCTAGTTTGGGGTTCTGAACACCATAAGTGACTAGCAAAGTTCACTTCTATGATGCTAAAATCTCAGATTCTGTGGGGATAGGAAGAGGTCTTTTTGATTTCCCTGGAATCATGCCAGCTAAGGACCAGGTAATTTACCTATTTATGAGACTGCTCTAGTTCCCAAAGGCAGAATTCCTGGAAGCAGTTCTATCAGTTTTCCCAGGATATTCATCTTAGTGCCTATTCTTGGGAAACACTACGAGGGTTCACACATCACCCACCGTGGAGGTTGGGTCATCTAGTGACAAGGCAAAGGCAAGAACAAAGCACTTTGGATTCCTGGATTTCCCTTGACCACAAGGCCCAGACTACCGTTGCTGGATGATGGTCCTTCAATTGCTGACTCCATGGTTATGTCTTTTTTTCAGGCTAGGGTCCAGGTTTTTTTGCTGGAGCTACCTTGTACATGCTCATGATAGCTGATTGCTAAATTTTCAAAGTGAGCATTTTATACCTCAGAAATCAGCAAATGCTACACAGCAGGGCTTAATTTATTATTTTATTGATTGGCTAGACCTAAGAAAAAGTTGGAGAAAAGAATAATAATAAATTTATTATATAATATATTATATTATAATTATATATAACCTAGAATATATATTATATAATAATAAATTGATTAAATACATTAAATAATTAATAATTATTAAGATTAAAGTATGTTGTATGTACATTTATTTTTGAGAGCCAGTTGTTAAACATTTACCAAGTGTACCTCTGGCTATAAGGTTTCTGGTAACAGTTGCTTAAAATCTTTGTGACCAACTATAGGCCAAGAGAATAAAGTGTAATATATATATTATATATACACTATTATATATATATATATATATATATATACACTATATATATATATATATATATAATACATATATATATATATATATATATAGTGTAAAGTAAGAGTTAATGAGCATGCCCAATCCTTTATTTCTCTAGCTGCTATAGGAATTCCCCAGAGATAACTTCTGGTTCCATCTACACCCCCATATCTCCATTCATTCATTAGTTCATCTATTCATCCATCCATCTATCCACCCATCCATCCAGTATGGCAAAGCTGAAAGATTTGAACATGCTATAGTAGATAGAATACTGGATTTTGGAATCAAGCGCCCTAGGTTCAAATCCAAGCTTTTGTACTTTCTGACTGTGTGATCACAGGGCAAATTATTTAACTTATTTGAGCCTCAACTATTCCATCTTAGAATGGAGATACTGGAGTTTGATGGAAAAAGAATGCTTTTTGGGGGAAATCTTGAAGCAAGTGCTACAGCAATATGAATTGTTTCTCCATCTATGGAGGTAATCTTTCTGCCCTGTCTTCAAGTATCTGAAGAGCTAGAATCCATGGGGAAAGGGAATAAGGAGGAGAGAGAAGTTACGGAGAAGAAGATTTAGTCTTGATGTAAAGAAAAATTTCCTAACAATTTAGAGTTGTACAAAAGTGAAATTGGCCAGTTGTGGTCCATAGTGAGTTCCCACCACTGGTGGGATGAATCTTTGTCAGAGTTGCTATAGAGGAGGTTCTGGTTCAGGTACAGATTGGACTGGATGTTCTATAGGGTCCCTGTGACTGTGGGAAAGCTACATAATCTTCCTTACCTCAGTTTCTTCATCTGTAAAATGAGCTGGAGAAGGAAAGGGCAAACCACTCCAGTGTTTTTGCCAAGAAAACCCCAAATGGGGTCACAGAGAGTCAGACGTGTCTGAAAAACGACCGAACAACGCCAACGAGAAAGACCTAATTCAGGCCAGTCTAGTGAGTCAGGCTCAGGACTGGAATGTAATGAGGCACTTGTGGCCCATAAAATATTTAACAAAGAGAAGCTTACTCAACCACAAAAAAAGATGGATAAGGATAAACTAATTCAGGTGGAATCAGAGCTCCTCTCTGCCTCTGCTTCTATCTCAGTTGTAGTATCCCATCAGAGAGGCCTGTTGACTCGCTCAGGGAAAGTTATTTATCAAGACTGAAGCATCCTGACTCCTCATAGGCTGGGCCTTTTATACCTCAGGCTGCCAGGAAGCCCTAATAATAATAGCCACCAACTCAAGTCTTAATTCTTCAGGCAAGACAATTCTGAGAGTGGCCCCCCCCACCTCACTTTAAAGAAAAACCAGATCTTTCAAATTCTTTGATTATGGTAATGACAACAACGTTTTTCTAACAATTTACTATCTACAGAGTGTCTTTTTCTCCTCACTATAGCCCTTTAAAGTAAGTAGAATATTAGAACCCTGGTTCCCATTTTACAGGACAGAGAGTACAGGTTCACATAGGAGAGCTGATTAGTTTAAAGGTCAGCAGCAGTCAGAAGCAGAGCGAGGTAAGATGGGAGCCCAGATATCCTGATTCCATAGCCAGTGTTGTTGGGCTTTCCCCCCACACACTGCTGCTCATGCTGGCAGAGTTTCTGGTCAGCAATGAGGTGTTACTCTGGGCTGCCTTGAGGGCCCTAATCAGCTGCTGACAAAGCACCTGAGTTGCAGGTGAAGGCCAGGGACTGTACTTTTCAGCACTCCTGACTCTGGAGGGGAGAGGAGGCTTACTCAGGGCATGCAGAGGCCAACAGCTGGATTCTCATTCCTTGCAATTCTGTGCCTGTAACCTTCTCCTGGCCTCTCCAACAGTACATAAATATTCACTGGCCCCAGAGGGGGGTGGGGAAGGAAACTCACTTTCCAACGGGCCTGGCTCCCTCCCATTTTCCAATGGGCAGAATTCATGCTTTAAGGTATTTGGACAGTGTGCAGGACACTTTCCTCATTGCTGCCTTGAACCCACGATGCTCATACCTGTCTCATTTTTAGCAACAAGAACACGTCCTTGCTTTTGCAGAGTTTTCTGTTAAAAAGCACTTTGCAATAGCCTTGGAAGATGGGTAGTGAACAATTATCTCCCTCTCTACTACCACTCTCCCCTATTTTAGAAAAGAAGAAACTGAGGCCTTAGCTTTGTGATTTAGGGTTCTCCCTCTAAACCTCTGCCACCTCTTCTGAAAATGCAGAGAATAATACCTGTCCTATTTTCTTCATGGGCACATAGGTTATTTGACTTGGAAAGGTTCTTAGAAATCATCTAGCCCAAATGCGTTATTTTACAGAAAAGGAAACCGAGGCTGAAAGAGTTATCCAAGGCCACAAGTGTGGAAGCGGTAGAAATGGTCCTCTGTTCTTTGGATCTCTCCACACTTCCACTCTTGTTATCAGTCTATAAGTCTCTTCTGAGCTGAAAGTGTGCCCTGCTGGGTATCAAGAAACCCAAATTCAAGCCATGAAACTACATTGCACTATCTGTAGGACCATAGGCAAGTCATTTCCCCATTCTGGGCATCAGTTTCCCCCTCTTTAATAAGAGGGGGGTTGGGCTAGATGACTTTTAGGTTCCCTTCTGTCTCTGACATTTTATGGTTCATGTCTGATCTTGGACTAGTTTATGCTCTAGGGGAGAAGGTAGGAGGTAAGTTATGAAATGTCAGAACTGGAAGGGACTCTAGGAATGATCTAGTCCACCTGCACCCTCTAACACATACACATGCACACACACATACATACTCTTTATTAGTAGGCAATCTAAGGTCTACTGAGTAGAAAGGATTTTTACAGAGTCCAGTGACCTTCCTTGTATGAGATCTCAGAAGATAATCCAGGGCAGATGGGAAATAAAGACATGCTCTATTTATTGTCATACTCCCCTCAGATCATGAGTCCTCTGCCTGGGGAGAAGCTGAATAGGGAGCCTGCGCCTCCTACTCCTTGTCCTCCTCCCAGGATGCAGCTGGGCACTCAGCAGGCATTTCAAAGAGAACACTGACAGACCACTGAATGACTTTTAAGTTGTTTTTTCCTGCTCAGTCCCATCTCGGAGGCAGCAACATGTCACGAGTAGTACTGTTGGCAGATCTGAGTGTAAATCCAAGTTGGGCAACATTAGGCGAGTCTTTCCTCACTCTAGACTTCTCCATAAAATGAGAGGAAGAATGGTTTCTGCCATTCCCTGTTCCTATCCTTCCAGATCTGAGTTTCTGTATTCTGAGGCTCCTCCCAGCTTTGACATTCCGTGCTCCAAGGCTTCTGTCAGCTCTGATACCCATATTCTAAGAGCCCTCCCTGATCTCATACTGTGTTCTAAGGTTCCTTCCAGCTCTCAAGTTTTGTCTTCAAAGGGTCTATGTTCTAAGATTCCTTCTAGTTCTAACAGTCTATGTTTTACCTCCAACCCCGTGTACTTTCCTATCTTTTCGGATGTGCCCTCCCCAAGGTGCAGGGCCCCAGAGGTCTCATCACCTTTCCATCTCTGATAGTCTAGATTCTGTATTCTAAGGTACTTCCCTGCTCTCAAATTTTTGTTCTAGGGTTCCTTCTCTCTCTGACATTCAATGTTCATGGAGTCAGGGATCTTAGAGGTCAGCTAATCAATCCCTTCATTTTTATAGAGGATGAACTGAGACCCAAGGAGCTTGAGTGACTTATCCTGTGCCACACAGGAAGTAAGTGGCCAATTTGAAATTCAAAACTAGGTCTTCTGAGTCCAAGTCCAAGCACCCTTTCCTCTGTACCACACACTGCCTCCATCTTTACCTTCCTGTGTTCTAAGGTCCCTTTCAGTGCTGATATCTTTGGCTTGTGGATTCTTTGACAGTGTCCAGGCAGATGACATCTTTCCTACCCAAAGACCAGTGATGCCTCTGTTCCTGCTGGCTGCTTGCTCTCCACCTCTATGTACTTTCCCGTGGTTGCTCTCACTCAGGCCTCCCAACAGACTGTCTTTTCAGATCTACAACCCCCAGGGTCTGGCCCCACAGCCTGGGCTTCTTCATCTTTCGAGGAAATTCAAGACAAACTATTCCTTGTCTATCTCTCTGCTTTTAACCTTAGTCCAGAGAAGCCCCCAAATTTCAGGGTGAATATGGGTCTAGATTATGGGCTCTCTTTGGGACCCAGAACAACAGGACATCTTTGAAAGGGGGCCTTCTCCTGCTCACTCATCAACCCCAAGGGTGTGTCCCGCCCAGGAAACCTCAGATGTAGGCTGGTAGCCAAGCCAAGCCACAGGGACTGTCTGGGAGTCTGAATGAAGCTTGGCCTCAGACTACACATGGGACAGGATATACGTTGTTATTTGGACAGCAGATTTGTCAAGTGGATGAATCATAAGATCAGGAAATCACAGGATGTCAGAGTTACATGGGACCTTAGTATTCATTAAGCCTTATTTTACAAATGAGAAGAAAAGACCCAGAAAAGGCAAGTGACTTTCCTAAGGTCATATAAGTAGCAAGTTTCAAAACTAGCATGGGGAGATTTAAAATCTTTATCCACCCATCCATCCATCCATCATCTATCCATCTATCTATCCATCTATCTTTCCATGTATCCATTCACCCACCGATCTATTCATTCACCTATCCATTCATTCATCTATCCATTTATTTATTCATTCATCTGTCTGTCTGCCCATCTATCGACCTATCTCTCTGTCTGTATTTTATGAGAGTTGACAGGAGGATATGTAAGGAGCCTTGAAGTTAGAGGATCTGTGTTTGAGTCCTCTGTAGCTGAGTTGGCCACAGCAAGTTATTTAATTTCTTTGGGGCTTAGCTTTCCCATCTTTAAAATAGGGATAAAAGTCACTTTGTTTCCCTGTTAGGCTCATCCTGAGGAAACTGCTTTGTAAACGGTAAAGCCTTATAGAAATGATAGCTATTATTTTAATGGCAGCCAGATAATTATCAGTTTCTGGTGTTTCACTATTCCTCCTTCCATATTCTTGCTGGCCCCTGGTTGGGAAAGACCTTAAATATACTCACTCACATTGAGATTTATATAACTGAGAAGGTTTAATTTGTGACAATTCCTGGGGGGCGGTATAAAGAATGTCTCATTTTAGAAGTTTAGAGGGTAAATGGAATAAAGTGTTAATGGTAGAGATTGAGCTACTAATGGCAGATGGTGGGTAGGGGAATGATAACAAGCTAGAGAGTATCCTGAGGAGAGTGACCAGAGGGAATGATCAAACATTAAGAAAATAGAGATGGATAGGCTGGAGAAGAAAAGTCTCTAGAAGACTTCATATTGCTGTTCAATATGAAGGAGTATCCTGAAAAAGGAGATTGGCCCCAGAAGACAGAACCAAAAACAGGGAGGGGCAGTACGACTCTTTATGTCCCTTTCCTTTTCTGAGTCTCTATTTCCTTTTCTTTGGAGCGAAATGATTGGATTAAGCAACTCTAAGTAGGGGAGTTTGATTTAAGTTCAACAGGATGTAAGCTTCTTGAGGACAGGGACAGTCTCACTTTTGTTGTTGTTTCTTTAAAATCTTGCACAATGCCTCACACATAGTAGGTGTTTAATCAATGCTTACTGACTGAGAGACAACATGGTGTAGTGGATAGGATGCTGGTCTTGAAGTCAATAAGACCTGGGTTCAAATTCCTAGCTATGTGACACAGGACAAGTCATCGAAACTTTGGGCACCTCCTATGTTCAGTGAGATGGTTGGACAAAGAGCTATCCAACATCCCATAGCAATAGAAAGAGCTGTCTAACAATGGGGTTTGTTGCTGCTGAAGAATGAATTCTCTGTCACTATTGGTATCCAAGTAAAATCAATTCCCATCAGAAAGTATAAAGTCTTATGCTGAGTGACCAGAATTAAATGCCCTATTCGGTTTGTTCTAGCTCTGGGATCCAAGAACCCTATGAGTCTGTGAAGGAGAAGCCAGCTCTTCCTTTTCCCACTTCCCTCTCTGATCCTTTCTAGGCAAGTGATCTTGGGCAAGCTCTTTTCTATCTTTGATTCTCAGGTACCTCATGTGTAAAATGGAAACAGTCACACCCATCTCATTAGGATTGTCACAAGGAAAATACTCTATAAACCTGAAAGCTCTGTGAATTATTTCGACATGCACCTCACCAGTTCCTCACCCCAAGCTTTGGTCATCAAAGTTTGAGCAGCGAGAACAGTCCATAAAACTTGAAGTACCCACTCATAACACCTTTTGTAGACTATAGAGGCTTCGTAGTCTAGGGAGCTTACTTCTGGGGACTAGCTGCTTTTTCAATGTGTAACCAATAGGTGGCAGAGTAGTCTAGGCCATCCAAATCTCCTGGGGAAAGAGCAACCAGTATCCTTCCATCCCGTGCTCTCTACCTGTGGACCTTGGGTGTGGTGGTTGGGATGAGTGGAGGGTATCTCCCTCTTACAAAGTACCTCCCTCCCTTCACAGGGGTCCTTCCACTCAACCTAGCTTATTTAATTTGTAGTGGAGAAGGCTTGGCAGAGGGGGAGGGATGTGATTACTGTCTTCCATATGGGAGTAGTCATGGGAGCTAGACATTATTGTCCCCATTTCTAGATGAGGAAACTGAAGCAAATAGAGGCTAAGTGATTTTTCTTCGTCACACATACACTAAGTATCTGAGACTGACATTTGAACTCAGGTCTTCTTGACCGTATGCCCAATATTTCACTATCAAACTACCTCTGAGCACACCCACATCTACCTAGAGGCCTCGCAGGGAGAGAAGGGCCACAGGATCTTGGACTATTAGTGCCGAAGTAAACCTGAGAGGCCATGAGTACAATCCTCTCATTTTACAAATGAGTAAACTGAGTCCCCAAGAGGTGAAGTGATCTGTCCATGCTCACATAGATGTTAAGTATCAAAATTAAGATTTAAATCAAGGTCTCTTAATTTCAAATTCATAATTTTTTCCTCTTTCTGAGGTCATTCCTTTCAGTCCCAGTGCCTGGGTCAGATTGACTGTAAGTGGGTTCAAGTTATTTCTCTTGATGGTTTCTTACTGTTAGTTTTTCCTCCCTACCTCCCTCAAAAGTCATTCCTTCCTCCTCCCCCAGGGTGTTTATACACCTCAAATATTTGTGAACCATTATTCCATCCCCAGAGCTCCCTGTGGGCAGTCAAGTCATACACCAGGGCTCCCTTTAATTATTCCTTAAATGTCTGTCCCAGCTGCTTGGCCATATGAGTCTGTGGAGGACATAGCTTACCCCAGAAGAGGAGAGAACATAGCAAGGCAGAGTGGATGGGGCCTTAGGACATACAACAAAGAACATCAGTCTGAGAAAGAACCTTAGAACTTAGAACCTCAAAGCTGGGAGGGGCCTCAGGACAGAGAACATAAGGAAACAAACAAAATAACATGTGAGCTGGCAGAAAGGAGTGAGGGGACGTTAGGACACAGAATGTCAGAGCTGGGAGAAACCTTAGAACTTAGAAAGTCAGAACCTTAGACTTCAGAATTTCATTGTTCTTTCTTTCTGTTGATTATTTCCAATTTCTCCTACATATAGCTTGTTTGTGCCTTGTCTCCCCCAATAGACTGTGAACTTTTTAAGAGCCGAAACTGTCTTTTGCCTCTGTATCTTCAGAACTTAGCACAGTGCTTGGCATATAGTAGCTGCTTGATAAAGGTTTACTGACTGAGAATACCAGAGCTGGAAAGGACCTTAGAATGTCAGAGCTGGGAGGAATCTTTGACCATACAATGCCAGGGATATAAGGGAATATGTGAGCGGTGGGGTGGCCATGGGGGCATCTACAAGTCAACTACCTTGTTTTACAGATGAAGAAATGAGGTCCAGACTGATGAGGTAACTTCCCTAAGATCATACTGTGATTGAGCAGCACAGCTGGCAGCAGAATCAGGTCTTGGAGTGCTAGTCTGATATGCCAAGATAATTCCTTTCTGCCTCCATAGATCCTCACTCTCACACCCAACACTGCTGACCTTCACCTCAACCTTCCCTTTTCAGTGATGTCTTAAATCAGTCAATTGATTGGTCAGGGCATATTTCCTGAGTTCCTGAGGCATGTTCAGTTTTGTCCTAGGCATGAACGTCAGGAGAGCTGAGTTTGATTCTTGCAATCTTACAAGTCCTGTACTCTTTCCACCATGACAGGCTGGATCTCAATTTAAATGCTGTCCATCCATTCTAGAATATTCCTGTGAGTACAAGGGGAAGGAGAGAATTCTAGGGAGCTACTGGAGAGCAAGGTGCCACCCAGTGGGGAGGTAACCCTGGGCAGCTTGCGTAAGGCCCAGTCAGTTAGTCATAGTGGTCTCATCGCTTGTCGGGTAGGGGAGAGGTCTGTGAGGTCATTCCACATCCTGGGCAGTATGGCTTCTTTCTTAAAACTCTGTGGCGGGTGTGTGTGTGGCGGGGGAGAGGTCTGCTTTAGTCTTCATGACTCAGGCTTCACAGAGGAAAGCCCTCCCCTTTTTAAGTCATAAATCTAATGGCAGTTCAAGAAATTAGAGCTAGAGAGGAGACCTTGGAGATAATCTAGTTTACTCCATCATTTTACATATAAGGAAACTGAGACTCATAGGTGAAGTGATTTGCCCAAGGTTACACAGGTAACAAGCAGCAGAATATAGACTATAACCCAGAGTTGCTGACCCCAAGCCCAGCGCCTTTCCAATACACACTGCTGATTTTCCCTTGGGCAGAGAAGACTTGCCTTGTTCTCCCTCCCAAGACTGCAAATTCCTGTGTCTCTAAACCCCAGACTGGGGGAGGCTGGGAAACTCTGCTGTCTTTGGTGTGTGTATGTGGGAAGGAATGCTGCTGTTTCCACAAAACCTGTCCCCCAAAGTGGTGAAATCTCACCCTCGAGTCCATACCTGCCTCTCTGCCACGCTTTCTAGCTTCTTCTCGAATTCCTCCTCTCCTCCCTCCATCTCTTCAGCAGACCTCTTGGGATCTTCCCTCTCTGCTCAGAAAGTGGCTTCATGGGGCTGCCCAGGCACAGGGCTGTGGAGGAGAAGGAGGTGATGCAAGGAAATGAGGACTTCTCAGGAGGCTGAAGTTGATACTAGAGAGCTAGAGGGAGGAGAATGGATAAGTGACCTCCCCATGTTCCTCTTGCCTCCAGCCTAAGTCCACACCTAAGCAGGTTTGCAAAGACTGCAGTGGCTTAGCTGGGTAAGATAACCCTTGGAAAGTCTACATTAGCCTCCCAAGAAGGACCCTAAGGGGTAGTAGGAAGACAGCCAGGCTGGTAGACAGGAGGCCTGAGTTGGTATGGTATTATGCAGTTGCCTTCCTTCTTTGAGACTCAGTTTCCTTCACTATAAAACGGGGGGTAGATGAACTGATCTTAAAGGTGCTTTCTTTCCAGACCATCCACTCTCAGGGTTATTGTGAAGATCAAAGCCCTTGGTACAGTGCTTGGCAGATAGTAGGGGCTTGGTCAACGTTTGCTCCCCTCATTTCCCTTCCTCTGTCTTCTGAATTCTAAGATTCCTTCTAGCTCTTCCATTTTCTGTTCTAAGGCCCCTCTCACGTTTTCCATTCTATGCTCTAAGGTCCCTCCCAGGTCTGACATTCTTTGTTTTAGGGCCCCCTTCTAACTCTAACATTCTATGTTTTAAGGCTCCTTCCTGGCTCTGACATTTTCTTTTCTAAGGTCCCTCCTAGCCCCATATCCTGAGTTCCTTGGAGCTCAGACATACCATGTTCTAAGGATCTTTCCAGTCTGATGTTCAGTATTCTCAAGTCCCTTCCAAGTCTGCATTCTCTGTTCCAAAGCTTCTTATACCTTTGATATTCTGTGTTCTATGGTCCCTCTCAGTTCTAACATTCTGAATCATTGATATCTGTCCCTGTACCATACTTGTCACTTTGTCTATCTCTAAGAGTATCTGACTAGGAACCTACCTTTAGGTCAGACTCTCTGGGAATGTGGGTAGGTTTCCGAAAATCTGCCAGTCTTCTCCAATGCCCTCTGTGGATTTGTTCTGGGATGTGCTAAGTAATAGAGCTGTAACTAGGGCAGGACAATTGGGTCTTTTCCCTAGGGTGCTGAAATTTAGGTGGTACTAACAGTGCCAGTTTCCAAATTGCAGAAGGAGTTCTAGCCAAGCTCAGTACCCAGTCAGTATGAAAAGTTGAAATAATAAGTGACCAGTTAGCAAGGGTACCACAATTTCTAGATATGGTTCTGTTAAGTGATAGAAGGGCCATATCATTATGGGATTTTCAAACCAGGTCACCCACCTTGTAGCTAAGTCATAATTGGTTTCTTCCCCTTTCTCAATATCCAGATAACCTTAGCCAGATGAATCTTTTGTCATCTTTCTTCCCTGATAAAGGACTTTTGGTGACCCTCTTAAAAGAGAATGTGTAAACTCCAAGACTAGCATTCAAGACTATCCACCTTTCCAGCCTCTTTTCTCACTATCAGGTACATCCTGCCTTCCAGTTTTTTATTTGTTCTGTCTATTCTAGAAAGAATGCCTTTCCGTAGTCCTTTCCAACTTTCCAGATTTTAACCAGTCTTCAAGTTCAAATTTTACTTCCTCTAGGAAGCCCTTCCCCCAATCTTTCCAGCTCATTCACATCTTTCTTACTTTCCTGAATTCTTGAAGGAGCTGCAGTATCTTTGTTCTCTCTATTTGGCAGATAACATGTCCTATCTTGCATTGTCAGTGATCATATTACATCATCCTTCATCTCAAAAAGCCTTCAGTCATTTCCTATTGTCTGGCTAAATAATATAAACTCAAGGTTTTCCAATATCTGGTCCCAGTCTAGCTTTCTGCCCTTATCTCACATCACTTCCTTTCCCATGTAATCTCTGTTCTAAGCCAAACCAGACTGCTTTCTATTCCCTTTTTCATAATGCCTTGTACCATCATCACATTTTTACTCATGACTTCCTCAGTACCTGCAATGGGCTCTTCCTCTCCTTCCATCTCTGTTTTAAAAATTTCCTCCATCTCTTCCAGGAGTGTCACAGATACCTCACATCTCCCCAGTGAAGCCATCTCTGCTGACCTCTGCTCACCAGCTCCTTGCCTGCCCAGATTTCTCATAGCACTTTGTTTGGACCTTTCCTTTGTACCTGTTATGTCTTATTTCCCTGGTGTAAAGGAAAAAATATTGGCCTTCTTGTCTCAATGCTTACTTTCCGGTCCTGACTCTGATACCTAATAACTGGGGGAACATAGACAAGTCACTTAACTCTTTTTCATTTTCCCCCTCAGCACATATACAATCAGTTGCCAAATCTGTCATTTCTATAGGCACAACGTAGAATCACAGCATCATAAATGAAGAGCTGGAGAGGCCAACAAGTTCAACCCCTCATTTTATAGATAAGGAAACTGAGTTTTAGAGAAGTTAAATAACTTGCCCAGGGTCACACAACTTGTTAGTGACGGAGGTGGGATGTGAACCCAAGTCTTTTTGGCTCTAAGTCTGGTACTCTTTCTCCTGTGCCAGACATTTCAACATCTTCCATGCAGAAAATACTCGGGTCCTTATCATCTCTTACTTGGGCTATTACAATGATCTCATTACTGATCTCCCTGCTTCAGGTCTCTACATATGCTAGTCCATCTTGCACTGAGATACCAAAGAAAATTCTGGTGGTTCCCCATTACCTTATTATCCAATGAGATAATGTTTATAAATCAGTTAGTACAGTGCTTGGCACCAAGAAGGAGCCTAAAACTACTTATTCCTTTGCCCTTCCTCCTGTTTCTAGGATCAAATCTAAACCCTTCTGTTTGCTCTCTGAAAGTCTTCCATAACCTGTCCAGTCTCTATCTTTCTATTCTACTCATATATTACTTTTTGTTTCTCATACCCCATATTTCGTCATCTCCCATCTCTGAGCTTTGCCACTCCATCTTCCATGGTTTCCATGCACACCCTTGTCTCTTCTTCTTGGAATTTCTGTGGGTCTGACAAGACTCAGTTCATAAACCACCTTCTGCTGGAAGTCTTTCCTAATCCCCAGAACTGTGAGCTCCTTACCCTCTGAACTTACTTTGTGTTTATTTTTTATTAATATAAATTTATTTATTTAACTTTTTACATTCATTTTCACAAAATTTTGGGTTCCAAATTTTCTCCCCATTTGTCCCCTCCTCCCACCCCAATACACCGAGCATTCTAATTTCCCCTATCACCAATCTGCC
>CM053771.1:101913361-101957084 GCA_028658325.1 Potorous gilbertii
CCTTTATCAAGGTATTGACCCATTTTTCATGCTTTTCTTGCATCTCTCTCATTTTTCTTCCAAGTTTTTCCTCCACCTGTCTAACTTGATTTTCAAAATCCTTTTTGAGCTCTTTCATGGCCTGAGCCCATTGGATATCTATTTCAGATATTTGGGATACAGAGGCCTTGACTCCTATGTCTTTCCCTGATGATAAGCATTGTTCTTCCTCATCAGAAAGGAAAGGAGGAAACATCTGTTCACCAAGAAAATAAGCTTCTATGGTCTTATTTTTTTTTCCCTTTTCTGGGTATTTTCCCAGCCAGTTACTTGACTTCTGAGATTCCTCTCCACTCCTGCCTAGATCTGCCCAGCTAGTGCTTGGAGTCTGAGATTCAAATGCTGCTCCCCAGCCTCAGGTCTTTCAGCGGCAGCCCAGCTGCTATTCAGTGTGACATTAAGATCAGGTGCTCAGGTGGGGACAGGGCCGCCTCCCAGGCTCAGTTCCTTCAGGGGCCTTGAGTTATGGAGACACCCTGCTCCCCTCTCAGCCAGCCCAGAAGTCTCTCTCACTGACCTGTGCGTCTGTGAGTGGAGGGACTTTTGTGGCCGCCAGAGATTCCATCCCTGAAGCCTGCTTGGATCTGCTCCTCTTGGTGACACACTGCCAGGGCAGGACTAGACTCTGCTCCCGTCTGGTGTACAACGGACCTTTGGGGTCAGTTTTTCAGGGCTCTCTGTAACAGGAATCTCCTTCACTCCATTGCTGCGTGGCTTCCACTGCTCCAGAATTTGTTGGGAGTTCTTTTTATAGGAAATCCATGGGCTGTGGGTTTGGAGCTAGCATATGTGAATCTTTCTACTCTGCCATCTTGGCTCCTCCCCCCACTTTGTGTTTATTTTGTGTACCCATATATATACGTATATGTTCTCTTACGTAACAATGTAAGCTCCTTGAGGTCAGCATAGTTCCATTTGTATCTGTATGTTCCCAATCCCTAACATTGTATCTAGCACATGTGTTATGGTTGTTCTATTGTTTTCAGTTGTGTCTAACTCTTTGTGACCCCATTTGAGATTTTCTTGAATTTTCCTTCTCCAGTTCATTTTACAGATGAGGAAACTGAGGTAAACAGCATTAAGGGACTTGACCAGGGTCACACAGCTAGTAAGTATCTGTTGTTGTGTTCATCCTTCATTGCCAAAGAAGACCATACCATCAGAGAAATGATGGCATGACTTGCACTTGACTTTGTTTTGAGTGAGGGAGGGCTGTGCAGGTCACCAGCCTCACTTCTCCTCCAGAACCATCTGAATCCAGTGACCAGATATGCATCAGGATGACTGGAGATGACCCAGAAGCACTGGGAGACCTTGGCTCCTTTAGGCCAAGGTATCTGAGGCCAGATTTATACTCATGAAAATGAGTTTTCCTGACTCCATTGTGCCACCTAGCACATAGTAGGCACTTGATAAATCCTTGTTGATTGATTGATATGTAACCATATGCTCTGGCTGTACAATGGAGATAGCAATCTTTGCTCTACATCTCACAGGGGACTTTGGGGAGAGCATGAAAGTGTACAAGCTATAGAAATGGATGTTGTTTTTATTCTCATTGTTTTTCTAGGGATGCCCCAGGCTTATTGATGGGGTCTCTGAGGAGAAGACTCAGTGAGGGGAATGGGCCCTCAGTGAAGGGAGTGGAACTCAAGGGAGGATGCGGAGGATGATTGAAGGGAGTAGTGGCTCAATGACAGTTGGAACCTCAGTGAGGAAGCTGGGTGGGGAGGGGAATGAGTCTCACTCATTGAAGCCAGTAGAGGTTCATAATCCAAAGTAAATTTAGGAATTCCTTGCTGCTGAGTTTTTGGAATCACCCACTTCCTCTTTTTAAAAGATTCTTATTGATACTGTTTATTTTCATATCACTGCATTTCCTAATATATTTCCCTCCCTCCCTCCCTCTCCTGGCAAGAAAGACTGAAAAAGAGGGGAAGAAAAGGAAGTCTGACAGCAACATTCAGCATTTCTATTGTGCCTGTGGCAGAAAAGTCTGGTGGTGGATTCTCAGCTATGTGCTGCAGTGCATAGAATACAGCCTTGGAGTCAGGAAGACCTGAGTTCAAATCCCACTTCAGACACTTTCTTAGCTGTGTGGCACTAGGTAAGTCAATTAACTAGTCTGCCTCAGTTTCCTCTTCTGTAAAATGGAGATAAAATTAGCACCCACCTCATAGGGTTGTGGTGAAGATCAAGTGAGAAAGTAATTGTATAGTGCTTTGCAAATCTTAACCTGCTGCAGAAATTTTAACTGTTATTTCTGTCATTATTGTTATGCAGGGCAAAGCTAGATTATTATAGCTGTTTTATATTTGCTATTGTCATCGTTGCTTCCATTTACATTGTAGTCATTTTGTATGTTATCTTCCTGGTTTTCATGACATTACTTGGGATCATTTTATGTCTTTCCATTTAAATCTTTTCTATGAGCTGGAGAAGGAGATGGCGAATCATTCCAGTATCTTTGCCAACCCCCAAATGGGATCATAAAGAGTTGGATATGACTGAAACGACTTGAGCAACAATATTCATCAGTTTTCATTGTTTCTTCCAGTGCAGTAATATTCTATTATATGAATGTGCCACAATTTACCCTTCCCCAATCCGTGGATACCTACTTGCTTTCCAATTCTTTGGTCCCACAAAAAGTTCTACTAAGCTTATTTTGGTGTATGTGGAACCTTAATTTCTTCCTGGGGTTTCCTTCTGTAGAAGGTAAGCTCCCTGAGTCCAGAGACTATTTCATTTTTGTCTTTGTATCCCAAATGCCCAGCACCATGACCTAACTATGCAAAGTAGGTACTTAACAAAAATACTTAATGCCTGATTGATCTGACCTATTTTTAGCTCAGAGAGTTATGGACATTTAAATTCACCTTAAAATGCATTGATAGAGTTACCACATAAAGCTGTTCATAGGATGGCCAAGTACACTTAGTGTAGGGCAAGATTCCCAAGGGAAGCTGACATCTGGTCCCCCAGGACATGTTGCTTTAAGCCTGTACTACTTTACATTCCCTCATCTCAAAGTTTCTCTATCTCATCTGGTGTCACACAGCTTGGGGGCCAATCACCATTCACTGACTCATCAGCATCAGCTAAATTAAGGAGGACTGAGGAGTCCTTCCCCAGGGACTTGATCTGCAAATGTCATATCACTATGTGACTTTGGGCAGATTTTATGCTTTTCTGAATCTCAAGTTTCCCCATCTATAGAATGAATAGCTTGGGTAAGATGATTTCTCTTATGGCATGGATTTTCTATATTCTATGTACTAAGATCCCTCCCAGTTCAACATCCTATTTTCCAAGGTCTCTTCCATCTTTGATGTTTTCTGTGTTCTTTTCTCTTCCTTCCTTCCTTCCTTTTCTTCCTTTCTACCTTCCTTCCTTCTTTCCTTCATCCCTTTATCCCTCCTTCCCTCCCTCCTCTCTCTCTCTGTCTCTCTTTCTCTCTGTCTCTATCTCTGTCTCTGTCTCTCTCTCTCTCTCTCTTTCTTACTCAGACTGAGAGTGTAAGGGTTACATACAGACCCAATCTCACAACTGATCTGCATGGAAGCTTTGACATGCTCGGTTTCCCAACTGACCCAACTTCTTCCTCCTTAGAGAATCTGGTGGTCCCCTGTTCCTTGGTGCTCACCATATTAATGCTGAATTGAGCATAGTTCATTGCAACTCAAACCTTCTGAGCTCCACAGATTTACCAGTCCACCTCTGAGTAGATGAGATTACAGGTCCATGGCATACCACTCCCAGCCATTCTATATTCTAAGGTTCCTTACCCTGAAACATTGTGTGTTCTGAGGTCTCTGCCAACTCAGACAGGACTCATGATGAAACATGCTGTCTACCTCTAGAAAGAGAACTGATGAACTCAGAGGGCAGATTGAAGCATCTCCTCTCCTCTTTTTTTTTTTTTGGACATGGATAATGTGGGAATTCGTTTTATTTGAGTGTTCATACATATTTGTGATGGATTTGGTTTTTTGCCTTTTAAAGAGCACAGAATGGGGAAAGAGGAGAGAGACAATCTGGAACTGAAAATAAAATTGCATATTGAAAAAAAAAATAAAAAATTACGAATTGGACTGGATGAGTCTAAGGCTAATACTCTTTGAATCTCTTAGGTCTTCCTCAGTTCACGGGGTATCAGACAAATTACTCCCATCCTTGGTCCTCAGTTTCTTTATGTGAAATGGGGATGATAATTCCTGCCCTCCTGACCTCATTGCTGATGTTGGGCTCCAGTGAGACAATGAATGAGAAAATGCTTTGTAACCACAAAGGGCCAAAGGCAAGTGGGGCGTTATTATTCTACCATTATAACAGTTGCTTAAGGGGAATGTTCTTGAGCAAGTTAGATCTTGATGAGTCTCCAGAATTAAGAGAGCTTGAAAGAGCAGGGAAGGCGGCTCATGGGATCAGGAGTTGGTAATGGGCAAGTTAATTAATTCATTCAACAACATGCTATTATCATAATTACATGATTATGGCGCAGTTTCTCAGATTCCTGTCTTACATACTGCAAAGAACTTTAGAGTGGGGTATAACACCTTGCTGCAGACCATGGTACAGGCGTTAGACCTAATACCTGCCTGCATTAAGCCCTTAGTCTGAAGGGTTACTCAGCCCTGGTCTGAGGAGAAGATGCTGTTTCTGCCTCCAGGGAGCCCCTAGTCTGAAAGGAACCCTTGTTCTGAGGGACCCCTCAGACCTAGGGGGCAACACAGCTCCCTCCCTCAGAAAGCTCTCTGAGGAAGGTGAGTGAAAAAGTCCATAGTATTGAGTAGGGGCACATGAAGATGAAGAGGCAGGATGATTAATTTATAAATTCCTTCCCCAAGTGACCATGGGTGGCACACCAAGAAAAGGGATATAAGGGAAATTTTTCTAGCAATCAGAATTTTCCTAGAGTGAATGAACTGATTCAGGAAGTAGTGAACTTCCCATAGCTGGAGGTGTTTGGAGGATGGATGACTTCTTATTGGAGAAAAGTCATAGAGGAGACTACAGCTCAGTTCAGTATCTGACTTGATGACCTCTGAGGGCCCATGTGGGTTGGAGATTCTGTGATTGTTAAAGCTTTCATTGGGGAACCATAGGGGTGGATGGTGGAATTTTGGAGACCTGGATGTGACTGAGGAAGGTGTCAGTCAATGTAGGGAAACCTGAATTCTCTCCAGAGGACCAGAGTGAATGGTACCACTATAAGTAGTTGTGAATGTAAGAAGGGTCAGAAAGGAAGGAGAGAGGTCCAGGAAGGGGCAGTGAGAGTCAATGACATTAGATTAGCAGTCAGGAGACCTGGGCTCTAGGCCTGGCTCAGCCACTGATTTGTTGGGTGACTTCCCCTCCTTGTGCCTTTGTCTTTCTATTTGGAAAATGCAGGAATTGGATTAGAAATTCTTCAAGATCCCCTCTTACTCTAACATTCTAGGCTTTTCCATCCTGCTTTAGGAATAGGAAGAGAAAATTTCTATTTCCTTCCCAACTTCTGAAATCTATAGAGTTTATGGATAGAGTTCTAGGATTCAGAGCTATTGGGAACTTTAGAAACCATAAGAATTTGTTGGGTTGAAATGATCAGGAGGAGGACAAGAATGCCAAGCCTTCACATATCTTTAGCGTCCATCCATACAATTCTACCCAAAGTATAATTGTTGATCATGTCACTGCACTGCTTAATAAATTCTAATGGCTCTATATCGCTCCAAAATCAAATAAAAAATACCTTTGTTTGGCATTTAAAATTAAAATTACAGTGTGGTCCCAAACGTTTCAGTTGGATAGCTGGAGCTGGACAATGATAAAAGCTCCCTCCCAAGGAACATCTTTATGTACTTTAGCTCTTGGCTCCCAGCTATGGGAGGGCCATAGACTAGGGATGCTATTGGTATCAGAGCAGCTCCACTAACAGCCTGTGAGATCCCAGGTCTGAAGACTCAGAGCTTTGGCCCCAAGACATCTCATCTTTCATCACAGGCTAAACTTAAGTATGCTGACTATGGGCCCTAATGATTTACCTCCCAAGCTGAGTGATGAGGTAGCTCAGATCTTGTCTCTCTCTCTCTCTCTCTCTCTCTCTCTCTCTCTCTCTCCCCCCCCCCCCTCTCTCTCTTTCTATCTCCCTTTCCCTTTCTCTCCTCTAATGTCTCTTATACACAGTGCTGAGGTCACATTGTTAAATCTTGACTCTGACTGTAACTTTTCTCTGTTCACAAAGTTTCGGTGATTCCTCAGTGCTCATGAGATAAAGTCCAACTCCAGATATGTTGGCCTTGAAGGCTTTCTGCAGAATGGCACCAGTCTGACTTTCCACTGCTCCTTTTCATGCATTCCAGGCAAACTCAACCTCTAGTTAATTTTTCCCCAAATGGGCCTTCTGTTTTCCTGCCGTGGACCTTAACTCCTCTGCTTCCCCTTGCCAAGAGTTCTTCTTCACACACACGTATGAATATGCATATATACATGTGTGTTTATACATGCACATGTCTATATATATCCATATTTATGTGTAGTGTATGTGTATACATGTGTATGTGTATGTATCTTGTATATACACCTGCATATGTATATGTATATACAACACACCATAATCCTTTCCTTTGCTTCTCTAAATCTTGTCTTTGAAGCTCCAGCTTAAGACCCAGAAAGAAGAAAAATATTTCATTCCAATATTGCTGCAGCTACTGATCAGTAGTCATTCATAGCCCCCTGTCTGAACTTCACTTTCTTCATCTGTAAAATGAGGGAGTTAGATTATATGGTCTCTAAGATTCCTCCCAGTTCAGATACTCTATGTTCTATTTTTTAAGATTCTTCTAAGCTCAGATGTTCATTGTTTTAAGGTTAAAAAGAGGCAAATCTTTTGTGAACTTTGTGAGTGTGGATGAACCGTAAGTTGTGTTGGATTTAGACTCTCAAGTGATAGAATCATTGTCTGCAGCTGCTTCAGACTTGGTTTTCCCCTTGGGCTCAGGGAGAGGCATTGATTACGAAGTACTATGGATGACCCTGTCTCTTCCTTGCTCTATAAACTCCCTTACCTTGAGCTCCAATATAAACTCTCTGTTGGGCATTTACAACCTGGCTCTGATAAAGCCTCCCAGCCTTATTATAAATTATTACCCTTGGTGTACTCATCAGTCCATCCACAGTATCCTTGTCTGTATTCCTAATAACATAGCAGCTCCACCCCTGCTCCATGCCTTTTCACTGGCTGCCTTCATGCCTTGAATACAGTCCTCTAAGGAGTCATTATTTCTCAGAAATCAGCTAAGAGGCCACTTCCTACATGAAGCCCTTTCTGATTTCCTCATCTGTTTGGACCCCACTCACCCATTAAAAATTAACTTGTGTTATTCTAATCACTATTTGGTTTATCATTTTGTGTGTGTGTATTTTCCCTGATGGAACATAAACCTCTTTGGGATAAGGACTGGTTCATTATTTTTTCTTTACATTGTTGGCACCTATCAAAGTGTCTAGCACATTACCATTGTTCAGTCATTTCAGTCATGACCAATTCCCTGTGACTCTATTTGGGGTTATCTTGGCAAAGATGCTGGAGTGATTTGCCATTTCCTTCTCCAGCTCATTTTACAAATGAGGAAACTGAAGCAAACAGGGCTAAATGATTGCCTAGGGTCACACAGCTAGGAAGTGTCCAAGGCCAGATTTGACCTCAGGAAGAGGAGTCTTCCAGAATCCAGGCCTGTAACTGTATCTCCTGTGCCACCTAAATTTAATGAATGCTTACTTGCTTGATTGAGTAGGACAGTCTACAAATTCACCAGGATATCAGCAGGCTTCCTGATTGGCTGAGAGCGAAACTGGATTAAAAGACTAATAGCAGCCATCACTCCCATTTCTATATTGATTTAAAGTTTGCAAAGCCAACTTTTCCCAGAAAAGTTCTGTGGGATAGGTTGTGTAGAGACTATTTACTCTGAAATGAAGTCCAGAAAAGGGAGTGACCTGTCCAAGTTGAGTCATTGTAAAGAGCTGTAAGTCCGGGCTTGCGTAGATTTCTTTGCTGTATACTTCTAATGTCCTAGACTCCAAGGACAGCCAAGACCAGCAAGTCTTCTGGGCTATGACAACTTTTATTTTTTTCCCATGGGAGGACCTCAGGAGGAGGTTTCTTAGGAGGGACACTGACAAATTGGAGCCTAGAGTCATAGGATTAGAGACTGAGAACCAGAAAGAACCGTAAAAGTCATGGAGCCCAATCCCTTCATCTTACAAATGATAAAACTCAGGCACAGAGAGGTGAAGAAAGTCTTGCTTGGGGTCACACAGTTAGCCAGTTCTAAGTCTGAGGTGGGATTCAAACCCAAGTCTTCCTGATTTCAAGTCTTCTACTCTGTTCATTATGCCACATAGCATCTTAAATGCCAAAGGAAAAAAAAAGGAAGAAGAAATCTAGTAAGGATCATGATATATGAGTTCAAAGATTTGAATGTCAGTCATGCAGACAAGAGAACATAATTTTTTAGCTTGTTAGAACTAGGAACTTAGAATATTTCAGGGATTGAAAGAGACCTTATCCCATAGAATGTATGACTAGAGGGACCCTTAGAACATAAAATGTCGGAGCTGGAAGTGACCTCAAAGCACAACATGTCTGATCTGGAAAGGACCTAAGAACAGAATTTCAGAGCCTGAAAGGGCCTTATCACATGGAATCTCAGATCTGGAAGGCTCCTTATAGCATGTTCTGTCAGAGTTGGCAGAGAACATGGAACATAACATGCTAGTGCTACAACAGACTTTGGAGATCACCTAGTTCAAACTCTTGAGTCTGCAGGAGGGGAAAGAGCTCCTCCTGGATGCCTGCTTATGAGCATCTCCCTTTTGGGAGCAAGTAGCTCAGAAGAAGAGAGGAGAATTGGTGAGGGTTTAGAAACCCCCAGGATACTGCAAAGAAAAGTAAGAGGACCACCCTCCGATCAAATTTTCCTTGCTTCTCGCTGCTGTACTGGGGTGGGGTGTGGACCAGGCCCCATTCTGGGAAGGTCAGGGGAAGCAGCCAAAGCAAGGTGCTATTTTTAAGTCCCGGCTTTGCCTGCCTAGCCTCACCAGCCCCCCCACACCCAGCCGTCCAGAGCCAAGACGCCACCGGGAGGCCTGAAGCCAAGAGGCCGCTTTGTTTCATTCAAGTGAGTCTTGGCTCAGTAGCCGCTTCACACCCAATTAATTACTTCAGCACCAGATTAGGCTAGCAGTCTTGGAGCAAAGTGATAATAGGGACCAATTACATTAATTTATATTTTCTCTGCCAACCCTGGCCTCTTTGGCGGGGTCCCGAAGACCTCTAGCTTTCTCAGGGGCCGATGAGCAGGATTACCCCAGACCAAACCCCTACCCATGTCCATAAAGCTCCGTGTTACCCTGGGGAACCAAATAAGGAAGGTCAGAGATGGAAAGGAACTTAAAACATAGGGCAGAAGATATTCAAACTGAAAGGAATATTGGAATCCAGAGTACAATGAACTTAGAACATTGAATGGTGGAATACAGGAATATAGGAACATTATAATAGAAATATAGGAACACTATAATATAGAACACAAGTCATAGAAATATAGAATATAGAGAGCAGCTTTAGAATATAGAATGACAGAGCTGGAAGGAGTCTGTAAGGATCAAATACAGATAAAGGACTCATTTTTTGTTTGTTTATTTCTGTTAACCAATCCTGTACAGAAAATAAAAATGAGAGGTACTATCAGACATAACCACAGGGGTTGGTTTGGGTGTTTATTGGGAAATATCTGTAGTATCCAAAAAAAGTCTTTACATTCAAAAAAAAGAAGATGAAAAGAAGAAGATAGTTAATGTAACGTCAGAGCTAAGAAAGGACCTTAGAACATATAATGGCTGAGCTGGAAGGGATCTTAGAAATTAGAGCATAAACCTACAGATCTGGAAGGGATTTTAGAATACAGAACATGGAATATTGGAGCTAGAAGGGTCCCTGTCCTACAGGGGCCTTCTAGGGAGGAGGAAGAAACACCAGGTTCTATTGACATAGGTCTCTTGCTCCTGTCAGGGCAGTAAAAATAGCTGAGGAGAAGAGGAAGGTTGTTGTTTTTTTACTATTTTTTCTTTCCACCATCCAAAGTGGCTGCCAGGAGAAAATGACCCTAGTTAAACAAACGCCTTAAGAAGCTGGTTCCCTGCTGAGAAGGTGGAGGTGGTGAATTCATGCTTTGAGTCTTCAAGTGTCAGAATCTGTCTTTGAGGAGTCATCTGGGCAGTCCCCTTATCCACAGGCAGGCTGAAGTCTAGGCCACCCAAGGCAAGGATCTACTAAGCTTTCAGATCTTCAGACAAAACTTGGTGAGGTGAGAAGCAGGTTGAACTTGGAAGTGGTAGACTGGCTCATATGCTTTTCAGTTGTGTGTCCTGGGCCTAGAGACTTGAATTTATCAAGTGAAATTGGGTGTTCACTTACAATCTTCCTATTAATCTTGGCTATCAACGTGTTGATCCCCAATACTCCTTGTCTTTGCAATATCATCATCCATATCACACGCCTATGTAATGGTAATTTAAATGGGAAGACCTTTCCCATTGATTAACAGACTATGTGACTTGCTTAAATCACATGGAAGCCTAAATCACATGTGGTGGGAGGAGTTTGCTGACTAGGTAGAACAGGAAGTTGGTGAGAGCAACTAGGGAGGAAAGAGAGAAGGAGGAGAAGACACAGACAAGCAGACACAGCTGGGCTCATGAGTATTTGTTTGTGGGAAGGCCCCAGCAGCAGGTGGGGAGGGCAGTTTGGGAATGACTTTGTCCCCTGCAGTGATAATGTACATTGACTTCTTGATTACTATGACAGAATTGGCTTTCTAGTGTTGGGATTTGACTTCCTGGTGTCTGAATAAATTTTTTTCTTCTGCCTTCTATTTGGAGAGTCTGTTATATTTTGCAATTCAGAACTATACCGCATATTCATAGTTGCCCTAGGTGTTGTAAATACTGCCTTAGCAATACACCTCATGAGGGCTTTCCTAGTCTCTGTCCTAAGTTCTCTTCTCTCCCTAAATTCTTCTTTGGTGACTTCATTTGCTGTCTCTGTTTGATGATTACCTCTATCTATATTCATAGATCTATCTATCCTCACCCAATGTCTCCCATCACCTTCAATGTCAATTGCCCCTTGAACATCTTGAACTAGATGTTCCATAGATATCTCAAACTTAAAATGTCTAAAACCAGAACTCATTATCTTTCCCCTCAAACTCTTCCCTCTTCCCCTTTCCTTCTTGTGAAAGCCTCAGCATTTTTCCAGTCTCTTAGGTTCATAACTTTGTTTTTATGTTTGAGTCTACTTGCCCTCACCTCATTTGGCCAACCAGTTGTCAAAGCTTGCCATTTCTATCTTCACAACATCTTTCATGTCTGACCCCTTCCATCCCCTCACATACCTGCCAAATTAATTCAGGCCTCCTTTCTATTTTTAATCACTTTTGACCTCAATTTTGCAACAGCCTCTTCATTGGTCTTCCTGTCTAAAGTCTTATCCCATTCCAGTAAATCCTATACACTGGTACCCAAATGACTTTCCTTAGGCATAGATCTGATTACACCATTACTTGTTAAGCTTCTGTAACTCCTCATTGCCTTTAGAATAAAATATTAACTCTGCTTTGAATGCCCTTCACAACATGTGGAACTCTTTAGATCTGCTCTCTGGGTTCTGAAGTTTCCCTGCTTCAAACTGTAGATGATGCTAAAGAGCAATATGGGTAAGCTCAGACAGCCCTTCACATAGCAGGATTACCTGCCTGCTTTTTCCAATCAGCTCTCAGCAGCTATAGAACTCTCTTCTAATGAGCTCCCAGCAGCAGCTACAGAGCCCTTCTAACTTCTGTTAGTTCCCTCAGTTTTCTCACTCTGAAGTAACTACTCTTATTTTCTGACCTCCTATGCTCTGCTCCTTTCAAGCACTTTGTTTCTGTCATTATTATCAGTTCTCTCTTCAGGTGGTTGCTGTCTTTTCATTCTTCTGATCACTTCTCTAGTCTGTTTGCCCTGGTTCCTTCTGGCTTCTAATGCCTTAAATCAAAACCTCTTCATTAATAGTGATTCATCTTTAATTTAGGTTCACAAAACCCAAATCCCCAAAAGGGTCCATGTATAAATTTCAGGGAGTCCATATACCTGAATGGGAAAAAATACAACTTTGGAAAAGCAAAGTAGAAGCATGAATCTGCTCTAGCTCTCCTCCCAAAGCCCTTAAAAATACCTATAAAAATGACTCTAGACAAATTCTAGAGTAGCAGAAACCACAGAGTGAAACAGATAACCTGGAAGGCTGACAGGAAGGGTCTATTGCACCAGGCTTGGAGTGGAGTACAACCCAGTGTGAGCTGCACCAGTATAGACTGGATTGGAACAGGTTTCAGGGCCCTGAATCATATCCAGTTGCTGCAGTTTCCAGATTTTGCAAACCAAAAATGCCAAAGACAGCTTTAAAGGTCAGTGAAAAAGCTCTCTCACCTGAATGAGAGGGGACTGTGATCCAATCCCAGCCCTAGCCCCAGCCCCAGCCTCAGGGCAGTGGTAGCCACTGCCGCAGAAGCAGCTGCTTCTGGAACTCTTGGCCTACAGACAATGGGGGAATCAAGTGGCTGATCTGGATTTCAGCCTTGAGTGGTACTAGGATGAGAAGGAGTTCTGGTGTGGTAGAACTGGTGGAGGCTGTGGAGAGGGAATCCTACTCAGAGGTCTAAGGCAGAAAATGTGCTTGTGGTGCTCACAGACCAGAGTGCAGGTCAGGAGAGGAATAAATATCTCTCCCTTGATTATGCCACTTTGGAGGAATTGAGAACTTACAGGTCCCTAGAGATATCTTGGAGAATAGATGCACAAAACCTCTGAAGCCTGGGGTTGTATACCCTCCACTTGACAAAGGGCTCAAAAGTCAAGTAATTGGCAGGGAAAATGCTCAAAAAGGGGAAAAAACAAGACTATAGAAGGTTACTTTCTTGGTGAAATGGTATTTTCTTCAATTCTTTCAGATGAGGGAGATCAAAGCATACAACCAGAGGAAGACCATACAATCAGAAGACAGTAAAGTCACGGATCCTATATCCAAAGCCTCCAAAAAAAAAATGAAATGGTTTTAGACCACAGAATTTTGAAGGATTTCAAAAAGGATTTTGAAAATGAAGTAAAAGAAATGGAGGAAAAATTGGGAATAGAAATGATAATGATGCAAGAAAATCATGAAAAATGAGTCAACAGTTTGCTAAAGGAAATCCCAAAATGTACTGAAGAAAATAACATCTTTAAAAATAGACAAACCCAAATAGCAAAAGAGATCCAAAAAGTCAATGAGGAGATGAATGCCTTAAAAATCAGAATTGGTCAAATGGAAAAAGGAGGTACAAAAGCTCACTGCAAAAATAATTCTTTAAAAATTTTGAATGGAGCAAATTGAAGCTAATGACTTCATGAGACATCAAGAAATTATAAAGCAAAACAAAAAGAATGAAAAATAGAAGATAATATGAAATATCTCATTGGAAAAACAAATGACCTGGAAAATAGATCCAGGAGAAATAATTTAAAAATTATCTGTTTATCTGAAAACCATGATGAAAAAAGACCCTAGACATCATCCTCCAAGAAATTATCAAGGAAAACTGCTCTGATAGTCTAGAACCAGAGGGTAAAATAGAAATGCAAAGAATTCATCAATCACCTCATGAAAGAGGTCCCCAAAGGAAAACTCCTACGAATATTGTGGCCAAATTCCAGAGTTCCCAGGTCAAGGAGAAAATATTACAATTACCTAGAAAGAAACAATTCAAGTATTGTGGAAATACAATCAGAATAACACAGGATTTAGCAACTTCTACACTAAGGGATCACAGGGTTTGGAATATGATATTCTAGAAGTAAAAGGAGGTAGGATTAAAACCAAAAATCATCTACTTATCAAAACTGAGTATAATACTTCCATATATTGGAATGGAATTTCAATGAAATAGATTTCCAATTATTCTTGTTGAAAAGACCAGAGCTGAATAGAAAGTATGACTTTCAAATACATGAATCAAGAGAAACGTGAAAGGTAAATAGGAAAGAGAAGTCATAAGGAACTTATTAAGGTTGAACTGTTTACATTCCTACATGGAAAGATATTTGTAATGCTTGAGACCTTTTTCAGTATTAAGGTAGCTAGAGGGAATATATATATATATATATATACACATACATATATGTATACTATATATGTATGTATATATAGGTATTAATGTGTGTGTGTGTGTGTGTGTGTGTGTGTGTGTGTGTGTGTGTAGACAGAGGGCACAGGGTGAGCTGAATATGAAGGGAGAATACCTAAAACATAAAAATTTACTGTTGAGTAGAATGTACTAGGAGAAAGAAAAAGTGAGAGGTAGAATGTAGAATCATCTCACATGAAAGAGGCAAGAAAGAGCTTTTACAATGGAAGGGAAAAGGAGGAAGATGAAAGGGAATAAGTGAGCCTTACTCTCATGGATTTGGTTTAAGGAGAGAATACACACACTCAATTGGGTATGGAAATCTATTTTACCCTTCAGGAAGACAGGGGGAAGTGCATAGGAGAAGGAAGATAATAGAAGGGACAGAAAATTGGGGAAAGGGACAATCATAATTTCTCCCATTGTTGGGGGACAGGTCAAAGAAGAGAATGGAATAAATGGAGGGCAAAACAGAACAGACAGAAATGTGGTCAATCTTTTGCAACATAACTGTTATGGAAGTGTTTTGCATGGTTATACATGTGTTGAATTGCTTGCTTTCTCAATGAGGGTGGGTGGGGAGGGATGAAGGGAGAGAATATGGAACTCAAAGCTTTAAAAACGAATGTTAAAAATTATTTTTGCCTGCAACTGGGAAATAAGATGTACAGGCAAGGGGATATAGAAATCTATTTTGTTCCACAGGAAAATAGAGGGTCAGGGGATGGAAGAAGGGGGGTGATAGAAAGGACAGCCTGAGAGAAGGGGTGGTTGGGGGTACATGCTGCCCTGGGGTGGACGTGGTGAGAGAAAAGGAGAAAATTTGGAATTCAAATTCTTGTGAAAGTGAATGTTGAAAACTGAAAAATAAATAAATTATATATTAAAAAAATACAACTTTAATTTCCAGTAATATTCAATTTCCTTTGTAATTCTATGTGTTTTATTTTATGCATTTAAAAGCATCTTTCTGAGAAGGGTCTGTCTATAGACTTCATTAGCTTAAATATTCTCTCTCTGCAAGATTATAAATACTTGAAGGTAGGAACAAGGGTGCTATAGAGTTAAGAGAATTGGACTTGAAATCAGAAAAGTTGGTATCTGAATCCTAATTATATCATTTACATTAGATATATGACTTTAGCCAAGTTATTAAACTGATCTGTGTCTTTTCATCCATAAAACTGGGCTAATAATTCTTTCCCTGACTCAAAAAATTTTGTTTTTCTGAAAACAAAGGGTGGATTTCTTTTAGTTGGTAAGTTGTTTTCTGTATTAAATGTCTTGAACAGTTTTCTTGTATGATTTTATTCATTCGGAAGTTCAGTTTTTTTGACTTGTTATGTTCTTCTGGTCACCATATTATTTTTAAATTGCCATTATCTATCCTGTCTTCAATATCAATATGTTTTGCTTACACAGAGGTCATGTTTTGTTTTAATGTTATTGAGTTTTGCCTCTGACCCTTCCAGATTGTCCTTCAATTCTGTGTATTTGAATTCCAATTAATTATCTTTTGTTTCATTGTTGAGACTTGAATTCAAGTCATGCTGCCATAGCTTCAAGTTTTTCTATTATGCCAATTATTTCTCCTGTGCATTCTGCTTTATGCTTTCACAATTTTAAATTTCTCCTTTGAACCATTTCGGAATATCTTTCTGTCAGTCCATGCTCTCTTGGGAATCAACAGTACTTTTTGACTCATCAAATGATAATTCATTTTTTTTGTTTTGCAATATTTTTCATAAATGCTTGAACTCTTATGTGATCTGGAGGCAATATTCCCTTCTGTTATTAATATCTCTTTTATTTTTTATCTTTCTGGTCTTTGAGTTTTCTTGCTCCTCAGATCCTTGGCAATTTCAGTCTTTTTTCTTTATTTCCTTTCCCTATTGCTCACTTTCTGACTCCTTCTCATTCAAAGGTGGTTTCCTTGGGAGCTTGATCTCAAAGTGTCTCAGCTTCCTTTCATTCAGGGCAGTACATGTGTGGATCACCAGCCTCTATCTCTTCTCCAAATGACTTCTGGACAGATCTGGTCCCAACTGAGTCCTGGGATCTTTTCCTCAGGCTCTAGAAGATTTCAGTCTAATAAGAGGTACAGTATATGCACAGATTCTGGTAATACAGGGTAAGATGTAATGGGGTCAAAAGAGAAAGACCAAGTACTTGGGGACAATTGTTATTATTCTTTTTGATACATTCTATAAGTAATTAGGTAAGAATCAACAAGGTAGACAAATTGGGAGGTCAGGATGTTCAAAGGACATCAAAATTAATAATAAAGTCCCCAAAGAACAGGATAGTAGTTGGGGATAGAGAAGAAGACTATGAACTGGTTACTGAACTCCTTGAGAAAGAATGAAAGAATGACCTGGAGAATGAAAGAAGATCATATCATCTGTATTTCTGCTTAAGGGAATGGAGTCAGACTCAAAGGAGAAGAATATATAGATTAAAGGTAAAAGGAAAAGGGTCTAAAAGTGTCAGTGGTGAAGAAGAAACTTGCTCAACCTTTCTCCTAGGACAGTGTTTCCGAGTTGCATGAAGAAAGATAAAGATGTTGCCCCAGTTATGTTCTGGGGCCAGCTTGATGTAGCTCATAAGAGCCAATTGTTCAGTTTTTCACTGTAATTATTTTCATCTCAGAAATCAGCAACCCCATAAATTATGGTTTAATTTATTATTTTGTTCATTGTCTAGACCTAAGAAGTGATGGGGAAAATATTAATATTGCTTATTAAACTTAGAAGTGCATCTGTTATGTCTACATTCTCTACTACTCCCCCCTTAAGAACTAGTAATTACATTTGCCAATAATTCCTGGGGTGTGCCCCTTTCAGAGTTGGGCAACTTTACTGACTGAAAAGGACAAATGTGAGACTTGTAAATGAAAGACATTAAGAAAACAGCTTGTAGATACAATACATTTACCTGTGGCAAAGAATGCTCAGCCTTTCTTTTCTCTCAGCTGTTCATTTCCATATGAGCAAAAGAACTTTGGAGTTGATATGTAAGAAACTGAATCCCACAACTGTTTTGTAGTTATTAGATAAGTACACTTTTTCTGGTCATGACTTAGCCAGCAGAAATTAGGATTTAATAAGTGTGCTAATGAATCACCTTAAATTAGAATGAGGTTTTTCACTGGGAGACCTCAGCCCTGAGCCAGGAGGGGTTTGTGAAAGAGAGACAATACCTCCTTGAACTTCTAATTGCTGTCTGGAAGAATTGATTGGTGAGAAAGAAATGTAATATCCTCATACATTGCCACCTACTGCCTAGAAGGCAAAAACAAACAAGCAAAAAACCCCCCAAAAAGCAAACAAACAAACAAAAACTTTAAAGCCAAATCAAGGGAATAGAAATTGAGAAGTCATGTGAAATCCCAGGCTCAGGATCTTTGACCTTTCTGAAAGAATGTAGCACTTCTCCAGCAATGAATAGACTTGGCCCAGTAGAAGAACAGTCCATCCCTGCAGCCAAGGGACCTTTCCTAAGAAAGGAGTAATCTTACCCTTCAGAAAAGTGGTCTGTCCTCAAAGCAGCAGAGTGGTCAGGCTCAGCAATGAAGTTATGTAGCTGAGCAGCAGACTACTCCTAGATCAGCTTTTCAGTAGAAAAACCCAGGTTAGCATTGGCTCCATTCATTTAACAGAGATGTCATGACCATTAATGAATTTTGTAAGGATAGTACCAAGAATAGAAAAGAACATTCAGAATTGTAAATTGTCCTGGTTACATGTGTTCCCTAGATATGTGCCTCAATGCCATAGAAAGTTAAGGTTTTGCCCTCCCCAATACCACAGACCCTCCTCTGTATATTGGTGAAAAGTTTACCCCAGGTTTTTGGGCAGAATGTCATATAATTATTATTCTTGCCTTGCTTTTCCAGTTTTTAAAAAAGTTAATTGAATCAGCTACTGATTTGTTAATGGCAAGGACGCCGAGGGGGGTTCATGAACTAGTACATAGTAATAGGAGGATAACCTGCCCCTCTCCACATAGGGTTACCTATATAAATCTGAGAGTAGTTGCAAGCAGCCCTTTCTGGTGAACTCCTAATTTTCTAGCGCATGTGTAGGTTGGGAATGAATGAGCCTAGCCAGAGGGAGAAAGAGAACAGGTTGGGGAAGAACCAGAGGACCATACCACAGAATGATCAGCTAGCACAGAAGAAAGTGACAAAGTGTGAGGTGTTTTACAAAGAACGTCAGGTTTCCATGAGTACCAGAAGATGGAAAGAGTGTGAAAGGAAGTGAAAATTATGAAGGAGTTTGTTAAGAGTAGAGTGTAAATGGAGGGCAAAGAAGGATATGAACTCAGGAGGGGAAGGGCTGAGTTGGATAGGGATGAGAACATGGGGAGAGGCAGAGCAGAGGAAAGATCTTGTTTCTTTTGCCTTGGCAGAGGAAGACTTGCAGACTTCCTATGAAAGAGAACTCACTGCCTCCTGAGGCAGCCTAATCCCATTTCTGGATGATTCTAATCATGAGGGAACTTGTCCTTATCTTGCTTGAAGTCATGCAGTTGATAAGTGTTGCTCCTTAAGCCTTGCGCTACCCATCTAGGAGCATAGGAAACTGGAAGGGAACGCAGTTTCCTCATTTCTGTGATGGAGATGTTAATATGTGTACTGCCTGCCTCATGGGGTTGATGTAGAGAAAATGCTTTGGAAACCCGTAAGCACTAGAGATACGTGAATTATTATTAACATTGGCTTCATTTGTTCCAACCGCCTCATGAAGAAAGTATGGCTCAGAGAGAAGTAAGGACTAAGATCCTTTTCTACTCAAGGTCCCAGGCTGTTATTGTTGCTTTTCACAAAATTATGGTGACTCTGATAGGTAGACCCATGAATAACAGGTAGAGAAGAAAGGGGAAAGGAAGAAACTTTTAATTTTTCCCTCCAAAATGAAAGAATTGTTCCTGATTTTCACTCAGAATTTCCAAGAAACCTTTAGCCCAGGAGACCAAGGCAGTCATGAAAAATATTATGCTTCCCACCCCCTGCAAAGGATTCTGGGTTTTTTCTTTACACTTTTGGGGATGAAATTTATGGTCATCCTTGTAAGCCAAATCCTGTCAAGAGCTACCTTTGGTCTCAAAATAATTGGGGTCTGCCCTGGGGATGGATGGCAATGGGAATAAGGGGGAGAGAACTAAAGGAATAAACTCTGGTTCCCCCCAGCAAACTAAAAGGCTCTTTGGAGGGGAGGTATTCGTTGTTAGATAATTCTCTCCTGACCCAGGGTTCACCTCCTTTCAGAAGCAGCCCCCAGCCAATTCCCCTGCTTCATTCGGGAAGGAATTCCATCAAGCCAGCCAATTTTGACTTCAGTGTAGTCTGCCAGCCAACTTGCTTAAGATACCCCTGAGGATGGTCATCCCTTGAGCCTTCAAAATGAACTCCTCCAATTCCTTTCCATTCATCTGGCCTGTCTGACTTACAGCCTGGAACAGTAGAAACTAGGCTGGAAGTCTAGAAAATAGGGTTCTACTTTCAGTTCTGTCACTAAATGGATTATAGATGTGGGTAAGTCATTCTTCTTCTTGGGTCTCAGTTTAATCCTGGATAAAATAAATGGGTTGGAGTATAATTCATCCCTAAAGTTTATTCTAGATCCAATCTTGAATTTTTGACTTATAGCTTGGAATGACCCCTACTCTACCTCTACCTTTCCCAACAGATCATCAACCTCAAGCTAAATTCAGGGAATCTCAGAATTGGAAGGTACTTTAAAGGTCATGTAGTCTGCCTGCCTGCCTACTGCCTACCTAACTACTTAGAATTAGCATACAACTCATTGCAAGTAAGGGTTGTTTTTCATTCTTTGTACTTGGATACACAGCTCCTAACACAATGCATGGCACCTAGCAGGCTCTTAATAAGTGCTTTTTGAATGATTGATTGGAAAAACCCTACTAGGTTCTGTTTTGGTCTTATGCAAACCAAAGCAGGGGAAGGAAGTGAATAACAGTGATATACCAAGAGCTCACAATTTTAAAAAAATCACCACTTTCCTTACAACAACTCTGAGCTAGAGAGTGGGCTGCTTATTATCCCCATCTTACAAAAGTTGAAACAGGCTCATGGAGGGCATGTCACTTATCCACAGTGACATAAGTAGTGGAGACAAGTCATGAACCCATATCCTAGGGTTATTTCCATGATACTTGCATTGTTTTCCCTCCTGCATAGGATTAGAGTCTGAAAAACATAGAGGAGATACTGAGGATTCTGGGGAATCTATAAATCCTGGTTGAATGAATGGTTATGTGAATGGATGAATGGATAGATTATAGTTATATGGATAGAAAAGAGGAATCTCATGACAGATGACTTCATTTTCTCTGTGAAGTAGGAGGCAAGGTCCAATGTAGAGACTGAAAAGATAGAGGGAAAAAACAAATGGCTATATTTTCCCTTTGGGAAAGAATAGGTACATGTATAGATTAGAAGGTGGATGATCTAATAGTGAGATGACTTCATGACAAGCTATCTGAATAATAGTACTGATCTTGCTGGCAGAAGACCTGAATTTAAATCTCATTTCTGACATGTAGAGCTCTGATCATGGACTTATTCTCTCAGGCTCACTTTCTCCCTTGGTTAAAAAAAAGTTCTTAAAAAAGCTCTTTGTAAACCTTAAAATGCTATAGAAATATGATTTATTTTATTGTAAATATTTACATGGTTGGACAGAATAATAGATGAATGGGTGAGTGAGTATTTGGATTAATAGATGGATAATGGGTATTTGTATGTATGTGTGCGTGGAGATGATTGTTAGATTAAAGGACGGTGAAGGTTAAATGATAATTACAACTAACATTTATACAAAGCTGTGAGGTTTACAGAGTGCTTTGGGGTGCTCAGGGAGGACAAACACTTCTGGTGTGAGGGCTTCCAGGCCCTTTTCTGAGCCACTTATCCATCTTAGGTGTCCACTTTTCACCCAACTCTCACCTCTCACTCTAAGAAGCTGTAGCCTGCTTAGCAGCTATCTCCCAGTAAAACTATCTGGGTACATAAGCTAAACCAAGCTGAGGGTAACTGACAGGTCTCATACTTCTTGGTGAGTTAGGGGGATGTCTACTCCAAGCATAGGAAGACTTTCCTCATGGAAATGGGTGGATGAAAACATTTTGTTCCAATGGCCGGGAAGGCGGCTGCAGCAGACAATGTGGGGCACTTGGAGAACTTGCTCAGATATTGAAAATACCAAGGTCATCCACTGCATTCCAGGCCATTTCCAGTCATCTTGACTTTTGTCCTGCCACTGGACTTTGATCACTCTGGAAGAGACAGTAAGGCTGACAATTTTGCCCTACTCTGCCTCATTTAAATCCACTTCATGGGAGAATCAAGACAATCACCATCGCTGTGATGTCATTGGTCTTCTTTGAAAACAACAAAATGCTTTACACATAGTATGTCATTTTGTGCTTATAGCAAGCTTGGGAGGCATTATGATAACCATTTTTATTATTCAGTGACATTTCGGTTGTCACTGACCCTTTGTGACCCCATTTAGAGTTTTCTTGGAAAAGATACTAGAGTGGTTTGCCATTTCCTTCTCCAGCTATTTTATAGAGGAGGAAACTGAGATGGATAGAGGTTACTTGACTTGTCCATAATCACTCAGCTAATAAGTATCTGAGGCTGGATCTGAATTCTGGTCTTCCTGACTCCAGGTTCAGTCCTCTCTCCATTGGGTCACCTACCTAAGGGTCTTTGGGCACCTGCCAAGCTTGGGCCAGGAACAGAAGGAAGATTAGGTGAGAGAATTTGGTGGTTTGGTGCCACAGAGGACTTCTCAGTCTTCAGAGTGAAGTCAATATCCCTTCCACAGGAATTTAAAATGTGCCCTCTATTCCCACCCATAGTCCTCTTGGTCCAGTTAGGCTTATTTTGCAGCTTTGTGGAATGTATTCCTGTTGGAGGAAACCAGAGCTGTCTTGTGCTGTTGGGGAGAAGGCTTAGCTAGGAGGCCAGTAAGATATAAGGTCTCCCATCATCAGAAGGCAGGAGAGGACAGAATGAGGGAAGGAATAAGGTAGAATTAAACGAAAGGGAAAACAACAGGAAATGGAAGCGGAGGAGAAGAAAGAAGACAAGAAGGAAAATATCATTACTGACCTTAAATTGACCACCTGGTCCAGCCCCCTCATTTTCTAGGTAGAGAAGCCCAGGAAGGTTAAGTAATATGCCTGAGGTCAAAGAGGGAGCAAGTGTCAGAGGTAGGATTTGAACACAGGTCCTTTGACTCTATCATGAGAAGAAACAAGAGGAAGAGGAGGAAGGATGGGGGAGGAAGAGGAAGGAAAATAGAGGAACTGTGGCTCTGGAGCCATTTGACGTGTCATTGACTCCTTGTATTACTCAGGACAAACCTTTTCCCCTCTTTCTCTCAATTTCTTCCTCTATAAAATGAGGGGAATGAATCTCTGAGGATGATGTCTGAGAGCCCCTTCAGATCTGACAATCTCTGGGTCCACGAGACATTTTCGTGGGATGGTTTTCCCATCTCTCACAAGAAACCTTCCCAATCCTTCTTACTGCTAATGTCTTCCAGTTGTTGATTATCTTTAATGTATCATTTCTATATCTTGTCTGTACATAGTTATCTGCATGTTGTCCCCTGCATCAGACTAGGAACTTTTTGAGGGAAGGGACTATTTTATTCTTTTGCCTTTCTTCCTATGTCCACTGCTTAACACGGTGGCCTGGCACACTGCTTGCTGCTTTGACTTAATTCCTTTCATCATGGGCAGAATGACTATTTAGTCCAGAGAAGAGCCAGTTTAGGGGTCATATACACCTGAATGGCTATCATGGATCAGAGGAAGCAGACTTTCTTTTTATATCTCCCCAGAGGCATGACCAGAAGCCAACTGAAGTGGTTGAGAGGTGGACTTTATTTTAATAGAAGGAAGAATTTCCTGCCTATCAGAGCTCTAGTAATGAAATGGTTGTACATTCCGTGTCATGGCAGGTCTTCAAGGGTAGTTCAGTAGACTTTTCTAGGGAAGTTATAGAGAGGATACTTGTTCGTGTGAATGTTGAACTAGCCCATCTTTGAATTCCTTTTCATCTCTGAGATTCTGGGCTGCTGTGATTCTGATCCCAACAGGTCTTAGGCTCTTCCTTGGAAAGAATTTCTAATGATTTGAAACTACAGACATTCTCAAAGCATCAGTGCCCAAATAATTTCCTTTGCCCAGCCCACATTTGCTTTTTAACTTTAAAATGGTACAGACAAACCAGCAATTTTTTAAATCTCTTGCATGGCCCTCAAGGACCTCCTGTGTGGTTGTACAAAAATTTCATCATTTTTTTGTCAATTTGTTCTTACTTAGAACTGTTTCATCTTTATTTTAGAAGCAACATGGTGCCCTGGAATGAGCACCTGTCTGGGAATCAGACAGCCCATGTTCCAGGCCTGACTCTGACTTGGCTAGTTGCATAATTTATCAGTGTGATCATGGACAATAGCTTTCCTTCTCTAAACTTGGGACTTGGTAGTGTTTTATTTTGGGAGGGTCGAAATCTACGATTTCAATTATGAGGAAAATTCCTAGTGTGGAAACTCCCCTCACTGATGTAGTTCAACAACTGTTTGTAATTTGTCTGGGACAGTGAGAGGCTTTTAAGTGCCTTGCTCAGGGTCAAACAGCTAGTAAGATAATTAAGATGATAGTCACTGAGCGCAATGCCTAGCTCATAGTAAACACTCTATAAATGTTAGCTATTATTAGCTGTTATTATTAAGTGTAAGAGATAGGATTTGAACCCAGGTCTTCCTGATTCCAATGTGAACCCTCTATCCACTGTACCATGCTGCCTCTCTGGGCCTCAGTTTCCTCATCTATAAAATAGGGACAGTTTAGTGGCACAGTGGATAGATTGCTGGGCCTGGATTCAGGAAGGTTTATGTTCCTGAGCGCAACTCTGGCCAAAGATATTAGCTGTGGCTCCCTGGGCAAGTCAATTAGTCCTCTTTGCCTCAGTTTCCTGATCTGGGAAATGAGCTACAGCAGGAAATGGCAAACCACTCCAGTATCTTTGCTAAGAAAACTCCAAATGAGGTCACAAAGAGTTGGAAATGACAGAAATAGTTCAACTGAATGAAAAAATAGAAGGGTTGGACCAGAGGATCTCCTTGGTGCCTTTCCTAGGTCCATAATGCTATTCTAATCATTCCCCTGTACAATGGGAGATAAAAACACTGGGAATAAAACTTTGCATTGTTTCTCTGCAATGTTCCTACTCTTAGTGGCAATTTCCTATAGTCAAAAGGTTTGTAAGCTTAATACCAGATCTATTAAATTATAGATTGTTGGTAGGGGAGCTTCCAAGGTTAAGTCTAAAATTAAACTATTAGGCTTAGGACTTTAGGCCAACAACAATAAATTAGGGTCCTTTAATTCTTAGTAATTGTGTGGAGACAATTAGGTCAAGGGCTTGTGAAGTTAGCGGACATAGTTATTATTTGTGTCTCAGTTGGTTAATGCCAAAAAAGAATTCGTTTGTGGTCTATGTTGTAAATGCTTTAAAAGAAGTATCACCTGACCAAAAGTTGGAATTGTTTTATGTGATATGAGTTGTGTTAAAAGTGAAAAAAAAAGAAAAAGAAAACAGTAACACCAAAAAAACTTTGCATGTCCCCTGGTGCCCCACCTACTGCTGGACTTTCATATAATTTTTAACTGTATTATTTTTCCCATCTCTTTCTTTCTTGTGATGCAGGAGAAAGAGATCTGGGTATGGATTTTGAATCCAGAGTTGTTCCTTTACTATTCCTGTGATTCTGGGGAAATCCATATCATTTTCTGGGCCTCAATTTCCTTTTCTATAAAATGAGGGAGTTGAATTCAGTGATTTCTAATGTCCCTTCCAACTCTAAATCCATGGTCCTTTGATTTTCCTCCCTAGATTTCATTAGAGAAAGAGACAGAGATTAGTCTGGACTCCTCTAGGGTGGGTGTGATGGGGGAGTTCTTTCTCCTCGGAGAAGTTCTGTCTGGGAAAGAAAAACCTAAAGGTTTGTCCCCTTCATGTGTTTTTTCTACCTTACTTACAGCAACTTCCCCCTTTAAAGTGATTGGTTTATCACCTGTGGGGTTGGGGAAGTGAGGCGTAGGGAGACATAAAAGAAAAGGATTTTAAATTACTCACAGAACTTCGATGCGGACATAGATCTCACAACACTTTCCATGACAGCAAATGTTCACCCTCCATCAACACAGCTCCCACACACTGTGTATATGATCTCTATGAGTAGCTGTGGCCAGAAAAAAAAAATCCTCCTTTGCTGGCCAACCCTATGTAGCTCACACCTTCTTAGCTTCCTTCAATCTTAGCTCAAATGCCATCTCCTACATGAGACCCATCCTGATCTCATCAGGTACTAATGCCCTTTCCACCCTGCCAAAATGATTGTATATAGATCTTCTATTTACTTATCTATGTACATGTTACTTCCCCTAACAGAATACAAGCTCCCTGAAGGCAGAAACTATGTCAATTTTTTTGTCTGTGTGTGCGTGTGCATGTGTGTGCATGTATGTGTGTGTATGCATGTGCATTTGCATCCCTAGTATCCAGTACAGTGCCTAGCAATAGTGGGTGCTTAATAAATGTTTCTTGGATGAATGAATGAAAAGCTGGCTCTTGGCCTACCCATCCAGCCAGACCCGACAAGTTGTAAACATAGCCCCCCATTACTCAGGCTCTGAAAATGCTTTTAGCCACCCCCTGCTCTGGCGACATGGAAACTGTGATGGCTCCAAACTCAACGCCTTTTATGGGCCTCAGAGAGCCCACAGCCCCATAAAATCACTTCAGACACTTTATGAGCTGCCGCCACCTTCCCAGATACTCTCACATGGGGAAAAATGCTTAGCTGCTCACTGGTGCTTCCAGTCAATGAAAGTGTGTCCATGATCCCTGAACAACTACATTAGGGATCCACCCCGCTCCCAGAAAGGTAAACTATCACTGCCTAGGAGAACTGTCCAGCCTAGGATAAGTTAAATAGGTCCTGGAAGGAAGAGAGAGGTCTTCCATCCATTGGAAGTTATGTTTAATGCCTTCGATATGCTCTATCTACATCCTTGCCAGATGAGTAACTTTTCCTTTATGGATTCTGAGGTCCTACACTTGAGCCTCACTTGAACCCTCAGCTTGGAAGCTTACTAAGAGGTAGGGAAGTGTAGTGGAAAGGGTAACAGTGTTGGGGCCAGAAGGTTCAAGGCTCTATCCTGGCTCTGCTCTTTCCAAATGGCGTATCTTTGAGCAAGCCCCTTTCCCTCCCTGGACCTTATTTTGTTCATCTGTAAAATGAGGGGATTATACAGTCAATCAATCGACACCTTCTAGGTGCCAACCACTGGGGATACAAAGAGGTTTTTTGAGCTTTAGGATTCTATGTGCCTCCTATTAAAATTCTGTTTCCCTCCTCTAATTTTCCTAGAAGTGTTTTCACCCTCTTCCTCCATCTCTTTGCCTGAAACTTTCTACCTTGTGTCTTACATATGGATGTAGATGTTCTATTTCCTCTCAGTGTCCAAAAGATTGTAATCACTGCAGCAGCAGGGACCATATCATTGAAATTTGCGTATCCCTGACTTCCTCTGTGGCCTTGGATGAGTTCTGTAACCTTTGAAAACCAAGGGCTGAACAACACATTCTCCGACGTCTCTTCCAACTTTGAGAGTCTGGAATTCTGTGAGATCTCAAATGTGGTTATAAATCCCCAGTTAGAGACCAAGATTCTTTTAGTCACCGTGTAATCTAGTCCAATCCAATCTGACAAGAATTTATTAAGCTTCCACTATATGATGATCACAATAGCATTAGAATTGGGCTTTAAGATTTGCAAAGTACTTTACCTATAGCATCTCATTTAATTCTTATAACAACTGTGGAGGTCGATGCTATCAGCCCATTTTATAGATGAGATTGAGTCAAGTAATTCCTCATAGGTACGAAGTGTCTGAAGCGAGATTTAAACTCATTTTTTCCTGTCTTCAAGTCCAACCCTCTATCCGCTGGGCCACTTTGCTGCCTCACATAGATGTTTAAGACAGGATTTCAGTTCAGAAATTCCTGATTCCAATCTAGTGCTCTATCTATTAAACCACCTAGCTGCCTCAGGTGCTAAGTGCTAGGGATACAAAGACAAAAACAACAGCTCTTGCCCTCAGGATGCTTACATGCTACTGGAGAGGCTACAGAGTATTCACAGACATGTTTATAAACTGAGTCAGTGAATTGAGGACCCCTTGTTGGACGGGAATGAGACTTTCTTTGGCCACATTTGGGGCAGCTAGGTGATGCAGCAGATAGAGCAGTAGGTATGGAGTCAGGAAGACTCGAGTTCAAATCCAGCCTCAGACACTTATTCAGCTGTGTGACCCTGGGTGAACCACTTCACCCTGTTTGTCCCAGTTTCCTCAACTGTAAAATGAGCTAGAGAAGGAAATAGCATATCACTCTGGTATCTGCCAAGAAAATCCCAAATACGGTCACAAAGAGTCAGACTTGACCGAAATGACTGAATAACACTCAGTCTCACTAAGGTGCAATCAGAGCCTGCTCACTCTTGTCTGGCTCCCTGCCTCCCCCAATTTCACTAAAAAAGGAAAAGCTATACCAGGAAGATGAGGAGCTGGGAATTAGGGTCTGTACCAAGTTTGGCCTGTGGAAGCCCTTTCGATGCCTCTTTAGTAACAGAGAAGTCAGTGATGATTCTGGGACCTAGTTCCTATGGCTTTTGTATGAGTAGGTACATGCATAATAATCGCAGAAAAAATGGTAATAAAAATAATATTTCACCTTTATGGTTACAAAGGTCTTTCCCGTCTATTTTCCCATGTGATACTACAGTGGACAGAACAAACTTTTATCCCCACTTTACCAGTGGGGAAACTGAGGCCCAAGCAGGGGAAGCAGCTTGACCCAGATCTCATAGCTAGCCAGAACTTGAACTCAGGACTCCTGACTCCCAAATAGGAGTCACATTTCCTACATGGCCTCCCGCAGGCTTTCTACATCTCATCATGGCATGAACATGGTCCTTTGTTCTCGAAGGCCATTCCAAGAGAACCTAAGCTCCACAAGGTTCCACCATCCTAGAAAGACAGCAAATGTGATACTGGCGAGAGATTATGCCAGCAGAATGATTAATATGGAAATGTTTTCTCCATTATTGCACACTATAACTTATATCAGATTGCTTACCGTCTCAGGGATGGAATTTGGAACTCAGAATTTAAAAAAACTAATGTTAAAATTGTTTTTACGTGTAATTGAGGGAAGAATAAAATATTATTGAGAGAGATAGAGGGATAGAGACAGAGAAAAAGAAAAAGACAGACAGAGAGACAGACAGTATGGCCACCAAGTTCAGTCCATAGAGATTTATCACCAGTAGTCTGGCCACTGGTGGATGATTTTATTTGTCTGTGACAACTCAAGAAATAAATAAAAACGTAAAATTTTCCTAAATCCTTTATGGCCTCATTCTTTGAGGATGATAGTATAATGACGAGGGAAAAAAAGCAGAAGACGCTAAAAAAAAATCATGTTAACTTAGCTGTTGTTTCTAAATACGAGGAACAAGTCACATTTATCTGGATGTCCTTTCTATAAAATAAACCATAGCACCAAAGCAAACTTCTGCTAAATGGAAGTGTACTTGGCAGGTTAGTTGAACAGTCACTTATTCAAAACAGCCTCTCTAGTGACCAGTGAATAGACATAACACTGGAGGAACCAAATCATATCAATCTGGATATCCTTGTTACAAAAGAAATCATAATTCTAAAGGAAATTGCAACTAAATGGAAGTATGCCTGGAAGGCTTTCCTTGGAGAAGCAAATAAAAGGAGTTGGCAGAGTTGATTTTATCATGAGTTTTTATATTACAATGCTTATGATGAGTATTTATTTTTTTAAAAAAGACCCCTGTGAATATCATTACAGTTACGTAAGCTTATTTCAGTAGGGAGCCTGTCATTCTTTTCAGCTGTATCTGTAGCACCTAGTGAAGTACCTGGCACATAGTAGGTGCTTAATAAATACTTGTTGATTGATTGAGTTAACATCTATTTTAGAGGCTAAGTAGAGATATCATATGAGAACTTGGTAAGATTTTCCCAATTAAATCAACATATATTTTTAATATTCAGTGATTTTAGTGCAAAGACAGGCACATGGTGACAGAAATATTGGTAAATATAATTCAAGTGTAAGAAATCAGAATAACCAAAGACATGTAGATTATTCAGAAGTCTCACACATGTATATCATGAATACTCTCTTTGAAAAGGGAATTGGGAGGCACTGGACATGGCACAAACCAAATAACATAAAAAAGAAAGTTTAATAGATGGGAAACAATTGGTAACAGATGTCTAAGTCATTTCTGAATTGGCCGTCTACATGCTACTATGGACCATTGATCTGTTATAGAAAAGAGAAAAAAATCAATGCCAAATTAGAAAAAGAGATGAAATTGAAGCAACTCCATCCTGACTTATTTAACCTAGCTATTGATGATGAAAAATGAGAAAAGGCTAAAAGGATAGATATTGACACAGACTATCATCATTTCCTAAGGAAGTTTAATCTCTGTAAATCAATCACCACAATAAGGAGACTAAAAGAGCCTAGAAACTATCTGAGCCAGGAAACATTGATCTCCTTGCCAAATGGAGAGGCATGGCAGCCAAGAGCAACACAAGTTTATAATATAAATTCATTTGTAAAATCTTACAATGGAGGATGCTGGAAGATTATAAGTAGTATCACCTCATAAAACAGCAAGAAGCAATGGAGGAAATAAACTGACAGAAAATTTGGTAAAAATCACAACAAATTCAAATCATCCTGAGGACATGTAAGGATTAAATTGAAAGGAGAACAACAGATTAAAACTAGAAAATACTTATAAATGATTTTACATACTGTTTGTCAACAATGGGGGAGCCCACCACTTATGGACTTTAACATGGCAGTCCCCAATCTGCTATGTGAAGAAGTGGGAATGATGCTAAAGAAAACAAAGTGGGGAGAGAGCTGAAGCAGATCAAGGATACACAGAGGAGGTCTATACTGGAGGTTATGTACAGTTTTGAGGGTGCTCAGGGACTGATTCAAAAAATCTGAAAAGGGAAGCTTACCAAAAGCTTGGGAAAACAAATCTCAGACCTTATTACTATCCAAAAACAACAGCCAGGAAAATATCAATATCTACAGACGCATATGCCTAGTTTCCCACCCCTTCAAAACTTTTATGAGAATAATCTATATGTCCATTGAGAACATCTTTATAAAGAGAACAGTGGGACCTTCATAGTTCAATTCAACCCAACAAATATTCATTAACAATAATAAAAAAGGAAAATTTCATGTATCCAACACTACATGGAATGAACTGTTCATTCATTCAACTAACATTTGCTAAGTATTTACTCTGCAGGGTCTTGTGCTGGCTGCTTACTGAGGGGCAGAGTTCAATAAGACCCTGCCTTCATGAAACTCACAGTCTAGTGAGGAAGTAAGATATGGCTGCTGACTCTATAACAGTCAGTTCAACAAACATTTATTAAGTACATACTGGATACAAGGCACCAAACCAAATGCTGGATATATAAAAAAATAAGATATCTATCAGAGAGACAATGTGAAATACACAAGATATGGAAGGATGGTGGTGGTGAGGAATAGGGATGGAACTGTGATTTCACTAGTATAGAGAACTCCTAAAGGGAGAAAGACCCTCTACCAATGAAGGTTGACTCCCTCTTTGTAATTTCTGGTCTTAAAGTCTTTTCTAGAGCACTGAGAGATAAATTGTCTTTTCCAAGACTTCTTAGCTAATATGTGTCAGAGGTAGGAGCTCTATCCAGGTCTTCTTGGTTCCAAGATTGATTCTCTATGCATGACGCCATCTTTATATAAGATGCCTCTTCATACAAAATACATATATATACAAAATAAATACAATTTTTTTGAGGGGAGTCACTAGCTTCTGGGGGCAGGAGATGAGAAAAGGCCTTGTGTAGAAGGTGACACCTGAGCATTTAAAGAAACTAGGAATCCTCAGATGTAGAGACAAGAAGGGAGAGCATTCCAAGCAAGGGGATAGCCTGTGTGAAACCACAGAGACTGGACTGTAAAGCGTGGGAGGGAAGTAGTGTACAATAAAATAAGAAAGGTAGGTTGGATCCAGGTTGTGAAGGGCTTTAAATGCCATGCAGAAGAATCTATATTTGACTCTAGAGTTAATAAGGAACCACTGAAATTTGTTCAGTAGGGGAGTGGCGAGGTCAAATTTGTGCTTTAGGAAAATGAGTTAGACTGATGTGCAGAGGGTAGATTGAGGAGATTTGAGGAAAGGAGACTGATTAAGAAGCTATTTGCACTAGTCTAAGCAAGAGGTGATGGAGGCCCGAATTATGGTGACTGTGAGCATAGAAAGAGGGAACAGATAGATGTGAGAGATGTGGAGGTAGAATTGACAAGATGTGGCAACTGATTGGCTATGTGGAGAGAGGGAGCATGAAGAGTTGAGGATGACTACAAGGTACTGAACCTTGTTGACTGGAAGAATGATAGCTCCCTCAACAGAATTAGGAAAATTTGGAAGAAAGGTGGGTATAGGAGAGGGAGAGATAATGAATTATATTTTGAACATGTTGAGCTTAATAATATATCAAGTTGTCCAATAAACAGTTGGTGATATAGATAGAGCTACAGCTCAGGAAAAAGATTGGAACTTGATCATTGAATCATGGGAGATAATGGGGTCATAAGGAGAGAAGAGAAGAGAGGAGAGGAGAGAGTGTAGGACAGATGTTTAGGGTATGCCCACATTTAACAGAGGCAGCTAGGTGGCACATTGGATAGAACACTGAGCTTCGAATCAGGAAGATGCATCTTTTCAGATACTAGCTGTGGTACCCTGGGCAAGTCACTTGCCTCTCTTCGCCCCAGTTTCCTCATCTGTAAAATGAGCTGGAGAAGGAAATGGCAAACACTCCAGTAGCTTTGCCAAGGAAACCCCAAATGGGGTCATGAAGTGTTGGATGTGACTGAACAATAACAACCTATTTAGCAGGCAGAAGAATGATGATGCAGCAGAAAAAGAGTGATCAGATACATGGTAGTAGAAGAAATAAGAGAGCATAACATCACAGGAACCAAGGAAGGAGAGGGTATCCAGGAAGGGGAGAAATTCAACAGTGTAAATTTGATTGGGGAATTTGAAAGAAGAAGAAACAACAAAATTCACCTAGAAGAACAAGTAGTCAAAAATATCAAAGGAAATAATGAAAAAAAAGTGAAGGAAGGAGGTTTAGCAGTGCCAGATCTTAAACTATATTATAAGGCAGTAATTATCAAAACTACATGGTACTAGCTGAGAAATAGCAATAGATCAGTACATGCAATTTACAGCAGCAAATAAATATAACAACCTTGTATTTGACAAGTGTAGAAATTTAAGATTTTTGAGATAAAAATTTATTATTTGGTAAAAATTGTTGGGAAAACTGGAAAACAGTATGATAGAAACTAGAGATAGAACAATACCTTACACCATTTATCAAAATAAGGTCAAATGGATACATGACCTAGATATAGAGATATTACAAGAAAATAAGAATATGGAACATATTACTTATCAGATTTATGGATAGGTGAAAAATTTATGAATGAATAAGAGAGAGAGAGCAAAGTTAGGTGTACATTAAATTAAAAAGGTTTTGTACAAATAAAATAAATGTCACCAACATCAAAAGGAAAGCAGACAATTGGGAGAAAAAATATTGTAGACAGTTTTTCAGATAAAGGTCTCATATCTCAAACGTGTGAAGAACTTCGTAAAATCTGTAAGAATATAAGTCATGCCCCAACTGATAAATGGCCAATGGATATGAACAGGCAGTTTTCCAATGAAGAAATCAAAGCAATTTATAGTTATATTAAAATATGCTCTAAATCACTATTAGAGAAATGCAAATTAATACAATACATTTTATAGCTACCAGTTTAACTAAAATGATTGAAGGGGAAATGTGGGAAGGGATATGGAAAAATTGGGACACTAATTTATTGTTGGTAGAATTGTGAATTGATCCAACCATTTGGGAAAGCAAACTGGAATTATGCCCAAGGAGTTGTTAAACTGCTTATGCCCTTTGGCTTAGCAATACTGCTGTTAGGTTTATTTCCAAAGATGATTAGGGGAAAAGGAAAAGATCCTATGTGTACTGAAATGCTTCTAGTCACTCTCTTTGTGGTGACAAAGAACTTGAAGCTGCAGAAATGTCCATAAGTTGGGAAATGGCTGCACAAACTGTGGTATATGATTGTGATGGAATACTACTGTGCTATAAGGAAGGATGAACTAAATGATCTTAGAGAAACATGGAAAGATTTACATGAAATAATGAAGAGTCAAGGGAGCAGAACCAAGACAACATTGCCTATGGTAACAGCAGTATTATTTTAAGAAAGACTTAGAGAGAGAAAGTTATTTTAACTGCCCAAATTAACTATGAAGGAAGACACTATCTGCTTCTAGAGAAAGAACTGATAAATAGAAGTGAGTGTAGAGTAATTTTACATGTATGTGCGTGTATGTGTAATGGTGGCCATCTGTAGAGCAGGGTAGGGGAATGAAAGAAAAAAAAGGAATAAAAAGAAATTTACATGTTAACTTTGTTGTGCATTCATCCTTTGCTGCTGCAAAAGACCATGCCATCAGAGAAATAATGGCATGACTTGCACTTGACTTTGTTTTGAGTGAGGGAGGGCTGTGCAGGTCACCAGCCTCATTTCTCCTCCAGAGCAATCTGAATCCAGTGACCAGATATTCATCAGGATGACTGGAGATGACCCAGGATGAGGCAATTGAGGTTAAGTGACTTGCCCACAGTCACACAGCTAGTGAGTGTCAAGTGTCTGAGGTGAGATTTGAACTGAAGTCCTCCTGATTCCTGCTCTGGTGCTCTATCCACTGCACCACCTAGCTGCTCCTAACTTGGTTGTATTCTTAAAAGGAAGAAGAAGATGTATATAGCAGATTTGCAGTTTCATGTGCAATCTTCTTCTTTTTAATTAAGCTATGTTATGGAAATGCTTGTTTTATCCTATAAATTAAAAATAAAATAAATTTTAAAAAGAATTTCAATGGAAAAAATTATATCACTTCAAAATAACTAATTTCTATTGTAATCCAATGTATTTTATTTTATATATTTAAGATCATCATTATGAGAAGATATTCATAGGCTTCATGGGACTACAAAAGGGATCCATGACACAAAGGAGATTTAAGAACCTCCATTGTATAAGAATGAAAATGAGACCAGAACCCAAAGAACAGGAAGAAAATAGAAGAGCATGATGAAGACAAGAAATAGATTTAGTGATGGAGGGAAAGATGGAAGGGGGGGAGTTTGTGATAAGAGAAGACTATTGTGGAATTCTGCTTCATAACGGTAGATAGTAGGGTTGGTAGGGAGAGGCAGCAGGCAGGAAGTGATCTGTGAGGGGCCTTCCAATTCTTATAGTCCAATACACCAATATTTTGTTATTCTAAAACTCTAATTCCTGAGGTTCTGTACTCTCTACCAATTTCTAGATTATACGGTTCTGTGATCTTATGAGTCTACAGTTCTGTCATTCTAAAATTCTATATTAGATACTGAGATTCAAAGACTATATAGAGGGCAGTCCAACAAAATATTGTTTAAGATTCTACCATTGTAAGGGGCTGCTCTGGGGATATATGGACAAAACCTTTTTTAAAGTCCTTGTCCTCATGGAGCTTACATTCTACTTGGGGAATGCAACATGTAGGCAGATAAGTAAATAAAATCTGAGACAGACAGTCCTCACAACTAGGAGAATCAGAAAGGCTTTCTGAAAGAAGTGATCCCTGGAATAAAGCTAGGGCTCCTAAGAGGAGAGAATAAAAAACAAGGATATTTGTATCATCAAACTATTGTCAATATACCTTCCTTCCTTCTACCATGCTTTACTGAATATCTATATATGTTCTTGAAACAGACCTGCAAAGTACATTTTGGAATACCAAATCGCATTTCCCTTTGATTTTCATTACTGGAGTTGTATTTTTCTGCCAAAAAAAAATTGGTCTGGGCAAGATGTATTAAAAACATGCTTAAGAATGTGGCAAATCCTTTAAAAATTCCATAAGGGCATCCCCATCTGCTTTAGCTACTACTCTTTGAGGAAATTTGCAGAATCAGAGAATTGCCAAGTTGGAAGGGTCCTTCCTTCCTCTGCCACCATCTAATCCAATCCACACCTGGAAAAGAGTCATCTCTGTAACTTACTTGATAAGTGGCCACCATCCAGCATCTGACTAAAGGTTTCTAATGAAGGGAAAACTACCATCTTCTGAGGGCCATCCAAAGAGAAAAGGATTACTTTCTAATAAAATAGCAATGATCAAAGAAAACTGTGAAATAGGACAAGGTGGCTAGAGCTGTTTCTCTGTTCAGCTCAATAGCTGAGAACTCACAGGAGGCTTCAAGGTATCTTTTTTATTTGAAGACCAGACTTTTTATTTTTTCTCTGAGGGTTTCAGGGGTGTTGAAGGGCAGATGGCTCTTTACATGGGCTTTGGAGAGGCTCTGGGTGCTTCACCCAAAGGTCTGAGGTGGATTGGAGGAGTCTGATGTTTTTGTGGCTTACAGATTCAATTCCTCACTCCCTTGTTGTGGATCATCTAGAGTTTCACATACATCCTGGGCAGTGTACAGGAGTCCAAAATGCTGGCTTTCGAGATATCCTCAATAACTACAACTTCCATGAGGTTGTGGATAATGAACTTGATGGTTTTATCTTTTGGGGGCATAATGGCTATGTTTAGTCTCAGATTTGGGCTGCCCCCGGAATTGAAGTCCTCCTCTTCTTGGCCATCTTGGTCATTGGGGAGCTGAAAGAACAGTTTTGTGGCATTTTATTATCTGAGTGATCTGCATTAAGAATTCCCTTCCTGGCTACAGTTGAAGACCTCTCCTCCCCTAAAGCTGTTCCTGTTTGTTTTTCAGACAGTTTTCTAATACTTGTGGAAGCTGATACTCTTTAGAAACAAATTATCTGGGCTGAAAGCAAAGATCTTGAAGATACAACAGTTGCTGAACTAGTGGGGAATGCTCTGATTTCTGTGAGATTTCAGCTCCTGAAGGATCAGTCAATAGATCTTTTGGATACCCCTTATTCATTTCCCTCATTTAAAGATTCTGCTGTAAGGACTAAACACCTGTACACCCTTGCCACTCTCTTCGCTTTTTTCATTTTGTATAATTCTATAATTTTATAATTTTTGGTGACTTGCCCAAAGTCATACATACCTGGGAAGCAGTGGGCTTGTAGTAAATAAACAGGACCTGAAAGAGGAGCCAGGCCCACCTTCTCAAGAGGCAAAGAAGGGTTTAATGTTAATGATTTACAACAGAGTGGGCATGGATAATTCCCAAGGCACTCTTTTATGGACAGTGTTCCTGCTTTGGAGTCTAAATGGGGAGAGAACATAGTAGCAAAACCACAGTGGGCACTGAACCACCCCATTCTCCTCTTTGTTCCCCCCCTCCCCAAAGCTGGATCATCCATGCAAGGCATAGTTCCCATGTTCAAGATCTCCTTGCTTCTCAGTGGTCCCATGGGAAATGTTTGTTTTTCTTAAGGACCAAAGTTTCTGTCCCTGTGGAAAGGGAGGGACAGCTGAGTGGTGGTAGAAGCATGGAATGAGGATGGGATAACCACCATCACTAGATGTTAGTTTATTACCATGCAGAGCACACTAAATTGACTCCTGGGCAAGTGGAATGAAGGCATGAGGGTGGTGAAAGTACTACCTTTGTTTCCAAGATCAGAACTGGTTCCTGTTGTTGTTCTGGTTGTGTTCCTCCTCATTATTATTAAGAGCTCCTATTTATACAGCAGATAGTGCCAAGGATTCCCAGATCTATATGCCCAGTCCTCACTTCCATCTTGAGCTACAGTCTCACATTACCAACTGCCTTTTGGACATGCCAAACTAGATGTCCAATAAAGTCTCAAAACCAACATGTCCCAAATAGCGTTCATCATCATCCCCCTCAAACCCTTGCCTCAACTCAACTTTTCACTTTCAGTCAAGGGCTTCTCTATCTATCACTCAGAATCACAATTTTCCTTAACTTCTTACTACATATCCAATCTATAGTCAAATTTCATCACTTCTATCTCTACATGTCTTTTATATACATCACTTTCTCTCCACTGGCACAGCAACCAGTCTGGTTCAGACCCTCATCATTTCTTGCCTAGACAATTCTAGTTGGTCTTCTTGCCATATCCCCCCCACCCTAATTCCAATCCACTCACTACTCAGCTGCCCAAGTAATTTTCCTAAATTTTAGGTCTAACCATTTTATCCCCTCACTCAATTTCTCCAGTGATTCTTTCCCTATTATTTTCAAGATCAAATATAGTCCTCTGTTTTGCATTTAAAGCATCTTATAATGCAGCCCCTTCATTGCCCTTTCCAGTCTTTTACACCCTGATGCCCTCTCCATGCTCTGTGGTCCAGTTAATCTGGTCTTTTTGTGTTCCTTAATAATGATGCTCCTTCTCCAATCTCCATGGTTTTGCTTTTCTACTTTTTAGAAATGTTTTTATTGATGTCTTTTTCTTTTTTACATATCATACTTGTCCCAAGTATCCAATCCAACAAATCCAATAAACATTTTTTATGCACCCTCTGTATGTCAGGCACTGTGCTAAGGGCTGAGGAGACAATAAAAGAAAGACAATCCCTGCTCTCAAGGACCTTACAGTCTAAGGGGAGGAGACAACACCCAGAAGGGGCCTCCAGCAGGAAGTATCTTGTTCTGTGAAGCTGAAAAAGCCAAGCAGGGCTACAGACAGATTAGAGTGAGTCCCAAAGTCCAACTTCTTCCGTGTATGAAAGAAGGCATTGGGAGAAGTTTTGTACTCTACCCTCTAGTCCACAGGGGAATGGAGGCTGAGGGAGGTAAAGTAACCCTTTTAGTCCCTCTCCAAAAGAGCCATCACATATTACAAATACTACTTTTAAAAGATGAAAAAGAAGAAGAAAAACCAACACAACAGATTGATACACTGAAAAAGTCCCAAAACATGTGCAACAACTAACACCTTCCACCTCCATGAAGTTGTGATTTGAGTAGGAGGTATCCCCTCCCAGATCTTTATTCAAATTCTGTTTGATCTTTATAGTTTTGTTACATTCACTTTTGAATTTTTAGCATGTGTTTCTCCCATTTACATTACTATAGTTATATTGAAGATTGTTCCTTGGCTTTGCTGACTTCACTCTGCATCAGTTCATGTAGATCTTCCCATGCTTCTCTGTATTTATTACACTGATCATTTCTTATAGCACAATATTACATTACATTACATTACAACCATTACATTCCTATGCCATGATTTGTTTAACCACTCCCCAATCAGTGAGCACCTACTTTATTTCCAGTCCTTTGCTATTGGAGAAAAAAAAAGCTACCTCTCCACTATTAACTCCATCTGACTTCTGTTACACCCCTGTCTCTTTGAGTACATTTGAAAAGAAGTCTCTTAATGGTCTCTCTGCTGCCACCATTGCTCCTGCTGTCCTTGGCTGCTGCATTCATTCACCCCCACCCCCAATCCCCATTTCTGTTGTCCTGGGGTGTTTGAGAAGCAAATAATATCTTCAGGTCTGATTTTCCTTCTAAGATGTTTTAAACATTTTTTCCTATTGTTGAACATCAATCTTTTTTCATTTTAGGTTAAGTTCAGATTGGTAGAGTAATTCACCTTGGGCATTCTGAGCTCGTTGCTCTTCAGAACACATTATTCCATTCTCTCCTATGTTTCCTACTGGGTGCAAGATGGTATTGTGTTTTTCAAATTTCCTTTCCTTTTCGTTTGAAGGGCTTTCTCCTACTCACTTGAAGAACTTGTTTCTGACTTGAATTGTTAAATTTAAATGCCATGTGTCTTAGAATTTGCAGTCTTGTTTTTTTCTGGAGCTAACCTATGAATTCTTTCAATTGATATTTCATTTTCCACATTCAGAAGTTCTGGTCAGTTTTCTTGCATGATTTCTTTCATTATGATGTTCATGTTTCTTGACTTGTCATATTCTTCTAGGAGACCTATGATCCTTAGGTCGCCTCTTTGCATCTTATCTTTGAGTATGTTTTGATTGGATCAAGAGCTTACTTTTTCAACATCATTGTATTTTTTTGCTTCTCTTCTTCTAGATTGTTCTTCACTTCTTTGTATTTGCATTCCCAATCAATTGTTCTCCCTTTCATTTATTTGATGAGATTTATTGCTAATTCCAGTTTTTCTATTCTGTCCATTGTTTTTTGCTGTGTAGGACTTAAATTCTGCTCTCATTTCTCTTTTAAACTACTCAGGAGCAGTGTGATGTGGTTCCACATTCTCCTCAGATTCTGCAGGGTTCTCTTTCTCATTAAGTATTGGAAAATTTTTCTATGTTTTGGAGTATTTATTCATAAATGCCTGAACTCATTTACTAGGCCTGGAAGCAATATTCCCTTCTGTTTTTAGTGTTTTTCCTGTTCTCTCTCCTTCCCTTCCTTTCTTCCCTCCTTTTTCCTTTCTTCCCTCCTTCCTTCCTTCTCTTCTTCCTTCTTTCCTTCCTTCTTCCTTTCTTCTTTTTTTTACTTCCTTTCTCCCCTTGGACTATAGACCTCACTTTGGTTATACTCTGATATTTCCCATAGTAACTTCTTTGTTATTATTGTTCCAGGGCACAATAAGCCAAATAAAAAAAGAGTTGTACTTTTTGGATACCACCTTTATTGGGGCTGGTCTATGGAAACCCAGAGCTTCACACACACACACACACACACACACACACACACACACACACACACACACACACCACCTCCAAAACAGGGCTTATATCATGGGGCCCTGTTGAGGATTGTTTGATGTTCATTGGAGCTAGACTACTTGCCCTGGCCCAGTACGAGTTAGGATGATTTACAAGTGATTGTTTGACTTTCTTTTTTTGAAGCAGATTGGGCTGCTTGCCCTGGCATGGCATGAATCAAGACAACTCAGAAGAGATGCCAATATATCTTGGAGACAATCATGCTTTTCCTTTGAGAAGGTAAAATAGTTGGGGAGGGAGGAAAGAGGGATTATTAGTTGTTTGTTTTACTTGTTTTTTTCCATTTATATTTTTTTCATGGAAGATTAGAAAATACATGAATTTCATATGCCTTGAACAAGCAGGTCATTGAGGGATGATTGCAAAGAAATGATCTGTATGTTACCATGGGAAGAGAGAAATATGATAATCTCTCCTCCTGGCCCTTTGAGTCACAGGAGAAGATAGGTCTTATTGGGGAATGGTTATGAAGGATGTGCCATCAGCACAGGAGAACCAAACCAAAATGAGTCTTCCTAATTCCAGGTTTGTCACTTTATTCACAGCACTACCTGGCTGCCAAAAGTATTCTACAGTACAAAGTGCTATGCATCAGTTATCTCATTGGATGGGATTGGGAGGACTAGGAATGGGGGGGAAAGATGAGATGGAAATGAAGATAGGGATCTAGTCCTGTTTCTCCATTTCTGTCTCCAGGGTTGCCTATTGCCATGGTTTTCAAACCAGAAGAGAAGGTGAAGTCTTGAAGCCATAGATCAGTGAGCTTAACTTCAATTGCTGGCAAAATTCTACAATGTGTTATTAAAGGGATGGCTTGTGAACATTTAGAAAGGGAAACAGTGATTACTAAGAGCCAACAGAACTTTATTCAATATTAATTATGACAGACTGACTTTATTTCCTTTTATTTTTTTTCCAAGTAGATTGGGAAAATGCTGGGTTTCAGTAAAACATTTGATAAATTTTCTTATGTTGTACTTGTAGAAAAAGTGGAACTATTTGGGTCAGATGGAATATAGTGGACATATCAAGACATGTAAGTTAAGTTGTGGCAGCTAGGTGGTGCCAGGTCTGGAATCAGAAAGACAATTTCCTGAGTTCAAATCTGGTCTCTGATACTTGTTAGCTGTGTGATCCTGGGCACATCAGTTAACCCTGTTTTCCTCAATTCCCTCATCTGTAAAATGATCTGGAGAAGGAAATGGTAAACCACTCTAGTATCTTTGTCAAGAAAACCCCAAATAGGGTCATGAAGAGTCAGACACAACTGAAATGACTGAAGCAACTGAACAACAGGTTATGTAGATTCAACACAGGTTGAATGACTGGATGCAAAGAATAAGTATGATGAAGTTGACTTAGAGGGAGGTCCCAATGGAGTGTACCAGGGATCTTTCCTTAGCTGTGTGCCATTCAACATTTTTTGATCAATGACTTAGATGAAGACATAGGATGTCATGTTTATTAAATTTATAGATTACATGAAGTTGGTAGGAACAGCTAACATGTTGGATGACAATGTCAGGATTCAATTATATCCTGAAAAGCTGGAATGATGGGTGAGTTTATGGAAGATGACAGTTAAGAGGGATAAATATAAATGAGTTTGTTGGTAAATGCTTCACAATTGGCAGTCTGGAAAATAAATGTACACACAACACATTTTTCAGTTTAATTTGCATTCTTAATTAAGATTTTCTCCATCCCTTTCTTAAGTCTAGAAATCAACACCAGAACAAATCAAGCCCCAACTGATAGTGTTTGCTGATTTCCTGAGGGTAAGTGCTTCCACAGAAAATTGAAGAGTCAGTTCTGAGGAGCTGTTGTGAGCTGGCTCTAGCCCACCCTGGAATGTGAAGTTTAGGAAGCTAACTTTACCAGTCTATGTGGAAGGAAGCATTGCTGACAATTCATCGTAGGAGAAAGATGAGTGGACTGCAAGCCCAAAATGAGCCACCAGTGAGACACGATTAAGAAATGGTAATGGCATCCCAGGCTGCTTTATCAGAGGGGTGTGTGTGTGTGTGTGTGAGAGAGAGAGAGAGAGAGAGAGAGAGACAGAGACAGAGAGACAGAGAGACAGACAGACAGAGACAAAGACACAGAGAGACAGGAGGAGAGACAGAGACAGAGAGAGAGACAGTCCCAAGTCTCTCCCTCTGCAAATGACCTGGAAGCCTTCTGCTGGCTACGGATCTATGATTCATCCACTTTAGGAGATGCCTGGTGAGATGAATGCCTTCTACTAATGCAGAAGGACAACCATTTTGCAATTTATGCTCAAAGAGGGGTGAGGAGCCAAGATGACGGAGTAGAAAGATTCACATATGCTAGCTCCGAACCCACAGACCCTGGATATCCTATAAAAAGAACTCCCAACAAATTCTGGAGAAGTGGAAGTCTTGCAGAAACAGAGTGAAGGAGATTTACGTTCCAGAGAGCCCTGAAAAACCGATCCCTAAGGTCCCTCACACACTGGATGGGAGCGGAGCCCAGTCCTGCCCTGGCCATGCGGGAAAGAGAGGAACAGATCTCAAAGAGGGGAGAAGATCAGGACAGGCTTCAGGAACAGAATCTCCAGCAGCTGCGAAGGCCCCTCCACCCACAGATGCCACAGGCCAGTGAGAGAGACTTCTGGGCTGGCTGAGAGGGGAGTGGGATGTCTCCATAACTCAAGCCCCCTCGGGAGGCAGTGGGAGAGGCAGCGGGTGGCCAGAGGCTCCCAGAGCAGGCAGGGGCTCAGCAGCAGCTCCATTACAGAAGGTCTCTGCATAAACCCCCTGAGGGACCTGAGCCTGGGAGGTGGCCCTGCCCCCACCTGAGAACCTAATTTAATCTTACCTTGAATAGCAGCCAGGCCTGCCACTGAAAGCCCTGAGGCTGGGTAGCAGCATTTGAATCTCAGACCCCAAGCACTAGCTGGGTGGATCTAGGCTGGGGGTGGAGAGGAATCTCAGAAGTCAAGTAACTGGCTGGGAAAATCCCCAGAAAAGGGGAAAAAAATAAGACCATAGAAAGTTACTTTCTTCTGATGAAGAAGAACAATGCTTACCATCAGGGAAAGAAATAGGAGGTAAAGCCTCTGTATCCCAAACATCTGAAATAGATATTCAATGGGCTCAGGCCATGGAAGAGCTCAAAAAGGATTTTGAAAATCAGGTTGGACAGGTGGAGGAAAAACTGGGAAGAGAAATGAGAGAGATGCAAGAAAAGCATGAAAAACAGGTCAATACCTTGATAAAGGAGACCCAAAGAAATGCTGAAGAAAATAACACCTTGAAAAATAGGCTAACTCAATTGGCAAAAGAGGTTCAAAAAGCCAATGAGGAGAAGAATGCTTTCAAAAGCAGAATTAGCCAAGTGGAAAAAGAGGTGCAAAAGCTCACTGAAGAAAATGGTTCTCTCAAAATTAGAATGGAACAGATGGAGGCTAATGACTTTCTGAGAAAC
>CM053771.1:101957584-102010627 GCA_028658325.1 Potorous gilbertii
AAAGAAGAGAGGGCAGATTGGTGATATGGGTAATTAGAATGCTCAGTGTATTGGAGAGGTGGGAGGGGACAAATGGGGAGAAAATTTGGAACCCAAAATTTTGTGAAAATGAATGTAAAAAGTTAAATAAATAAATTTTTTAAAAATGCTGCTGGAACTGTAGTTTGAGGTCAGAAAATATATCTGCTACATGTTTCACGTGCAAGTACTCTTGCATCTTGTAACTTTGGATTGGATTCATTAAGAAATAGTACTGTCTGCCGGAATGATAATTTCCAAAGTCATTCAGGTTTGATCATAGTGGTGGAGAGTGGCTCTTCTCATTCAGAAAAATGTTAATCTTGAGCTCAGAAAACCTTTTTTTAAAAAATTTCTTTTCTGTTGTTTTGCCCTGGTGGGCATGCACTGGCAATAATAATTTAAAAAGTTACTGCACGACAATATACATGAGTCATAATTACTTCACTGTGTTTATAGAAAATGTATTAAGCCATAGTGAGAAGTTATGGGAGTGTTACCTATGGTCTCTGCCCCATAGCAGCCATACACAACACAAAAGGGATAAACTTGGCTGTTTTTCAATTACACTTTATTTGTGGACACTGAAATTTTTCAAATCTGTCAACATGTTTAAGAGCCCATTATATGCCAGGCTCTGTTCTAAGGACTATGTCAAGCACCTGAAACATTCTTCTGATTTTCTTTTTCAATTGTTTAAAAAGGTAAAAAACAAAAACCATTCTTGGCTTGCAGCTGATAACAGGCTAGATTTTCCCCTGGGCCATAGCTTGCTAATCCCTGGACCTAAAACACACATAACTACATCACTTCTCTGCTCAAAGACCTCTGCTGGCTCCCTATCCTCCAGCATAAAGTGCAAAACCCTCAGACAGGCATTTAAATCTGGGTCATAGAGAATAAGTAGGATCAATCAGATCACAGGGAACACTCATCAGATCAGTCGGATAATTAGGAACATTAACCCTGAACCCCAACTCAGCAAGATGCTACCCCCGCAAAAGAATTCCCTTTTTCTCCTTCGTAGACCCATCCCATCTGCTCTTCCAGCCTCCTTCCACATCTCTCCTCTGCACACCTCTGCATTCCAGGCAAAGCCACCTGCTCTCTCTTCCACCTGCCTGCCATTCCATTGCCTGTCTCTGTGAGTCTGCAAAACTCCCCAGCTTCCTTCAAGCCCAACTCAGGTGGCACCTCCTATGACAGGTCTTTTCTGAACCCTTTCCCTCTTAGTTATTAGCACAACTTAGCTTTTGAAATTATGATATATTATTTTGTTTGTACTTTGTATTTTTTTACTTGAGAATGTACTGTGTCCTCTCCCCCCATTAGAATGAAAGCTCCTTGAAGGCATGATGGTGTATGTGTGTATGTGTGTGTGTGTGTGGTGTCTAGCACAGTGCCTGGTGCATAGTAGGTCCTTCATAGGAATGTTTGTTTTATGCATTTCCAGCCTCTTCCCTTGGGTTTTTTCCAGCCTTCTTCTTCTGCCTAACTGTGTGCTATGATCTGGTATTTTCTCTCTGAGCTCTCTTGCTCTGGCCTCTTCCTCATGCTGATCTCTGCACCCTCCCCACCCCCAACCTATACCTCTTCTTCCAGTGTCCTATTTCCCAACTTCCCCCCAAGCCCCACCAAGTTCTCCCCCTTCCCCTCCATGCTAAGTGTCAAGCATGTGCTTTCAGGGTCTACGAAGCCTCCCCTTGGCCCCCTTGGCCTCTTGTTCCTGCTGTCTTAGTTCCTTTCTCAGTTTAGGGCCAGGGCAGGGCAGGGCAGGGTCCTATGGTGATATGACCCTGTGGATGAACAGTTGGGGGGCCCCCGCCCAGCCTGTGGGGGACACCCATTCACGGGGGCTTCCCTGCCCACCACAGGAGCCCTTTGATCCTTTTTCCAGCCGAAGCCCCGGCAGGTGACCTGAGCTCATTGCCCTGCAGGACCCAGACAGTGACAGATCTGTCTACTGGAGGCTTCCGACTGAGAAACACATGTCAGATCAATCTCTCCTTTCTTCCTTAGCCCACTTCCATCAGCCACCTTACCCCATTTCCCATTGGCTCAAGGTCACACTCCTCAGCCTGGCATTCCAGGTCCTTTCCACTCTGGCCCCAACCTGCCTGACAGACTGATGGGAAATTCACTAAGAAAAGAGCAAATGGAAGCAGCCACTCTTAGGGTCAGTGATGCACCCAAACCTTGCCCACAACACTTCTCACCCCCATCACTGGAGTGAATAAGCCCCTCACTCTTTTCTTGCCTTGCTCCTGCCTGAATCATCTGTACATCCTTACTAGCAGCCAAAGCAGCCAGCATTTGAAAGTTTTACACCTTTAATTGTTTGTCCTTATTGCTATTCTATTTGAAACTTAAAAAAAAATTTAGATGGCCATCTCCCATGAGTTTTTCTGATAATGAATATCTAAGTAGAATTGAGAGAGGGAAAGCCAAAATGTTTCCCCCAAGCACAGGCTAGGTGGGTGTGGACCCAATGAGAGAAACAGAATATTTGTTATTAATAATAATTTTCCAACATTAATGTGTGTATGGGTAAGGTCATAGCCTATACTTATTCCTTTTGAACCCAGAGAGATGGAAAAAACTTCTAAAGAAACAAATTCAAAGGTTACGTGGTGTAGGGAGATTGGTCTGGTCCATCTGAGAGTGCCTGATTCTGAATCAGAAGAAAACCTGCCATGTATACACCCCTGTCACATAGAGCACAAACTTCTCCCAGGCCCCTCCATGTTCAAGATACACCCCATGGAGGGTTTAGATCAGTTGGATCTCTTGGTGAGAATGAGTTTTACAGTTGGCCAAAGGGAATCTTTTCTCAGAGGAAACACTAAGCCTGAAGTGAGGGAAGGCGCAGGGCCTCCACGGGACAGAAAGAGTCTTTTTAATGGGATATACAAATTGGTGCCGACCATATAAAGGAATTCAGAGAAGGGAGAGGTAATTCAAAGAAGACCCAGAGTCAGAAAGGGTAGGCACAAGTCTTCACCCTGTTGGGCGTGAGGTACCAATTTGTGTGACATTCATCTAGACACCTCCTATTCCTTGACTCAAGTATCTGTTTCAGTAAAATGAGGATGCTGAAGAAGATGATCTCAGAGGTACTCCTGTGGTACTAAAGTTTTTTGTTCCATGTTTCAGCATCTTAAGTCCTAGAGTCCCTCCCAACGTTAACATTGTGTGTCTTTCCTACTGTGATTTCCCATGTTGTAAGGTCTCTTCCATGTATGTGTGTTTGTCCTTCATTGCCAAAGAAGACCATGCCATCAGAGAAATAATGACATGAGTTGCACTTGACTTTGTTTGTTTTGAGTGAGGGAGGGCTGTGTAGGTCACCAGCCTCACTTTTCCTCCAGAGCCATCTGAATCCAGAGACCAGATATTCATGAGGATGACTGGAGATGACCCAGCATGAGTCAATTGGGGTTAAGTGACTTGCCCAAAGTCACACAGCTAGTGAGTGTCTGAGGTGAGATTTGAACTCAGATCCTCCTGACTCCTGCACTGGTGCTCTATCCACTGCACCACCTAGCTGCCCCCAGGTCTCTTCCATAGCCATGTATAGAAGAGAATTACCAGTAGTCCTCCTCCTGAGGGGACATGAAGGGTCAGTGGGAATATTCACCTAAGATATGCTGTATGCCCGCAGTTTTACACATTACTGTGGGACTTCTTTACCCATCTAAAATTCTTTGTTCTAAGGTTCCTTACAGTCTATCATTCTCTGTTCTGTTTCCTTCCACCTTTGACTATTCCGAGTTCCAGTGTTCTATGAACACTATTCTATATTCTAGGGTCCCTTTCAGTTCTGGAATTGTACAAATCTAATCAGGGGAAGCTTTTGTGCAGGGATGGTATTGGAGATGAACCCTAGGAAGATAGGTAGTTTCTACATGGTTGGAGAGGATGAGGAAGCACATTATTGGAGAGAGAATTAATACGACCAAAGGCTTAGATGTGCCTGAGTTCATGATGTCTACAGCAGACCAGATGGTCACCACTGCAGCTCCATTTAGTCCTTTCTCACTTGGCTGCAGGTCACCTCTGCTCTTCTCTGTTCATCTTTGCCCAGCCTGGAAACAAGGAGGGGTCCTAGCTAAGATGGGTGCTGGTGAAATGGAGCTGGTCACCTCGGCTTCTCTGACCCACTTGGTGGCATGGCTGTAGTATCTCTGCAGAAGTCCCTTCAAAGAACTAGAAGTACTGGGGAACTGTGGAGGATATCTGCTTAATCTCAGGCAGACACTTCCTGCCCATCAAGTCTCCAAGTTAATGACTTGAGGAGAGAAGTGCCTTGGGGAATTTGCCTTTTAGCTGGGATCCTAAGCTCTAGCCAGTCTGTGTACATTGTACCTAATTCTTTGATTCTGGTCTTATACAATGTAAAGTCAGAATGTTGGAGTCAGAAGGAACCTTAGAATATAGGATACAAAATGTCAGAGATAGAAGGGAACTTAGAACACAGACTGTCAGTATTGGAAAGGGCCTTAGAATGATGGTGCAGTAGAAAAACTCCTGCATTTGGAGTAAAAAACACTTAGAAAGTGTCCACTTCAAATCTCAACTCTTGCCACTTACTAGCTGTGTGACTTATACAAGTTTCCAAAGTGCTCTGGGCCTTGATTTCATCCTCTATCACCTGGACTAAATGATCTTTAAATTCTCTTAGAAGCTGCGAGGTGGTACCTCAGTTTCCTCAACTGTAAGATGGGGATAATTGATAACACCTACCTCACAGAGGCTGTGAGGATCAGATGAGCTAAGACTGTATTTGTAAAATGCTTACCACATGGCAGGAACGTAGTAACTGTTCCCTTCCTTTCCCCTCCTCCTAACTTTGAATGTGGTGCTCAGACTGTAACTGGGACAGACTGGGTAGAACTTAGTACAAGAGAGAAGGAATTGGAATTTGCTCCAGAGTGGGAACTTTAGAGAACCCTCTGACAACATGTTCCAGTAGCTTTTTCTTCCTTACTCATGTCTACCTTGAAACTAGTCATAGCCTCTTTCCAGAGATGTGTTCTCTGCCTTTGTCAACTTGGAAACCTCTTGGGGCCCTTGGGTGCCTTTCTCCTTGGAAGTGGCCACATACCCTGAGAGTTTATGCTACTTCCTCCCACTCCCACCCACTCCTACCATTTGCAAAAATAAGTCATTAAAGTTCTGTCCTATGAGCCTAGAACATTGAATGTCAGAACCAGAAGGGATCTTTGAACACGGAACATATGATGGTAGAGTTGCAGATTTCAGTCTATTCCAGTAGAACCTTTGCCTTGGGAAGGTGCTCATTAAGGTGGAGATGTCTTCTCTGCTAGAGGAAATCCAAGTAGAGGGAGGGGGTTAAGCACTTACCAAGGGTCCCTCTCAACTCAGCACTGGGGTTGGGGATTGGGAGAGAGGAGGTGGACAGGACAGAGGTCCTGCTCTCAGGATACTCCCAGTCTAAGGGAGGAGACAAGGTACTCCTACAGTACAGTAAAAGACCATGAAAAGTCATTCATGAAAAGAAATGCTGGGCAGCGTAAAAGGGAACCTCCCAAGTGCTAGACCAGAGGAGGCAGATTAAAAGTTCTATAACTATTAGGACAAGGTGACCTGGCAGGGCAGAAAGAGTGTCTGGAGTAGGAGTCAAGAAATCTGGGTCTAAACACTGGCTCTGACTTTAATCTATTGTGTGACCTAGGACAAGTTTCTTGCTCTCTCTGGGCCTCAATTTCTTTCTTTGTAAAATGAAGAGATTGGATTGGGCTCTGAATCTCTAATTTGCTTTCACTTGGAATGGGCCTTGAGTATCAGTACAGGTGGCTGAGCTGGAGTGAGGGAGGGAAGGCGGTGAAGCTCAGGGAGGATGTGGGAATTTAAAGTGAACTTTGGCTGGCCCTAGCCCTGCCTCCCCCTCCTCCTGGAAAGTCTGCCCCTCTCCCCAACCCCCACTCTTGCACTGCTGATTCTTCCAAGGCCTGATTAGCAGCTGGGGAGCACCTGGTGGGCAGATGTCTTCTCTTCCTCCGGATTCTGTCACCACCCACCCCTGATCGCTTGGCCTGGGAAGTGGGAGGGAGGGCAGAATGGAGAAGCAGTCCTGTAGCCAGCATGGTTAAAGTCCTGCAGGGGGGTAACTGAGGGAGACAGGGCAAGATAGTGCCCCCCTCCTAGCAATTTAAAAAATCAGGAGTCATTGAACCCAGGATGGTTTCCTTCAGGGCATGCCTGAGAATGGGCTGGGAGACAGAGGAAGAAGGGAGCCTGGGGTGGACATGAGCTTGGAGGTTCGCCTCACACCTGGAGTGCAGAGTCATGGGATTGATGGATGAGCACTCAGGTGGGAGTCAGGATTCCCTCTCTCTGAGTCTCTTCTATGAAACCAGAGGCTCCCAGCTTAGGAAAAGACATTGTCTCTGCCCCACAAACTATTTCAGAATATTCTAGCATTTGTCATGATGATGTTCTACAGTATGTGTTCCTTTCAGTTCTAACATTTGTATGGGCAATTTAAGCCCATTCTAACTTGGATAATCATGTCCCAAGTAAAGTTCTTTTTAACTATGTCTTCTGCTCTGATGTTCCTCACTCCCACCAAGTCTCAGCATCAATTAGAACATAAATATCGATTGTGTTCCTACTATGAGTAGTGCCCCTCTTCTTCCCCTCCCCTTCCCCCAAAGCTATTGAATAAGAACTCTGCCTGTCCAGAAACCTTTCCAGTCTCCAAAGGGCTATCAAGTTCATTGTCTCACTGTGTCCTCCCCAAAGCCCAGGGAGATGGGTGGGAGATGAGAATATTTCAATGGAACTACTCCTTCCAGAGATGCAGGTGAGCTGGTCAGGGCAGAAATTAGTAGCTCTGTTTTACAAAGAAAGAGGAGAGTGAGGCTTATACAGGGAGACTGACTTGTCAAAGGTCACTTGGCAGTATCTTTTAAAACTCCGACTCTGGTCTCTGACCACCCCAGAGCTCCTTAAGTTCTATAAACACTGATTCTCATACAGAAGGCTGAGAACACTACAAGTGTTCAGTCTAAGGGCCAAACTTGGTGATTTAGCACATCTGGCCATGTCATGCCTCAGCTCAGGAAGATTTGGGGGCTCCTTGTCGTCAAAAATTAAAAAACAATATTCAGAGCTCTCCACAATCTGACTGTAGCCGCCATTTTTATCTCATTTGACATTGCTTCCCTTCTCCGGTGCCATGTTCCAAACAAACTGGACCCCTAGTGTTCCCTGATCTCATTCTGTCCTCTTCTCCAATCTCGGTGCATATTCACACAAACCATGTACTCAGAATCATCACTCCTCTTGAAATGTTTGTGTCAGAGGATACCTCCCCCATGAAGGATTCCCTTTCACCCCCACTCACAGCTGAAAGCATTCTCTCCTCCTCCAGTCATCAGAGAACCAGAACTGTCATGAAATCCTCCATCATGTCCCCCCTACAGAATACAGGGTGAGCTCCCTGGAGGCAGGGACCATTTTGTTTTTGTCTGGATTCCTCAATACCTGGTTATTTTAAGTCACTTAACCAATGCTTGGTAAATGACTATTCTTTGCTACACCCCATCTCCCCTCTAGCAGATTGGAAGCTTCCTAAGGACAGTATCAGTCATTTTTCACTTTTTAAAAACAGTGCTTCCCAGCTATGATATTCTAGACTTCCAGGTTCCTTCCAATGAATCCAGCTCTGCTATTCTGTGTTACAAGTTCCTTCCCAGCTCTGACTTTCTATGTTCTAATTCTCTTCGCAGACCTGACATCCTGTAGCCAACCTCCAAGCCAGGAAGATATGGATTCAAGTTCTGCTTCTGACACATAGTGACTTTGTGACCCTGGACAAGTCATTTGACCTCTTCTAAGCTATATTTGTAAATTCAATGCTGATCTCCATTGGTAGAGGGAGTTTTATCACAAGGAATTTCCAATACTGATGAAACCACAGTTCTGGGCAAAAGAAAAGTTTGCAAAGCACTTTACAGCTATTGCCTCATTTGGTTCTGCACCAACCCTATGGGGCAGGTTCTAGAGTTGTTATCCCCATTTTATAGGTGAGGAAACTGAGGCCCAGAGAAGTTGAATGACTCTTCCATGGGTCACATAGCAAGTAACTGTCTGGATGGGCTTTGAATTCAGGTTTCCTGATCCCTGCTCTAGGGCTGGACCCACTACTTATGATTTCCTTTCTAGGAACTGAAAGGAGAGATCACTGTGGACCGCATTAGTCTGGTGGGGAGGGGCTTCCTGAAGGAAATGGAAACGCAGGTGGGGTTCTGAGCTTGGATAATATTGATGAGGCAGAGAGGTGAGAGGGAAGTGCAGGGACTCATGTGCAATAATCAAGAAAGTCCAGGGCATAGAGGAAGTAGACAGACATCTACCTAAGGCTACATCCAGCTTCCAGCACCTACGTCACAAAGCATACCCATTGCCTCCCTCCTGCTCCCAAAAGCCTGGCCTTTTCTTCCTATTCCTCTCCAAATCTCCTCCAATGCTACAGGCCCAACTCAAATCCTGTGGACTCCTAGAAGCCTGGCCTCACAAGTCCTAGCCTCAGCACTGTACCATTTAATATTGTTCTATGTCATGAGTTATCTTAGATTGGGAGTCTCAAGCAGGTAGGCAGATATGTAGGCAGATATGCTCCATCTCCTTCTTTATCCCCACAGGGCTAAGCACCTGACTTTGCACACAGTAGGTGCAAAGTTACTATTTTGTTTTCTTTTGGAGGCTGGGTCTCCCTATCTTACCCAAGCTAGAAGTGAATCGGCCGCTTATGGGTCCAAATCTGGGCTGATTAGCAGGGAGGCTTTATATGTCTCCTTAACTGGTTTGCCTCCCTTAGGTGCACCCCACTCTCAGGGGCTCCCCATATGGGTACAGACATCCTACTGCCTTTAGTCCTAATGCAACTCAGAATTAGAACTCAAAGAACTCCAACAGCCTCAGCCTCTTTTGGCATCAAGGATTACAGACATTCACCAAACTTCTGGCCTCAGTAAGTACTCATTGAAAAAAAGGAATGAATGTATATCTGATTTCCTGGAAGATGTGGCCATGATTTTATTTTCATCATGCCCATTACAAGGGTACATAGAGTCAAAGAATCGCAGGGGAATACCCCTAGAAGGGACCTTAGAGGTCATCTAGTCCAATTCATTCCTGAACAAGGAAGTCCTTTCTACCAGGTCCCTAACAGATGGTCATCAACTTGAACACCTCCAGGGACAGGGAGGTTATTCCTTCCAAAGGCAGCTTGTTCTGCTGTTGGTTAGTTCTGACTGATCCCAAGTTCTTCCCCATATTGACCTGAAATTTGCCTTGCTGAGCTAGCTCTGGCTCCCTGGCCCCACACAGAGCAAATTGATTCCTTCTTCCCCACAGCCTTCACCCTTTAGATAGTGGGAGGCATCTGTGTTGCCTTGAAGCACCATATTTCTGCAAACACATGACAAAGTGAAGTGTGTCCAGAGGGGAGAAGACTGAGGATGATACCTCACAGGGATCAGTGGAGGGAACTGGGGATATAAACATGGAGAAGAGAAGACTTTGGGGGAAGCGTCATCACTGGCTTCAAGTATTTGAAAAGCTGTCACAGGAAAGAGCAATTATACTTGGTCTGCTGGGCCCTGAAAGGCAGAACAAGAGGTAGTATGGGTGGAGGTATGACAGAGAGACATTTAGCTTAATGGAAGGACAAATCTACCTTTAGAGCTGTCCACACATAGAATGGCCTGCTTCATGAGGCAGAGGGCTCCCATTATTGGATTTTCAATGAGAACTTAGAGACCCATTTGTGGGTATCTATTCACTACACAGAACACCAGACCTAGAGTCAGGCAGATCGGAGCTCATATCTGACCTCAAACACTTCCTAACTGCATGGCCTTGGACAAATCGCTTAACCCTGCTTGCCTCAGTTTCCTCATCTGTAAAATGAGCTGGAGAAGAAAGTGGCAAACCAATCCATTATCTTTGCCAAGAAAACCCCAAATGGAGTCACTGAGTTGGATGTGACTGAAACAATGAAATGACTGAACAAGATCCACCCAATCACATGCTACTTCAGCCAGGATTTCAACTAGATGTTTTTCTATTTCTACTGCATCAAGATTCTGCCCTTTGAGGCCACACAGACAATGTCATCTGAATATGCCCAGTTCAAATCTTGGAAGGTCAGGTCACAGGAGGGAGATCTGGGAACAATTTAGCAACATATCATACAACTTCTATGAGCATCCTTTTCTCATCTGTACAATGGGCTTAACAATATTTATAGCCCCTATCTCACACAGTTGTTGGAAGGATCAAATGAAATGATGTGCTCTAGATCATTTTAAGTGCTATAAAACATCACTTATTATTATTGATAGCAACCACAGGCCACGTTTGTAATTCTATTTTTCATTTTGAAAGGGAGAAAACTGCCTGGGAGAATCCTAGCTTGAGAAAGCATTAGAGTCAGGGGGACTGCATCCATGGGCCATCTTGTCTGAGCCCATCTTTTCACGTAGGAGGACAAAGGCTTGCCCAAAATTAGGCAGCAAGTTAGTGTAGCAGCTGGAAATTGAACCCAGGCCCCTGACTCTGAGTTCAGTAAATGACCTGTCCACAGTACCGCCTTAATAGCATATCCCCTTAGAATCTGTCCTCCAGGAATTCAGCCAAACAGAGGTGAAGTTCTTTCCCTGAGGAGTGATGAGGCTGGAAAAACATTTTCCAAAATATAAATATAGAAACTGCATTCCCAGTCTATATCTCATTTCAGGAAAATGAGTTCAGCTCCCCAGCTGGGACTCCCCTGCTGGGCAGGGCATAAGACATTTTTTATGCCCTCAAATGCCCTCTCCCTAGTCCCAAGGTAGGAGTGGGCTTGGAAGTGGAAGGCTAGTTCTCCTGTCTAGCAGGTGGGAGCCACAGATGAAAAGAATGCTGGCCTAAAGAATGGAGCTGGGAGACCTGGGTTTGAATTCCAGTCCTAGGGTTTGATGGCTGTTTGATATTGGATAAATCCCTTAACTTGGCTAATACTCGTTTCCCTAATCCATAAAACAGGAATAATTATTCTTGCCTCACTTATCTTACCCACTTGTAGTTAAGAAAAAAAAAGGAAAATGTCTTCCTTTTTCTTGCCCTTTCTAAATCTCAGGTCCTGTCTGTCTTCTCTGCCTTCATATAGGAAAAGAAAAAAGATGTTTCTCACATCAGCTGAGAACTGGAAAGGACCTTAGAGGCCATCCATCTAATCTAGGGGTTCTTTAAATAAAATAATCCATCCCTCCCATGGCACTCCCCCAATTGCACAAAGCAAAACAAAAAAATGAAAAATAAAACCCTCATTATCAACATACAGTCCAGCAAAACAAAACACACACACACACACAAAACAACAACAACAACAGCCTCCCACATTGGCCAGGCCCAACTTTCATGAAGGTGGTGGAGTCTGGCAGGAGGTGAGTGGGTGTCTGATTTTCAGCCTCCTGAGTTCAGAGTTTCTCAAACTTTTCTGTGTATATCCGTACACATACTTTGGCAATCTGTTGAAGTTTGCAGGCCCTCCTCAAAATTGTATATTTAAATGATCGAAGGAAATGCTAAATTCTAGTGAGAGGCTAATAAAGATGTATTTTTTTTTTCCTATCCAAGTTGAAGGACCTGTAGAAATCTATGCACAGACCTCTTGGTTGTTCCTGGGCTCTAGCTCCCCTGAACTAGTCTAACCATGGAGGGAGAAACAGATTCAGATATTAAGAGTCTGATCTTAAGACAGGAACCCTGGTCCTTTGATTCCAGATCTCACACAATTTTCACCAGGGGTGTGTAGGTGTGTGTGTGCATGTGTGTGTGTGTGTGTGTGTGTGTGTGTGTGTGTGTGTCCACTCCAGGCCCACAGAGAAGAGATGCAAAATTCCTGGCATGAATGCTGCTTCCCTCCAACCAAGGTCCTCCGACCCCCCACTGTTTGATGTTCCCTAATGAACTTGGAGCTCTGAAGAAGGTCAGGACAGGGGAGGGAGATCTGGGAACAATTTGGTAATTAAGCAGGAGGCCATGACAGGGCATGTTTTATAGGGTCCATTACTGACCGCCTTGGGGAGACTTGTGGTGTGGCCGGCTGCCCACCCATTCCCAGCCTGGGCTAATGGTCCTGATAAAACATGTGGGATGGGAAGGGAGGGGAGGCCGAGACTGAGAGGGGCACAGCTGGAAGACCTCTCACTTATACAGCTATGTCTGCTTTCCAAAGCACTTCCTTGCCTATTATCTCCTGACTGATTAAATCCTCAAAATATCCCTCTGAGGGAGACAAGGGAAAGATTGTCATTTCCCATTTTAAGATCATAGGGTCTCAGCCCTATAGAATTTGAGAATCCTAACATAAAGGGAAAATGCAACCTTTAACTTACCATTGCTGTAATAGAATCACTCACAGAGTCTTGAAATTACAGAAGCTTTGACTTAAGAATCACACCATCTTAGAGATCTTTCAGGACAGTCTGTTCAGAACAGGGATTCACTCTACGAATTCCTGATAGGGAGAAGTCAGGCCACTTCTCCAGGATCTCCATGGACAGAGATCTCACAATTTCCCAAGGCAGTCTATTTCATTAGAGAAGAGCAATGATTATTAGGCAGTTTTTCTGATTCAGAAATGAAATTTCCTTCCTTCTAATCCCCCCTGCTCCCTGACCATCTAGATCTCTTTATTCTGCTTTCTGGAACAAATTTATTTTCCCTGCACCACAGAAAACAGTGACCATGTGGCCCTTAAGCATAGATGGACTGATGTCAGCTCCTATCCACTCTCAACTGCTTGGTTAAATTTTCAGTGAGAGCAAAGTCTTCTAAATCAGTGTTTGATTGATGGAGAAAATGTGAATAATGCAGATTAAGCTTAAAAATTTACTGCTTTATTTTGAGAGTCCATTGTTAAACGTGTCAGCATATCCCTGTTCCTCCTTTTTCTTCTTCTGCTAAACCACTCCAGTTCTTTCAGGTGAGGAAAATGAGATTTAGAAGAGTGTAATGTCTTGCTCGGAGTTACATGGCAAGTCAACGGAAAGGTTGAAATAGAAAATATGATCACACCAATATTAATTTAGTGTCTGCTCTTGATAGGGAGCTGTACTTACATCCAGGTCTCTGACTGTTATTCTCACCATATCCCTAACTGTGTATTTGGGGGAGTAGAAGCAAGTTCAGATCTATGAACAGATCCAGCCCAGTACTACAGGTCAGCGCAGGTCAGGGTTAGCAGTCAGGCTAGAGTCAAGGACCAGCCTTGAACTAGGGCCCATTCCTGACTTTCTGGACTTCAAAACCAAGTGGTCTTCTGTTGGCTCATCCTGGCACTTTCCTCCATGCCTACCTGCCTTGGAACAGTCTACCTGCTACCTTTTTTTCCTGATTGCTCTGGAATACTTTTCCCAAAGGCCCATGCTATCTCCTTTCACTGGTGAGTTTCTCTTGGAGTCTCCATTTTGCGGAAGGACTCTGGTCAACTAGCCTTCATTTTCCTCTCAGCCCTGCTCCTGACTTTCTGGATTTCAAAATTAGACCCCCTTTCCAAGTAGCTTCCTTTTCTCCTCTTCCCTTCAGTTCTCTTTGCCTTCTCTCATTATAATGGAACCTCCAGGAAGGCAGGGACTCTTACTTTTTGTTGGTATTTATGTGCACAACTCTTCACATACTGCCTGGCTGTATGCTTAATGAATGCTTAATCAGTGTTCTTTCCTTCTTTTCTTCCTTGGTTACAGCTCTTTCAATTCTTGACCTTGATCCTATGGGCATCATATGCTAACCATTGACCTAACTTGTTCCAAATTTCAGCTACATCTCCAGTTTTAATGGAAAGTCGTTGACTCACAAGACTTGACTCTGAGAGCCTCTGCCATTTATTATCTCTGCGACCTTGGACAAATCGTTTCTGAGTTTCAGTGTTCTTATCTGTAAAATGGGGTGAATACGACTTTTCCTAATAGGGCTGTTCTGAAAGAAGTGTTTGGTACAAGCTTAAAGGTTCTGGGTTTTGTTTGAGAGGAGGGAGAAGGTCAGATCTGTGATTTCGCTGATGTCAGGGACTCTCAGGATCTATAATGACTCCTCCACCAGTTCAATAACCCTTACGTCTAAATTAATTAGTGTCTGGGGCACTGACAGGTCAAGTCCCTTAGAATTCATTAGATTGTAAGCTCCTTGAGGTCAGGGATTGTCTTTTGTCCCTTTTTGTAACCCTACTGCTTGATAAATTGATCAGTTAGTTGATTGATGGTGATACAACCAGCACGATGAGTCAGTGATTCTTTCTGGTTCTAAGGTCAGCCTTCTGTCCAAGGTACCATGATGTTATTGTTATGTGAAGAAAAGTCAGTGCTAAGCTGGGGAGTAATGAAGGGGCTGAAAGGAGAGGGAAGGAGAGAGAGAGTCTCTGTGTCTGTCTCCCTTCTCTCTCTGTGTCTCTCTTTGCCCCCTTTCTCTCTCTCCACCCAAAATGTCTCTCCTGTTCCAATCTTCCCTGTTTCTGTTGAGTGTGCCACCATCCTTCCAGGTCCCCTAGTTCACATTCTCTGAGTCGTTCTTGCTTCTTCCTTCTCCCTGAGTTCCCAGATCCCATCAATTGCCAAGTCCCTGCTTCTACAACATCTCTCACATCTATCTCCTTCTTTTCACCCTAGTTCAGGTTCTCATCTACTTTTACCTTGATTATTCCATTAGATTCCCCATGGATCTCCCCACCTTAAGAATCTCCTCTCTCCACCCCTTCTTCTCCACAGCTGCCAGAGTGATTGTCCTAAAGTGCTCAATTCATTCCTCTACTCAAGAAGCTCCAGGGGTTTCCCTTTGCCCCTAAGATACAAACTCCTGTGTTGGGCATTTTAAGCTCTTCCTAATCTGTCCCCAGCTTCCCTTTCTAGGCTTACTTGAGTCCCCTTCTGCTTTGGATCATTTCTAAATGATAAATTCCTAATGTCTAGCATCAATCCACCTCTCTGTAACTTCTGTCCAAAGGAATAAACCGAGTTTCTCCTCCACATGGCAGCCCTTCAAATAGCTGATGTTAGTCATCACATTCCCCCTGTGCCCTCCCCTGTCCTCACTTACCCACCCAAGACTTTTGTTCTCTTGACTAAACATCTCTCATTCTTTTGATCAGTCTTCACATGGCATGGAGTTCAGTCCCCTCCCGCTGGACAGGCTCCAGCTTGTGGAGGTCCTTCTTCAAATATGAGTCCAGTGCTCCAGATGCGTCCAATATTCTCAGAGTATAGTACAATGGGACCATCACTACCACCCTTTTGGGGGTTCCTTAATACTTTAGTGGATCAGTGAGATCCTTCACGTGGAGACTCTGAGTTCAAATCCCAGGAGCACCAGGATAGGAAGAACTACAATGGGACAGTCAACAAGCCTATATTAATCACCTACTATGTGCCAGGCATTGTGCCAAGAGCTGGGAATACAAGGAAAGGGGGGAAAAGGCCTTGTTTCAAGGAGCTCACAATCTAATAGAGGAGACAATGTGCAAACAATTATGTATAAACAAGTTATACCCAGGATAAATTGGTGATAGCCAATAGAGTGAAGGCATTGAGATTAAAGAGGGCTGGGAAAGGCTTCTTGCTGAAGTGGGAATTTAGCTGAAGTTTAAAGGAAGCCAGAGTCCCAGAGGTGGAGATGAGGAGGGAGGGCATTCATGAGAGAGGGACAGCCCCATGGAGTTGGGAGCTGGGGTGTCTCACGGGAGGAACAATAATGACAGTGTCCCTGGATCACAGAGCATGTGGAGGCTGGTGGTGGGGAGTCAGATGGAAGAGGCATGCAACGGGAGGAAGGGGTCAGGTTATGGAGAGTTTTAAAAGCCAAATAGAAGATTTTCAATGGGATCCTGGAGGTAATAAGGAGCCACTGGAGTTTTTTGAGTGAGGACTGGGCAAACTGGGGGTCTTGGGAAGATCAGTTTGATAGCAGAGTGGAGGATGGACTGGAGTGGGGAAAGGCAGAAAGGCTAACAGCAGGTTATTGTAATAGTCTGGGCATGAAATGATGAGGTATGCAAATGTCAGCATAGAGGAGGGGGCATATATGAGAGATATTGAAGGACTTCATAAAATATGAAGATATGAAAGACTTTACAAGTTATTAAATATGGTGAAGAGGGGAATGAGAGAGAGGAGTTGACCTAGGTTTCAGTTCTGGGCAACTGGGTGGATGGTGATACCCTCCCCCATAATAGGGAAGTCTAGAAGAAGGGAGTTTGGGGCATTTGGTTTGGGCCAGGTTTGGTTTAAGATGCCTACAGGACATCCAATTTGAGATGTCTAATATTCAATTAAAGATGCGAGTCTAGAGGTTAGGAGAGAGGTTAGAGCTGGAAAAGTCATTTTAAGAATCATCAGCACAGAGACAATAATTGGAACCATAACAGCTGATGAGATCACTAAGTGAAATAGGAGAGCAAGAGAAGAGAAGAGAGCCGGGAACAGAATGAGATGGGTCCATGTTTCCAGCATCACAGGAGACCTTGTGAAATAGTAGCCTACAGAAGGACTTTTCAGCCTCAGTGCCTGGATCTGGAGAGAGGCTTCTTCTAGCCTAATTCCACTAATTTTCTTTTTTTTAGGTTGAATGGTTGGAGTATCTTGTCATAAGACATCCCAACTATTCAACCTAAAAAGTTTCATGGGTCTCTAAGCAGTTATTAGACATCAAGTCAGCTGGGTTGGAGGCTCAGGATCTATCTACCTGACAGGTGGTCATCACAATAGCTGAAATTGAGACTCTTTGTTCATCCTGTCATTGTGTAGAAACATTTCCACAACTGACCTGTCTCCACATATGTTGGTGCTCCTCCATGGTGGCAGATAGATTGAGCAATCAATCAATCAATCAATATATAGATAAGGCAGCTAGCTGGCACAGTGGATAGAGCACTGGGCCTAGAGTAAGAAAGTCCTGGGTTCAAATCTACCCTCAGGCACTTACTAGCTATGTGATCCTGGGTAAGTCACTTCACTTCTGTTTCCTCACTTTAAGATGGGATAATAACAGTACCTATTTCCCAGGGTTCTTTTAGGATCAAAAGAAATAATATTTGTAAAGCATTTATCACAACAACTTGCACATAATTGACACTATATAAATGCTAGCTACTATGATCGTTACAGATAGGTAGGTGGATAGAAAGGCTTATAAATAGATGAGTAAATAGACATAAGTACATAGACAGATGGATAGATAGACAGAAAGATGGACATATCCATAGATACATAGATATAATGACAGACAGATACATATATGTGTGTATATATATTCAAAAATAGACACAAGGAATAGATAGATGTATAAATGGACATAGACATATATAAATAGACATAGACATGGAGATGACAGATAGACACACATATGTAAATCATCCATACATAGATTAGCTAGATTATTTATTAAGAGCTTACTGTCTACCAGGCACTGTGCTAAAGGCTGGGGAAACAAAAATAAGCAAGCACAAGACTGGAGGTGAGGGTATGCATATGGAAGTTCAGTGTGGAAATGCCCAGGAAGTTTAGTGGAAGCCTGGATCCTGACAAGATAAGGTAAAAACTTGCCTAGGGTTGGAGCCCAAGGTTCTAGTGGAGAGGAGGCTGAGAAAGCACAGAGTGGAAGAGCAGACCATGATGCATTCCTCTGTTCCACAGCCTCCCCTACACTTTCCATAGGTGATGGTGGTGGGGTGTCATGTGCTCCATCTTTTGGCAATATATGGCTAACAGTGCAACTTCTGGGCTGTCCATCTGTTATCATTCACTACAGGTCCGGCCCATTGCCTTTTTCAGTCATACATCTCTCTGCTGGTACATTTTGCATGGTAGTTTCTGCCTCATTCTTTATTGCTAATACGCTACAGCCAATTGCACCCACAGTGCACCTCTACTACACTCTGAGTGACCTGGAACCTTGATTCCTCGGAGGCTATTGTAGTCCATTGTCCGCAGCTCATATGGCACTGCTGGAGGAACAATGATGTCCACAAAAAAAAAAATAAAAGATAGGATTTTGTTTCAGGGAAAAGCTTGGGGTTATTGAAAGCACTCTGCAATTTCCCCAGTGCAATCCAAGCCTATTCTCCTTCCTTCCTCCTCTTCCTCCTATCAATCCAAGCCTATTCTCCTCCTTCCATCCTCCTCTTCCTCCCCATCCTCTTTTTTCTCCTCCTTCTCCTCCTCCTCCTCCTCCTCCACTCTGCCTCCTTCTCATTCTGATCTTTCTTTTCCTTCTCTCTTTCCCCCAATTCAGTCTAGACCTTTGTCTAGACACCCTGCCTCTAGATTCAGCTAAAATCACCTTCAATATTTTGACCATGTTATGCCATTTATCAGATTGAGTTTTCAGCACACTAAAACCTGGAAATGATCTTCACATGAACTGTTGTCTAGTCACACATCCCCCATCCCATAATTATGAGGTAGACTTTTTGAATTCAAGAGTAAGACTTTACATATACCCTTTCCAATTCCATTCAAAACATTTTAGTCAGTTGTCCGACTTTTTTTATCCTGAATGCTGCACAACATGTGAATTATCCCTCCTAGCTCTGTGCCACCTATAAATTTGATAAGCATCCCACCTATAACTTTGTAGAAAACCATTAGTAAAAAAAAATTACTAAAAATTAGTAAACCACATAGGACAAAGAACCTTTTGGGTGTGCCACTGGAGACCTCCCTCCATTTCAACATTGAACTACTACTGCTCATTGGTACAGTCCAGTCATTCTAGATCAACTTGGCCAAAGTCATGCGCTTAGTAAGGTGTAGTAGAAACATGATATGAACCCATGTCTGCTGTACAGTGTTTTTTGGGAAACAAAGTCTCTTCCCTCAAGAAATTCCTTGGATCTGTGGGGAAAATAATATTAATAACAGACCATTTATGTAGCGCTATTAAAGTTGAAAAGTACATTTTGCACATTATCTCATCTGATCCTCTTAACAACCCTCTGATACAGGTAGTATAGGTATATTATCTTCATTTTGTTGATGAGGAAATTGATGGACAAATCATTTCTCTCCCAAAGTCTGATTTACGCACAGAGTAAATGCTTATTAAATGTTCTTTCTAGCTATCTTTTAATTTACCTTTTTATTTGCCTACCTACCTTTCTGTCTCTGTCTGTTTGTCTATCTATCTATCTACATCTCATCTCATGTCATCTCATGTCATTTCCCCAACCTACCTCAGTTGTAACCTTGGTAGTCATTTAGTTCAATCCGTGGTTGGGCAGAAACTCCCTTGCCAATATTCCTGGCAAGCACCTTTCCAGCCTCTATTTGTTGACTTCCTTTGACTCACTTCTCAGTCTTATGCAGTCTGGCTTTCAATCTCCTTGTTCAACTGAAACTGTTCCCTCCAAAGTTAATGACGATCTCTTAATTGTCAAACTGAATTATTTTTTTTCCTCAGCCTTCTTATCAACTTTGTAGTCTTTGACACTGTCACCCTCTCTTCTTAGCTATACTCTCCTCTGAATTAGCTGTTGTCACATGAACATGAATCCAGAGCTGGAGCTAAGGGGGCCAGGCTGGCTTAATGGTCAGTGATAATGGGTTTTTAGTAACATCGCTCTCTCTCTCTCCTGGTTCTCCTCCTACCTCTTTGATTGCTCCTTCTTAGTCTTCTTTGTTGGTTCTTCTTCCATATCATATTTGTTAACTGTGGGTGACCCCCGAGGCTCTGTACCAGGCTCTCTTCTCCCTCTACATATTTTCTTGGTGATCTCATTGATTTCCATGGATTCATTATCTGTGTCAAATTTTTTTCTTTCCACTCTACTCTCCACATGAGTGTCAAAGTAATTTTCCCAATGTACTAGGTTGACATGTCATTCTGCTACTCACTAAATTCCAGTGACTTCTTCTGGGACAAAATAGAGACTCTAGTTCAGCATTTAAAGTCCTTTACAACCAGGATCCAATTAAATGCCTTTCCAGACTTCTACATTACCAGATAAATAGACAGACAGTTAGATAGATAAATAGAAAGATAGATGGAAGGATGGATAGATAGATAGATAGATAGATAGATAGAGACAGACAGACAGACAGACAAACAGATAGACAGACAGACAGGTACAGAGACAGAAAAATAGGACCATATACTTTATGGTCCAGGCAAATTATACATGTTGTTCCCCGCATCTCCTATCTCTGCACACTTATACAGGTTGTCCCCAGTGCCTGAGATTCACTTTCTCTTCATATCTCAAAACTCAGCTTCAATGCTATCTTTCTAAACACATTTAAGGTAGAAAGTTGAGGAGGCATCATCATCAATGTCATCATCATCATCATCAATGTCATCGTCGTCATCATCATCAATGTCATCGTCGTCATCATCATCCCCATTTGATCTTACAGAGCAGAATAATGAGGCTTGGAGATGAAAAGTGACTTACACAGGGCTGCTAAATGGGCTAGTGGCTGGGCCAGGATTAACCCCCATTTTCTGACTCCTAATCCTAGGCTCTTCCCATTAGACTACAACCCAGGAAGATGAATTTCCTTTCCTAATAAGTCAAGAATCCCAATTTATCTCCTCTCTCCCACCCCCACCCCTAGTTTTCCCATCTCCCATTCTCTCTGGCCCTCAGCTGAGCCCGGCCCCCTTAACTCCAGCTCTGGCTTTACATTCATGGGACAGGAGCCCAGGCAACAGCCAATCCATCCTCATTAAGGTTAGTCCTCACACTGAAGGGTTGATAAGAAAGGCCCTGTTTTACTAAATGAGTTTGGAGATGGCACAGTCAATCCCCGAAGACAGAAATCGCAGCATCCGAAATTAGACAATAATAAAAATTGGAAGAGCCCCCCAAAGGTAGAATGTTAGGGTTTGGAGGAAACTTAGAGCATAAAATGTCAGAATTGGGAGAGAACTGAGAATGTAGAGTATCAATGTGGGAGGGGCTTTACGGCATAAAATATTGGAGCTAAGAGGGAAGAGGAAACGGTAGAAGTGGAAGAAGGATTTTTGAAGAGAAAATGTTAGAGATGGGAAGAGGCCTTAGAATACAGAATATCGATATCGATGCTGGAAAGGCCCCTAAAACGGAGAAGAAGGATAGGAGGAAACTTAGAATGGAGACTGTTAGAAGATAAAACAGAGAGTGTCAGACATGGAAGGATCTTTGAACCCAAAAATGAGAACAGAGAATCCAGAGAGTCACTTCCAGGCTCTCTAAGCCTTATGAAACCCTCGGCCTCCCTCAGTGTGTTGATGCCCTTATTTTGTATTAAACATCCTGGCCCCCTCACCCCCTCCCTCAACCCTCCTGAACTGTTTGTACAAGTAGGGAAGATTTCTCTACCCAGGAGGCTTTCCCAGAAATCCAGAAAACCCCATTTCCCCTATAAAAAGAAAGCAGTGTTTATTGTGCTAACAATTCCCCAACACAAGGCAAACACTCACGGAGACATCCTCTTTCCCCACCCTGCCCCAGCTCCCCTTCCCTGCTGTCCCTCTCTCTGTTCATTAGGAGACCTGAAAACAATTCCAAGCCTTTGGGGACAATCATTGGCTTTCAACTCAGACCTGGGATGAGAGTAAGGATGCTGGTGAGTGAACCCTTCCAGAAGGGATGCAGCTCAGAGGTGAAGTGCCACCTCTGCCCCACTCCCCCGATCCAGTCCTGCTTGAGAGTTTCCCCCCCCCTCTACACAGCCCTGGACGAACAGGATGAGAGAGGATGGGGGCTCGCCCAAGGCCTGCATGGGGTCTGGGGATCTTTTGAGTTGTTCCAGTTCTTCATCTGGTGCCCAGACCATGGGTCTTGCTACAAAGAGCCCCCTTTCCTTCCTCCCCCCTGCCCCCCGCTCAATGGCTCCAGGAAAACATGGCTCTTCTAGTGTCCTGGGCTGGGCATTTGGAGCCCTGAGTGGATGGATGAAGGAGAGAGCCAAGAGCCACATCCTCTGGATCCTCTATTTGGAGGACCTGGGGCAGCTTGAAGCCTGAGAACTGCTCACCCACGAATGTGTTTGGAAAAATCTGCCCATGCCCCCTGATGTCCCTCATGACAGAGTGATTTATGAGCAGATGCTGAGAGGAGAGACTTATGAAAGAAAATAAATGGTTTCCCTCTTCTTCCACACCCACACTACCCAGTGCTCCTTATTGTCAATCAGTAAGGGAAAAAACCCCAACAACATGGATGTAGAGACAAAAGTCCTGGGTTCACAATCTGACTTTGCTTCTCACTGATAATGAGGTCTTCAGCAAGTCGTTCAGCCTCTCTAGTCCTCCTTATCTTCCTTTGTAAAGTGAAGGGATTAGACTAGATATCCTCTGAGTACCTTCCAACTGTGATCCTCTGACCCTTCCCCACGCCTATGAGGGGACAGCCTGGATCTCTCGATATAGCATGTGGATATACAGAGAAGCATTCAGTTCAGACTGTTGTCCTTTATTTTCAAATTGGACCAGTGACATCACAGGGTGATGTCTTGACTCAAATAGAAATTGGATTTAAATGAGGCAGAGTCACACAAAGTCATCCCACTCACTCTCTTTTCCAGAGTCACCAAAGTCCAATGGCAGGACAAAAGTCAGGACCACTGATGATGGCCCGGGATGCAGCGGACGACCCTGGCATCTTCAATGTCTGACCAAGCTCCAAGTGCTCCATAGACCTTAATGGCTATCAGGACAAATTGCTTTCATTTGCCCATTCCTCACCTCACCAATGGGTTTGAAGTTGACTACCCTCAATCTGGTTTGGCCTGTCTACTGAAACAATTTACCGTGGGGTGGCCACTGTGCATGCTACAGTTTCCATCTACAGATGAGAATTAAGTGTCAGGTGAACACGAAAGGTGGACGAGGAGCCCTGAAAAGGCTCGGCAAACTTTCATACCTGAGGTGCTAGTCCTCCCTGAGCACCCCTACACACTCCTAATTTTTGTGTACATATATACGTCTGTGTATATATATATATGCATGCACATATTTGACCCTTCAGGGATCCCTTCCTCTTCTGGATGCCTATTGTATTCAACCTTAGGACCACATAGTTTATCACCTCTGCTTCTATACCTATTTATCTAGATATGGTATATAGATTTATACCATATATAATGCATACATATGAGTGTGCACACAGTTGTATATATGTATATGTGGTATCCATCTATCTATATCCCATATCTACATGCATATCCTATATCTACATATAGGTAGTGGCTATAGATAGCTATAAAGAAGCAGAGATGGGGAGCTATGTGGTGCTGAGCTTGAGGACACAGGCACCCAGAATAGGGAGGGACCTCTGAAGGGCCAAGTAGAGAAGCCTTCCTAGAAGGGGCCAGACTTGAGCAAGGCCTTGAAGGATAGGGAAGACTTTATTATGTGGAGAAATTTACCTTGCTTTTCTTTTTTTTTTGTTTTGAAGGGGTGTCACCCCCTACATGGGATCTTTCCTGGTTCTCTGTTAGCCACAGTGGCCACCCTTTCCTCTCACTCTATCATTAACAAAATACCTTGTAATTTCCTTATATATAATTTCCTTATATGTAGGATTTCTTTTTTCAAAGGATGTAAACTCCATGAGGGCCAGGACTATGTCATCTTTATCTTTGTACTCCCGGTACCTATCATAGTGCCAGATCCGTAGATAAGGCTTAATACATAGATAGGCTGTTTGATTAGCAGTTCTCTAGTCCAACTCTACCATTTTAATGATGGGGAACTGAGACGCAGAAAAGGAAAATGACTTGCCCAACATCGCATAACCAATGAATAGCAGAGCCAGAAATTAAAGCCCTCTGCAGTGCTTTGAAAACCTGAAAGGGATATGGGAAAGTTATTGCTGCTGTTACAACAAAGAAGAAAACAAGTCCTCTGAACAGTCAGAGCAGCTCTCCCAAAACCCTCGTGCTCAGGCATAGAACAGTCACTAGCCCTCATCAACAAAGGCAGTGAAGGTGATGAAGGGGTGCTTGGTCAGCAGTCTCTTTGAAGGGGTGGAATTAGGAGATGGCCTGCCTTGACTGAAAATCGGAATGTGTGAAGGTAGATCATGTTTGATAAGCATGGAAAGATAGCCTGGAACCAGGTTGGGAAGGGTTTTGTGGATCAAATAGAGTTCTTATTTGATCCTAGAAAGGATTGGGAGCCACTTGTACTTCTTGAATGGGGAAATAACATGCTTAGATCTGCACTTTAGGAAAATCCCTTTGGCAGCTGAGTGACTTGAAGAGGGTCTCAGAGACTGGAGGCAACAAGGCGAATTAGAAGGCTGTTGCTATAGTCCAGGTGAGAGGTACTGAAGGGAGCTAGGGTGCTGGCTGTGGGAGTGAGAGGAGTTGTATAGGAGGGTGGTTGGAGGGGGAATCTAGGGGAATTGTCAACAGACTGGATCTGACTCCAAGGCCAGGCATCTGAATAACTGGTGGCAGCCTTGACAGCATTAACCGTAGGTAATTTTAGGGTTCTGGGTAAATGAGGAGGTCAGGGAGGTACAGCAAAAGAGCATTGCTTGTATTTGGAATTAGAGGATATGGGTTCCAATCCTGACTGCCACTGATTAGTCATGAAACACTGGACGGGTCCTTAAATCTCCTTAGGACTGTTCCTTCTCTGGGGAATGGGAGAGTTAGACTAGATGTCCCTTCAGCCTCTAAATTTTGTGATTCTGTTCATCTAGGCTAGGGAGGAATGCAGCGTCATCATGAGTAGTGCTCATGGACTGGATGAAATTAGAATTCCTAAGGGCCAGATTTCACAGTTCAGAATGAGTAATATTAAAAATAAAAGTAACAATAGCTCATATTTTTATGTTTTTAAGGGTTACAAAGTATTTCCCTCATTTCTACCTTATACTTAGAGCAAATACTATTAAACCAGTTTAACAAAGGAGGAAACCGAGGCTTCCTGAGTTGTTGATTGGTTAGTAGGTAAAAGGGGGAATTTTATAGTTACTGGGAGCCTGGTTCTGTTGTTAGTAGGTCTGAGGGGGAATTGTAACCCAGCTCTTCAGACAAGGGGATCAGGGTGGGTGAAGGAGGAGGAGGTGGGATCCCTTGCCAACCCCTCCCCTCCCTGAGAGGCTCCTTGCCTTGCTCCCAGAGTTCTCTCCTCGAGCCACTAAGGGTGGGTTTCAGCCCTAGAATGTTGCGTAGTCTGAGGGTAATGTGGCTCCCAGGAACATTCCACGGATGGTACCTCTCTGACCCCTGCTGCTGTCCAGACTCAGGACCGTTGTTGCTTTGATGTCTCTTCCTGGGGAGGATGAGGAACCGATCCGATCTGGGGTTGGGTTCATGGTCTCCTGGTGGGCGCCTGCTCTTGGCCGCCAGGGTGTCAGGCTGTCTGGGGGTGGGAGAGAGAGGAGGGGCGACCACAGAGGCAGATTAAACTATGTGGAGCATAAACACAAGCTCTTGCCTCTTGCTGCTATGGAAATGCTGCCCTTGTGGAAACCTCTGACTTCTTCCCTGGCTCAGACCTCCCACTTCATCCAAGACCACCCCTTCCTGGTGTGGGAGAGGCAGGCAGGCTGCTCACTCTCTTCTTTCCCTCATCTCAGAGCCCTTCCTGGGATGGGGGTGGGGTGGGGAGAATGAGGAAGAATCCGGGAGGAGGAGGTGGTAGGTCCCCTCTGAGAAGCCCTCAGTTTGAGGGGGAGACACCAACCCCTGTAGCTGAGAGACCCTGGTCTGAGAGATGAACATGGCCCCTTACAGCGTCACAGGGGAGACGGTGGAGGGCAGCGTGGAGGCAGGGGCTGGACTGTGGGGTCCAAACACGCTCTTCTGGGAGGGGAGAGATCCTTATGGGCAGGGAGCGCTTCCTGGAGGAAGTGGGCTTCACTCAGCTTGGCGAAATAGTGAGAATACATGTTTCAAGGCGAGAAATAAGTTGGATATGAGAGGAAAAGAATAAATTTGGTAAGGGTTTTCAACCAATCCATCAACAAGCATTCATTAAGCACCTACTAAGGGGGAGATACTGTTTTAAGCACTGGGTATATAAAGACATCTCCCCCTCACCGCCTCCACCAAAAGCACTAAAGGAGTTTGCATTTTAGGAAAGGTTATTTCCTAGGGATGGGTTCAAAGAGTAAGGGCAGGAGCCAGGAAAGCTGGGAAAACCCTGATGGGAAGGTCCTTTGTGAGGGCAGATGTAGTGATGAGATGTAGAGCATCTCAAAGGATCGGCCCTGGTGTCCATCAGTTAGCTTCCTGGAGACAGGTGTCGGCTGAGTTGGGCCTTGAAGAGAGGTAACATGACAACAGGCTGAGCTCATGGGATCATGCCTTTAGAGCTGGAAAGGATCATCAGTCCTAACTCATCTGATAGATACAGAAACTGAAACCTCAAAAGGTTAAGTGACTTTTCCAAGATAGTAAGTAATAGAACTAGGACTTAAAACCAGGTCCTCTGACCCTAAATCTGGCAGTCTTTCCCCTTTCCACTATGCAGCAACGACTTAATACACCCAGGCCAGGGCTGGGCATACAGGATACGCTCCAAGTTTACTTATGTAGAAGTGGAAAGAAAGGGGCCAGGACTTGGAGTTAAGGGATATGGGTATGAATCCTCACTCTGATACTAATTCATGGTGTGGTTTCTTCTGGCATATCATGTCCTTTCTCTTGGCCTCAGTTTCCTCTTTTGTCAAATGAGGAGTTTCATAGGATCATATGCTTAGAGCTAAAAGGGACTTGCAAGGACATGGAGCCTAGTTCTCTCATTTTATTATTGAGGAAACCGGTCCAGAGAAGTGACTTGCCCAGGGTCACATAGCTAATAAATGTCTAAAGCAAGATTTATACCCATGTCCTCCTGATGCCAAGTCCTATTCACTACTCCATGTTGGGAAGGAGCAGAGGGTCTCTAAGGTCCCCTCTAGTTTGAATATTCTGTGGTCTTTGTGCTAAGGCCTTTCCAGCCTTGAGGTTCTATGAGTCTTTGATTCCAAATGGTAGATGAGAGGAGCTGGTCTGGGCAGTGGATAATGCTTGGGTTTAGCCATGGGGAGTTCGAGGTGCTAGTGGGTACATGCCAGTAGAGATGTCCAGCAGGCAAGTACAAAAAAAGCAAAATCAGGCAGTGGGCCTAATGAAAACTAGGCCATGAGCCTGAAGGAAAGATAATACCACTAGCACACTGCTCTCCTTCTGTGGCATTTGGTTTTCCCAGAAATTGTTTGGGGAGAGGGGTTGAGGCAGGCACGGAGATGGTTTTGTTTCTGCAGCTGTTTGAATTTCTCTTGGCCTAGGGTAGGATAGATACTGGCAGCAGGGTGAGCGGGTGGGACTGGAGCTGGAACTGTGTGTGTGTATATTTGGGGTGGAGGGCGACAAAGCACAGCTGGGAGGGTCCAACCACATTCTTGTGGCCCTAATGATGAGTCTGTAACCATTGGAGGAGATGCTGCTCCTGATTTCCTCCAAAGCTCCTGATTGACAAAGTTTGGGTGGGGAGAATGCCAGCCTGAGGACCGTCATAGACTCAAGGAAGTGAAGAAGGGTATAAGCTCTGACTTATTCTCTTTGATTCTAGGAGATGGGTGTTAGTCTCCACTCGAACAGTAACTGAGCAAGTCTCATCATTCCTCTAGGCTTCAATTTCCCCCTCTGTCATATGGAAGAGGAATAAGTTCTGTTTTAACTCTCTCTGCTGTGAGGATTAAACGCAACAAGAGATGTAAAAGGTCTTTAAAAGAATATAATAGAAAATGGTACATGATCCTGGAACATTGGAGTTGGAACAGAGAACATAGGCCTGTCAGAATGGTAAAGGGATCCTTGAATACAATGTTAGAACTTGAAGAGGCCTTAGAACATAAACATAGAAGGTACAATTTTGAAGCTGGACAGGACTTCTGGAGTCACAAAGACCATCACTGTCCACATGTGATGACAAATGTCCATGGAGTTGGAGGAGGAAGGGTGGGAAGGGATATGTAGGTTTCAGGATGAAGAGTCCTCAGTGAGGGTGGAATATCCCACCTTATGGGATCAAGAGGTGGAGGGGCTCTGTATCACAATGCAAGCAAACACCGTCTCCCTTTCCCTTCCTTCTTGATTTTCAACTGACTCTAAAGTGAGGGAAAGTGAGATTGAGACTACTGTGGGGAAGATTCAGGTAATCCTCCAGTGAATATTCCTGGCCACAAAGAATAGCTGACTTTGCCCTCCTCAGAGCCCTTCCATTTCCACCCCCTTTTCTTCCATCCCGCCTAAGCTATTTGTTTCCCTCTATGTCTGTCTCTGTTTTTGTGATTCTGTCTCCTCATGTGTCTATCTCTCTCTCTCTCCCTTGTTGTCTATGTCTTTGTCTATGACTGTCTGCATCTGTCTCTCCATTCCCCGGTCTCCCCCACAATCAGATCACCACAGTTTTATGCCGATTCTCCACTTGGAAGCCAGCCATATAGCTGCTCTCTTTTTCTCCCTCTCTCTTTAAAAACAATAATCCTTAATTTGAGGCCCAAGTTGAAAATTGCTAAACATTCTTGCCCCCCAGATGACAGATAAAATAGACTGGAAAGAATTGGAATCCTAGAACACCAGAACTGGAAAGGATCTTAGAACATAGAATTTCAGAGTGGAAGGGGCCAGAGGGCAGTGTGGTCAAGTGGAAAGCATACTGAATTTTGAACCAGAGGATCTGAGTTTGAATCCTGGCTCTTTCCCGCATGATCTGTATGACCTTGGGTAAATCACTCTTTGGGATGAACTCAAGTTGATATCTCAAATGAGGGAGGTGACACAGCCCTTAGATGTTCTCAAACTTTCCTTCCAGCTCTAGAACTGTAGTGAGAAGGGATTTTAGCACATAGACAGTCAGAATTTGGGGTCTTTAGAACATAGAATGTCAGAGCTAGAATGGACTTGAGAACAAAGATGGGAAAGGCATGAGAACATAGAAGATTCAATGTTAGTTTTGGAAAGGTCTTTGGAGATCATCTGGCCCCAATACTTCATTTTCCAGAGGACCTGGACAGAGCACTTGTGAGGGAAAGCAGCTTGGCCATGGTCACCTAGCAAGGTTCTGAGGACGGGAACACTGCCCTTCTAGGGAGCAGGGGGTAGGAATTGGCCTCACTCATGTCTGTCTGCAGAAGACAGATCCCATTTGAATTGTTCAACCCAGTTCAACAAGCAGTGAAGAATAAGACACAGTTGCTCTCAAGGAGTTTATAGTTTATGGCAGGTGGATATTGCATATACAAACCTATCTTTGAACCCAACCAGAAAATGGTAAATACCTAAGACACTCACAGAGTGGAATGCTATGGGTACTCAGGACAAAGAGAATGTGAATTGTGATAAAGCTAAATAATTAAATGTATTGTCATATACAATAAACATATTTTTAACATTTTTAACGTTTTAAAAAAGAAAGCCCAATGGCAATAGTACTTGAGCTGTGCTTTGAGGGATAAGGAAGATTTCAGGGAAAGACCAGTGAGTACTGTGGAATTTCAAACAAAGAGCACTATAAAAGCACTGACTTAGAGATATTAAATTGAAGCTCTTCGGAGGACTGGCTCAGTTTGGTGAGAGCTTAGAGAATATGAAAATGAGCAGCGGGATATTAAGTAGCACAGGTAGAGGGAACCAGATAGTGGAGGGCCTTAAATGACAGACTTATTCCTCTAATACAAATAATAACTAGCATTTATATAGCACCTAAAAATTTGCAAAGTATTTTGCAAATACAGTTAGGGGCTACTAGGTGGCACGGTGGATAGAATGCTGGACTTGGAGTCAAGAAGATTCATCTTTGTGGGTTCAAACCTGGCCTTAGACACTTGGAAGCTGTGTGACCCTGGGCAAGTCATTTGAAGACTACTGCCACAGTACCCCTCACCTCTCAAGTTGGTCCTTCTCCGAGGTGCCAATCATCTCTGAATTCATCAGTACTGGGCTTCCACCCACCAACCCAGACCTCATCTCTTCTATTCCCTAATGGAAGGGGCCTAATAGGAGGGCCTCTTTGAGTTTCTGTGGCCTTGAATTTTGTTCCCTGGTGGCTGGTTTTCACACCTGGGAGGCTGGTTCCGGGGCAGTGGGCATCCAGGCTGTCAGTGGTCCTGTCCTTTGAAGTCTATGAAGCTTGTTAGTACCTATCAAAGGTGGTGCTTCATTAGCAGGGTCTTCAAAGATCTGGGATACCCAATGAATATTCTCTGCTGCATCTTTGGAGGGGATGCTGGTGAAGGATCTGAGAGCAGACTAGGCAGATTGGCAGGCAGAGTGAATGGTTCAATTTATGCATATGAAGCTTAATTTATCTTCTATATACCCCAGTTATTTACATGTTATTTATCGCTATTTGAATGTGAAGTCCATAAGGGCAGGGACTGTTTTGCCTTCCTTTGTGTTCCTTAGCACAGTATTTGTATTGAGGAAATGTTGAAGTTCCTATAGGATATCTATTTTCAAATTCCAATAAGTAGTTGTTGATGTTGTTAATGATAGAGCTCAAGAAAGAGAGACCAGGGGCTAGATAAATAAATCTAGGATTTGTCTGTTTAGAGATGATAATTTAACCCTGGAAGCTGAGTTGATATCCAAGAAAGAGACAATGGAAGAGGTCTCAGGACAGAGCCAGGGGTGGGGGTAGTATGCATGGTGGTGGTAGGAGAGAGGTTGGTATCCTATGCGCTTTTGAACAGGGGATCACTCTGGAGCTCATAGACTGGACAACAAGTCCCCACCCACCTAGCACAGAGTGAATGTCATTACTAAATAGTCCTTGTTTCTCTTTTACCCAGGAACCCTGAGGGTCTTCGGCTCCCAGTTTGATTTTTTATTTTTTTATTAAAGGGGCTATCCCTTGAGTAACTACTTAAAGAAGCCTATTCATTGAATGGGTGTATCTCATTCAAAGTGAGAATGTGATAAGACCTTAGCCTAAAAGGGCCAGGGTCTCCCATTGCATCCTGGACCATCTCCAGTTGTCCTAATGAATGTCGGGCCATTGACTCAGATGCCTCAGGAGAGAAAGTGAGGCTGGTGACCTGGCACAGCCCTCCTTCACTCAAAGTCAATTGCAAGTCATGTCATCATCTTGATGTCATGGTTCTCTTAGAGAATGAAGGACAAATACAATGAAGTTTAAGGCAAAATTCAAGAGAGTTACTGAGTACTGGACAATGTAGGCTAGATTCCAAGGACTGTCAGAGCTCAAGGGAGAAATAAGAGGCCTCTGGGTACCAGAAAGACTTGTGGGAGGAGGTTAAACATGAACTAGACCTGAAAGGATAGGAAGGGTGTGAAGAGGATGAAGGGAGAAAGGGAGGTGTGATCATTGGTGTAAACAGTGTGAGTAAAGGTTCAGAGAGGAGAATGAGCCTGATTGGTTCTGGTAGCAGGGGTTGTTGGGAGGAAGATGATGGACCTGCAGAAGCAGTTCTTTCATTCTCTAAACAAGCATTTGTTAAAACACTTAGCTTGTTCCTGACACTAGAGGAGATACAAAATCTAGATCATAGAACCATGGGGACCTGAGAGACCAATATGTTCAACCCTCTCATTTTACAGATAAGAAAACTGAGGCTGAGAGAAGTCCTGGGTAACAAGTAATAAAATATGAGTAACTTGCCCAGGGTTACATGGGTTATAATAGTAGTTAGCGTTTTTTGTTGTGTTCAAAGGTTTACAAAATGCTCTTCATAGGTGATCTTCATCCTCATTTTACAAATTAGGAAACTGGGGTTGAGAGAAGCCCCTGGCAGTAAGTGATAAGATATGCCCTCTTGGAGTTCACAACCTAGTATGATGATAAGATACAAACTATAAGTAAGTATAATTCATATAATACACGTTAAGTGCCTTAGAGAGGTGTAAATGAAGTGCTCGGTGGGGGAGCAAGTCATTATCAACAGAGAGATCAGGGAAGGCTTTCTGGAGGAGGTGTTATTTGACTTGAGATTTAAAGAGTAGTAGGCGAAGGAGAACAATGTATGCTTAGGGAAAAGTCCTCACAAAGGCAGGGAGGCAGGAAAGGCCCTGGGTTTGGTGGAGGAGATATGGGTAGAGAGAGAATTGTCCAGTTTGGCTGGAGAGTGTGTGAAGGGGTGGGGTGGGGCAAAGGTCATATGAAATGACGCTGTAAGGACTGAATGATGCTGTGGAACAATGGAAGACATCGAGCTGGCCAGGAAGAGAAAGGGTCACTTTCTTCTGTGATGGGTGATGGGTAGGTCCTGAAGAGTTGTAAACAGAAGCCATGGGAGAAAAACAACCCTGGCAGTGAAATGAAGGTAGGAAAAGGAGAGAAGATGGCAGAGGGAAGAGCCCAAGTAGGTGGTAATGAGAGACTGTGTTGAAGCGGGTGACCATGGGAACAGAAAAGAGGACACAGTTTTGAGAATGGATGTGGAGGTAGACTCAGCAGCTCCTGGTGTCTGATTGGCGCATCTAGGCAAGGGTGAAATCATAGCTCTGGTGAGGTTACAGGCCCCAAGAGGCACCAGAGCCAGAGGAGGTAACACTTGAGCTGCTGACCCTGGCCCACAGAGCCATGAGGAGGAAATGTAAAACACCCTGAGGAATTTTGATTGGATTCTGGAACAGGCATAGATGTGAGGGCCCGAGGTGTGCTGGTTGGGGGTGGGAGAAGCATATGGAACTCCATCATGGTAGAGGCAGCTGGGGTGGGATGGCATGGAGAGAATCGTAAACAGGAGGCCTTTCTAGAGAGTGGAAGAAGACTGGGAAACTTCTGAAATGAGTGATGATGATGTGAGGAGGTCAGTGAGTGATGAGATGGAGCTTGCAAAGAGTAACAATGATGAAGATGATAGCAGTATTAAGAACTCCTATTTATATGGAACCTTAGGGCTTATAAAATGATGCACTCGTGTGATTTCATTGGGTCCTCACAAAAGTGGGAGGAGATAGGCAATGAAGTCGTGATTATTCTTGTGTTTACAGAGAAGGATACTGAGAGAAGGTGGTCTTCTCAAGGGCACATGGCAGGCCTGTCAGAGCTGGGGTTCAGAGCCTTAGTCTCTACCTCCAAGTCCCCCAGAGTTCCTTTCTCCACACCAGTCTGTACCTCTTTTTTCCTGTGAGCCTAGGAAAGGCACCCAGACTTGGGGTTCTGACAAAGGTCTTTTCCATCTGTTATCTCACATGTTCTTCACAAAGACCCTACAAGAGAAAGAGGGCATTTCCTATTATTACCCATTTTGCTGAGAAGCAAATTGAGACCTAGAGAGTAAAAGGGACTTGACCAAGACTCACACAGGGAGCATGGCCAGGCCAAGATGGGCATAGTGTTTGGGTCTCCCAGACCAGAGCCATTTCCTACTAAACGAGGAGGTGTTGCTTCTGCAAATGTTCATTCAGACCCCACGTAAATGACAGGTAGCCAAGCATAGTGACAAGAAAGCTGGAATTAGGGGTCAGGATGCCTGGGGATGATGAGTCCTCACTGCTAATCTAGACAGCTTTTATGGCCCTGTAGGCCAGTCAGTGCCTTCTCAGACCCTCGCTTTCCTCATCTAAAAAGTTCATAATAACACTTGATCTACCTACTTTCCTGGGCAATTGTAAGAAAAGCACATTATAAAATTATAAAGAGGCCGGACCCGAGTGGAGTCGAGCGAGGAGGGTAGGAGGCCAGGCCGTGGCTGGGGAAACTGAGGCCGAGACCAGGGTTCCAGAGACATGGTCCTGGTTAATTCATTCCTGGGTGGGAAGGGTGGCTGCGGAGCAGCAGAGCTCTTGAGGGGATGCTCAGCAGAGGTGGTGGTGGCGGCAGAGGAGCTGGGGTTGCCATAGGGTTCCTAGGCAGTGTCATCAGCGCCATCAGTGAAGCTGCAGCCAGTTATAACCCAGAGCCCCTGCTCCCTCGATCCCATTTCTCCAACACTGAGGCCAATGAGAGCGGGGAGGTCCGGCAGTTCAGAAGGCTGTTTGCCCAGCTAGCAGGAGATGACATGGAAGTCAGTGCCTGTGAACTCATGAAGGTCTTGAACAAGGTGATGACTCGACATCCTGACCTTAAGACTGATGGCTTTGGCATCAACACCTGTCGGAGCATGGTGGCCATCATGGATAGTGATACCCCTGGCAAACTTGGCTTTGAGGAGTTTAAGTACCTTTGGAACAACATAAAGAAATGGCAGGCCATCTACAAACAGTATGACCTAGATAGCTCAGGGACCATCGGCAGCAGTGAGCTCCCAGGAGCCTTTTCAGCTGCAGGCTTCCCGCTGGGCCCAGAGCTGTACCAAATGATCATTTGGCTGGACTCAGATGAGGATGGGAACATGGATTTTGACAACTTCATCAGCTATCTTGTGCTCCTGGATGCCATGTTCTGTGCCTTCACGTCTCTGGACAAGGATGGCAGTGGTCAGATCCAGGTGAATATCCAAGAATGGATGCGTCTGACCATTTATTCCTGAGGCCCATGCGTCTTTCCACCTGACTGGTCATCAGTCCCCACCACCACAGGACAGAGATTGCCAGGAAGCTGTCCTCCCCCTCACCTACACTTCTGTCGATCTCAGCCCGATGAGTGAACCCTCTGGCACAGACACCACCAGATGATGACGTGGCATTGTCCCAGGGGAGCCCTCCTAACCTGACTGTACCAATATGACCACCAGCAAGTAATCCCTGCTTCCCGTTCAACCTCACCCCCAGCTCTGGAATGTGCCAACCGATCACACACTTCTGCCCCACCCAAGCACCCCTGCAAATGTCACACACTCTAACATGTCAGTCACATGCTTCCTTAGAAATACTTAATACATTAATGTGCTGTCCTCCCCAGCTCCTCTGTAAACATGCTGTAATATGCTTGCCCTGGCCCCAGAACCCCTACAAATACGTGTTACACGCTTTAACATGTCAACCAGGTGCCATCACACCCTGCCCCCACAGGGCTCATCTGGTATCTAGTGCCTTCTCTCACTCCCCATGCGCTTCAGGCCCCATCCCCTCCTCTCTGGGTGGGCCTCGGAGCAGGGACAGGTCTTCAGGGCTGCCCCAAAGCCCAAAATAAACAGTGGTCACAAGAAAAAGAACTCTAAAGAGTTACAGAAATGGGAGTTATCATAAGTATGGTGGGTGAAATGGGCTTGAATTGGACAGAGAAATGATGGGAAAACTTTCTTCATCTGGATTAGGAGACTGTTGGAATCAGTTATCATCTCCTGGGAGAGACAAGACCTATGGAATGCTGAAGGTGAAAAGGATTTTAGAGGTTAGTTAGTCCAGCTCACTCATTTTATAGAAGGGTAAACTGAGGTTCTGAGAGGTGAAATAACTTTCCAAAAGCACACACAGCAATCTCGATCTGGGGCTTGATCCCTGGTGTATTGACACTCAGTTCTATGGGGACTCCAGTAAATTGCAATGCATCTTAATGTGTTCATTAAGCTCTGAACTCCATAACTACCTCTGGTGAAGGGCTATGGGGATAAGCATAGAGTAGCTAAAAATCCCTAGGGGAATTGAATCTCCTTTTCCTTCCTGTGGTTCTGTTTCCTCATGGCATAGCACTTTCCTTCAGGCACAAACAAGTCCTATATCAAGTAAGAATCATTTCTGGCCTTTGGTAACAAAGGACATTTATTCCCTCCTTTAACTGGATGATTTTAAGATGTCCTGTGAGGTAGTGAACTCCATGTCACTTGAAATGTTCAAGCTGAATCTGGGTGTCCACCTGTCAGAGATCTTGTAGAAGGGATTCTTGTATTGGGTGGATGACTTCTGACATTGCTTTTTAAATTGAGGTTCTCTGATTCTACAAGGTAGGAAGGATCTTGGATTGGGGAGTCAGGAGACTGCTTCTGGTCTAGGCTCTTTCATTAACTCACTGTAGACTTTGAGCAAGTCTCTTCTCTCTGGATTTTGGTTTCTTCTTCTATTAGATGAGAATATTGGGCTACATTCATTCATTGAAGAAATATTTATTCAGTGCCAAGAACTTGGTGGGGACTGGAGAGGGACACAGAGTTTAGATAAGACAAGATCCTTGATTTCCAGGGGAGAAAACACCAACACAGATAACCATAATGCCTAATACATGTGATAGGTGAATTGGGGAGATACAAGTTAAGTACCGTGAGGGGGAAATTCACTACCTGTCATGAGAATCATGGGAGGCTTTCTGAAAGAGATGACATTTGAAGTGTGTTATAAAGAATAGAAAAGTCGAGGAAGGAGAGAGGGAACAAGCATTTAATTAAGTCCCTCCTGTATGCTATGAGGCACTGTGCCAAGTGTCTTACACACATTATTCTCTCTGTCTCTCTCTGAATTCTGTCTCTCAGTGTCTCTCTCTGTCTCTCTCGTTGTCTCTCTGTCTCTGTCTCTATCTGTGTCTCTCTCTCTCTGTCTCCTCTTCCCCCTCCTCCCTGCCACTGCCCTTTGCTCCTACTCCAGCCTCTGATACTTGCCTCCAGGATCCCCTAATTCTTCTGACCTGAAAGTACACAACCGTCTTTCATTCTCCTTGAGAACTGAGTGGCAAGTGAACCCCAAAGGTGGACGAGCAGCCCTTACACCAGAGGCACTGGTCCTTCTCAACACCTCATCCCCCATACCCCATTGTGCACTGTAGTACAGAGGAAAGAGGGCTAGAACTGGAGTCAGAGCTCTTGGGTCAAATCCCAGCTGCCCCATTTACCCATATGATTTTGGGCAAGTTTCTTGGCTTCTCTGTCTCATCTATTCCATTGAAAAACATGGAAAGTGGGGAGCAGGCAACCCCTAAATTCCCTTCTAGCTCTAAATCTGCTTCCATTCCCCTAAATTCCCTTTAGTCTGGCAGGAGAGGCTGGCCCACCTTTCTTGACCTAATTAGCCCAATTCCCACTTAACCAAACATCTGAAAAGAGTCCCCCCTCCCCCAACTTGTCTCAGGTAAAATTACTGGATTTTTGGGCCCTTTCCAACCATTCTTAAACCCAAATCCTGGCTCTCTTCCTATTCCTCTATGCCCCTCCCACCAAATTCCAGCTGCCATCATTCCTCTGTATTAGCAAGGTTCCCCCCAGATGGGTTATGTCACAGCTCACCCCATCTCCTCCCCCTCCCCACTAGGGAAATAGTTCCTTATATGTTACATATGTAGTCAGACCCCAATTCAGTTCCCACTGATCCAAAGACAAAGACTATTTCTTCACACCCTCACACCCTCTGCGGGCCTGGCCATGTACACAGCCCCAGTGCCCAGGCAGGAAGAGACTCTGGGCTGGGAGTTAAGAGACCTGGGTTTGAGTCCTGAAAGCTCTGTGACAGATTTCATGTGTGAACTTAAGCAAATCCCCTCACCGGTCTCAGCCTCAGTTTTACTGTCTGTCAAATAGGAAGATTGATTCCTTCCTTGCTCCCCTCAACAGGGCTATAGAGAGGGTTACTGAATCACAGACTCTCAGGGCTGAAAGGAGCCCAAGTGACCATCTGTTCTACCCCATCCCTGAGCAATAATCCTATTCCACTTTGGGACAACCTTAATTGTTAGGAAAGTTTTCCCTAGAGTAAGCCATTTAAAGGTTCCCCTCTGCAATTTCCAGCTAGCATTCCTAGTTCTGCTCTCTGGGGTCAAGAACAAATTTATTCTCCTTTCCATATGATGTATCCCTTCAAATACTTGAATATAGCTATCACATCTGCACCAAAACTCGTCTTCTCCAAGCTAACCATCCCCCATTTCTTTACTTCAGCTCCTTTCACAGCATCATCTTGTGGTCTCTCAAGCCCATGGTTGTACTCATTCAGTCATTTGCCAACTTATCAATGTCTTTCCTAAACCAAGGCACCCAAAACTGAACACAATATTCCAGATGAGGCCTGTCAAAACCACAGTATAGCAGAACTGTCACTTCCCTTATCCTGAGCACTAGATCTCTCTTAATGCAACTTGAGACTATATTAGCTTTTGTTTGGCTAACCATATCACATTACTGACTCATTTGTTGTTATCGTTATATGTCCAACTCTTCATGACCCCTTTTGGGGTTTTCTTGGCAAAGATATTGGAGTGGTTTGCCATTTCTTTCTCCAGCTCATTTTACAGATCACAAAACAGAGGCAAAAAGTGACTTGCCCATGGTCACACAACTAGTAAATGTCTGAGGCTGGTTTTGAAGTCAGGAAGATGAATCTTCCTGACTGTCATCCTTCTGCTCTATCTGCTGTGCCACCTAGCTGCTCTTTCAGGCTCCTAGTGAGTTTCTAATTCATTAATCCATTCTCAAGATGCCTTGCAGAGGATCTAGTCATGAGCTTCCCTTGGGATTCTGCTTCAGTTATCTATTATCCCTTCCAGCTTTGGGTCACTTGCAAATTTGATAAATACATTCACTGATTTTATCCAAGTCATTGATAGAAATGTTAGATTGGCCAAGGCATTGCTATCCCAAAGGAAATTGGCTTTCTTGGGAGGGAGGGTAGGTGTTCCTCTCATGGAAGACCTATCAGCAGAAGCTGAGCGCTTACTTGTCAGGTATATTGTAGTAGAAACTCTCTTCCAGGTCTGGATTGGAATTGGACGAGCTGATGAGCAGGTCCTCTCCAATTCTGAAATTGTTAGATTCCACGATATGTGAAGTGTCAAAGGCAAAGGGAGATCTCTGGGGCCCTGTGCCAAAGGTCTCCTTCCAAACTAACATCTCAAACTTCTGAAGTGACTTTTTAGGTCTGGCCATTCAACCAGATTTGAATAGCCCCACCTTTTGTCTGTGATCATTGTCTTATTCACACTGGGCAGTGGCTCTAAACCTTCCTTGATCCATCCTTTCCCCCCCAAAACAAAATTTTAAAAGACAACAATATTTAAGTTAATCTTAGTATTCCTTGTGAGCCACAGCTCTTTCTGAGCTTTTGTAGTTCTAAAATTAGTCCTATAGTATCATGCCATGCTTTCATATTTATCTTCCATGACCTGATTTTACTTTCATCTTCAGTATGTATTTTGAAACTTCAGTGGATCTGTGGGAGGACTCAATTCAATAGTGCGGGTCACAACCTATTCATGCTTTCTCACATTGTGTGATTCTTGTCTATGTCCTCTGTACAGGGGGGCTGTCTTTGATGCTGAGGACTTTCTCCAGTTCTCTTAACATTGGATACATGCCAATGGAGTTGAGGGACTGTATTGGTTATCCCTGACCTCCCTCCCTTACCAGCCTGCTTCATCTTCTGATCATACGTTTGTCTGATAAGGTCTCTGTTGCTACTTGGCTAGCCATGTAAAATCTTTTTCAAAAATAAGTTTTATTGATGCCTTTTTATAATAGTGCAGTGATTTCCAGATATACCCTCCCTCAACCAAATGAATCCCTCTTTGTTCTTTTTAACTTAATATTTATTTTCCCCAATTACATGTAAAAACAATCCTTAGCATTTGTTTTTAAAAAATTTTTTAGTTCCAAATTCTCTCCCTCTCTCCCCTCCCCTCCCCATTGAGGAGGCAAGCAATTTGATATAGCTTATACATGTGCAGTCATGCAAAACATATTTCCATGTTAGTCATGTTGTGAAAGAAAACACAGGCAAAAAAAACCTCAAGAAAAATAAAGAAAAATATGCTTCGATCTGCATTCAGACTCCATCAGTTCTTTCTCTGGAAATGGATAGGATTTTTCATCATGAGTCCTTTGGAATTGTCTTGTATCATTATATTGCTGAGAAGAGCTAAGTCATTCACAGTTGCTAATTGTACAATATTATAGTTACTGGGTAAAGTGTTCTCCTGGTTCTGTTCACTTCACTTTGCATCAGTTCATGTAAGTCTTTGTAGGATTTTTCTGAGAGCATCCTGCTCATCATTTCTTATAGCACAATAGCCCTCTTTATAATAAAGAAAAACAATTAAGCCAAACCAACCAGTAGAGAAACTGAATCTGATTGGGTGTGCAACATCTTCAATCCCTAGCATGCTGCTTCTGAGGTCACCTTTGACTCTGGCTTCTATCTCAATCCCCATGCCCTAGTCTGTTGTCAACTACTCTCACAGCTACCCCTACAACATCTTGCATCCATTGTCTACTCTTTACTCCCATTACCTCTTGTCTGGCTTATAAGAATCAATTAATTAACAAATACTTATTAAACACCTATTATATATCAGACACTGTCTTAAGGGCTGGGGATGCAGAGAGAAAACAAAAACAGGATGCCCTTAAAAATTTTACCTTGTTTCTGGGGAGACAACATATATACATGAGTACGTACAATATAAAAAGAGAGAAAACAGAAGGTTGCCTTCGATGGGAAGGCACTGGGAGCTATGAGAATAAGAAAACACTTCCTGAGAAAGATAGCAATTGGACTGATATTTGAAGGAAGCCATGGATTCTAAGCATTGGTGGAGGGAGAGCATCCCAGACATGGGAGACTGACAGTTCAAAGGCAAGGAGAGAGGGCATGGGGTACTATGTGTGAGGAATGGGGAGTAGGCCAGGAGAGCTACACAGAGATGATCATGGAACCTGAGGAAGCTGATGAGTAACCTAACTGGCTTCCTCATATTCAGTAGCTCATCTCACAAAACTACCAAAATAATCTCCCAGGTGTGCTGAATCCAAAACATCTCTCCTGTTCTGGAAGGGGTTAGACTGTGAAGAGTTTAAATGCCAAAAAAAGGAGGAGTTTTAAAGAGATAATATGGAATCATTGAAGTTTATTGAGTAGAAAAGTGATAGGATCAGATTTAGGGTTTAGGAAAGTCATTTTGGCTGCTGTGGGGAAGATAGATTGAAGTAGGGAGAGACTTGAGGTAAAGAGTTCAACTAAAAGGCTGCTTTAATAGTCCAAGCAAAAAGTGAGGAAGGGTATGGACTGTGTGAATAGAGAGAAGGCTACGTATAAAAGAAATGTTTTTTGTTTAAAACTCTTTACTGCTAAGTTTTGTTTTTATGTTACCAACATTTTCAGGTTACCACTGCCCCTTGAGAAGGCTTCTTAACTCAGTGAAGCAAAATTAACAATAGAGTGACCTCATCTAAAAGTACATGCAATATTCTAAATCTATAGCATCCCACACTTCTCCATTTTTCTAAAGTGCTTTTTTCAAATAAGAGAAGCTTATTTTATTTTTCCACCAATCCCCCACCTCGAGAAAAAAAAGAAAAGAAAACCAAATTCTTTGTAACAAATATGCATAGTTAAGCAAAACAAATTCTCTCATTTGTCTGTGTTCAAAATACATGTTTATGTATGTATTCACATACTCATAGACATACATATATACATATGTGTATGTATGTATATACATATATTCATACACACACAGATTTGTGTGTGTTTCATTTTGTACCCTCCATTTATCACCTCTCTGTCAGGAGGTGAAGAGTATGTTTCAGCATCAAGGCATATTGTAGAGAAGGAAATGACAAGATTTGGCAACTGACTGGATTTATGGGGTGAGTGAGAGAGGAGACTCAGAGATGAAGCTGGGGTTACAAACTTGGGTGACTGGACGTATGGCGGTGCCCTTAGCGGTAACAAGAATTTCAGAAGGGGTGGATTTCGGAGCTATGTTTTGGACAAATTGAGTCTGAGATGCCTCCAAGATACCCAGTTAGAAATTATCTGGTAGTTGGTGATATGGGATTGGAGCTCAAGAGAGAAGTATCATTTGTGAAAGTCTTTCCATTGCCACCTCAGACCTTTATCAAAGATTTTCCTGATTCCTATATAGATTATTCTCATGAAGCTTTTTAGAATGATTAACATGGAAATATATTTTGTATGATTGCATGTGTGTAGCTATATCAAATTACTTAATGTCTCAGGATGGGGAGAGAAGGAGGGTATTTGGAATTCAATTTTTAAAAATAAATGTTAAAAATAGTTTGTAATTGGGAAAATTAAAACATTATTAAGACTTTTGTAGAGCTGGTCACTAGTTATTGATATTTTCATGATTGCCTTTGGTGAAGTGGGCTTGGGAAGGTAACAACTTCCATCATCTTTTTCTAGGCACTGGGTATCCTTCTCTCTTCCATATGTCTTGAGAATTTATTTCTCTATTCTCTCAAGATTGTGTCACCTCCAACACTAACCCTTTCTATGTATTTTTGGTCTAATTCAAATTGCTTTTCTTCATTGTCATTTTCTCACATGACATTTCTCTTTCCTCATGCAGCACATTGGGAATTGTTTAGAGTTCAATTATGGTGACTACACTGGCGGTGGGAGAGAGAATTGGGAAAGAAATCTTGATGGATCTTTTCAATTTTTGTGTCTGTTCACAGACCTCCTCAGATTAAGTCTGAGCCTTAATTGCTCTTGGAATGATTTGGTTTTAATTGGATCTGTCACCAAGCTTTTATAAACTTTATTTTCACTCCACTGCTTAGTTTTGTTTTTTTTTAATAGGACAATATTGCTCAAAATCTTCAATCATACTACTCTTTAAGATTTTACAAATGAATTTATACTCTAAACCTGTGTTGTCCTTGGCTGTCATACCTCTCTGGTAAGGAGAACAAGTGTTTGTTGGTCAAGGAGATTTTTAGATCCTCTTGGTTTTCTTGGTTTAGAGATTAATCAACATCAGTTGGACTTCTTTAGCAAATGGCAAAAAAAGTCTATGTTGACATCTGTTGTCTCATCCATTTCTCATTTTCTAATGTCGAAAACTTGTTTAAATAAGTAGGTCAGGTGGGAGCTGTTCTAATTATGGGCCAAATCTCATTTTTCCCTTTCTTCTAGTTTGGCATTGATTTTGAGCTTTGTTATAACAAGTCAATGATCTGATTGTACACAGGCAGCAAAATTGAAAACAATTGCCACATCAGCAAATGGCTATTTCCTGTCTGTTACAATGTCATTAATTTCATTTTTTAAGAATGCCATTTAGTGCTTGACATTCCCAGCAATTCACACCTCTGTTCCTGAAAGATTTGAATGATTTGATTGAATGCTTTCTTGTGACGAAGAAAAATAATTATGACATAACATCCAACACAGCAACTAACAACGTGTACAATATTCTGTCCTACTGGTCACCAGTCTCTCTGCTACGAGGATCCTCTTATCCAAGAACTCATTCCTTTTTCAGTTACTCAGAATTCAGCTTCCTTTTGGTGAGCTTTTCTTTCACACTGTTGCTGTCATCATGTCAATTGTTCTTCCATCCCTGTTTATGCTGCTCTGTATCAGCTCACTCAAACATTCCTGATTCTTCAAATCTCTCTAATATGTTACTTCTCACTGTACGACAATATTCTGTTATGTTTACATATAGCAGTTTTGTCAGTCAGTCACCAAATGAAGGACATCCATTTTGTTTTTAGCTCATTGTGACCACAAAGAATGCTGCAGTGAATGTTTGGTTATATCCTGAACTTTTGTTCCTTCTTATGATTTGCTTGGTGTATGTTCTGCGATTGCCAAGTCAAAGGGTATGGAAAGTTTAGTTGTGTGTATTGCATAATTCTAAATTGATATTCAGAATGACTGGATCACTTCACAGATGCACAATCAACCCCTGAGCTTGTCTTACCATAGCTCACCCTTCCCCACATGGAGAGTCTGCGTCTTTTTTTTCTAGGTGGTACAGTGGATAGAGCATTGAACCTGGAGTAAGGAAGACCTGAGTTTAAATCCAGTCTCAGTCACTTACTAGTTGTGGGACCCTGAGGAAGTCATTTAACCTCAGTTTCCTCCTCTGTAAAACGTGAATGATAACAATAGCATCTACCACTCAGGGTTGTTGTGAGGACCAAATGAGGTGATTATTGAAAACACTTAACACAAGCCCGGCACGTGGTAAACACTATAAATGTTAGCTGTTTTATGATTATTATTTGCATGTTTGCACACTTGCATATGGTGTAAGGTAAAACCTTAAAGTTGTTTTAATTTGTATTTCTTTTAATATTGGTGATTTGCATGTGGGCATTTATAGTTGGAAGTTTTTTTGAACTTCATGATATAGGTATTGGGGAAAATCTCTTTCGCATCCATTCCCCATATATTTTGTATATTAGAACTTTATAGGTGGTATTTGATGCAAACCTTTTCCTCAACTGTCTTCAAATTATATCCTCACTGATTTTACTCATGCAAAAGCTTTAAAATTGTATTTATTATTGAATTCTCCACAGAATTTTTTATCTCCTTGTCTTTTGCGAGAGATGTTGCTGCACTAACTGCAATCATGTTCATGGTGATCCTTTTGTAACTCATTGTGAGCATGACAATGTTAGATGACCAGGTGTTTCAGGACTTTTTGTTATTGTTTTGCCTTTGGACAGATGATAAAACTGTCCAAAGGTCTCTCTGCCATTTGGCTATAACTTCTTCTTGTCTTCTGGCTTGTTTATAGAGGGAATATCAAATTGATACAATCTAGTTATTCAGGTAGGATTTTCACTTGTTGGTCACTGGACAAGTATCTCCTATTTAGAGTACCAAGAGTCAGGTTCATGCTTAAGAAAAATTTAAAAACAATGTGATTCTTAGCCCTCTTTTTTTCCTTCACTGGATTACCAACCCTGCAAAATGGAAGGAGGCTACACAGAACTCAGGGACATTTTATATTCTTATTTGTTTCATTGTTTGCCATAGAAAAGAGTTTACCACCTGTGCCCCATACTAGTGATGAGTCCTTCCATAACGCATTAGTCTGATCAACAGAAAACTCACACATATTTTGTTGCCAAAGACCTTAATAAAAGCCTTTCTAGCATAAGAAAACCTGCAAGGACTTGCATTGTTGACTTCAATAATCCAGGGTCACTTCCATTCTGTAATAAGGCAATCGGATAGTTCTTTGAAGAGAATCTTTTGTCCATGTCTTTAAAAAAATCAACTTGGTTGATGAGCTCCCTGTGCAACCACATTGCACAATTTACATGCTTCCCTTCTCCCCTTTACTTCCTCATCAGAGTTGTTTCTGTTTTGTCTTCAAGATTCTGTAGAGATTCACATCCCTTCTGGGCTAGCTTCCCCTGTAAAATTTAGTCCAACTGATTCCATCGATATCTTCTCTCTAAAAATATAAAGTATGTCAGGCTATGCTCAGATTTTCTTTCCTTCTTTATCATAAATTCTAAGATGAAGAGCTCATTATTCCCTCCCAAGACTTCATCGTCTCTACTCCAGAAATGGTTTCTGCATTGTTGGCAGCAAGCAGAGATGAAATCGATGTTAATAGTAATAGCTAGTGTTTAAGTACCAAGCATCTTGCTAAGCACTTTACAATCATTATCTCACTTGATTCTCATAACAACCCTGGGTGGTAACTTCTATTAAAATGCTAATTTTACAGTGGAGACACTGACAAATAAGTTTTCCAAGGTCACGTAGCTAATACATGTCTGAGGCTGAATTTGAACTAGGGTCTTCTTGATTCCAGGTCCAATGCTCTATCTACTGCATCACCTAGTTGCCAAAACTCTTCTTATGGGTCCATCTGCTTTTCAAAACATGAACTTATCATTTGTAGAAAGTCAAGAAATAAGTAAGTGCTTTGCTTCTGACAGAAAGAATTCCAGCAAATATCCATATCATTGAAGTCATGTATTAATACTAAAAGCTCACTCTCATGCCATGTTTGTGATCTGATTCCCAAACTCCTCTTTTTGATCTTTTTATGGACAATGTCCATAGTATGTTATAGACTCTCTAGCATACTTCAAAGACACAGTTGCTGCAGATTTTATCTCCACTGACTTCACCTCACCACTCACCTCACCATCCTCTATCGTGTTTCCCCTCTGGCTCCTGGATTGTCTTGCATTCATGTATCTTCTTGTCACAGTGCTGCTTTGAGCCCTTTACATGGTCTGTGTCTTTTAAGCCAGGTGTGATCTGTTCAAAACAAAGTGCACCATTCCAAAGCCACATACCAGTCATGAGTCCCATTCTGATAAATATCAGTGATCACAATGAGGTCAAATTTCTCTCCTTGTTTTGGGCATTTATGTTCAAATATACCTGGGATTAATCACTGGCTCTTTTCTTGGATATTCCCAACTTTGAATTCATGGACTTCTCCACTGCTAGCCTTTTCCCTATGTTGTAGCTATTTTCTATGGTATCTACCATGATTGATTTGGATAAAACCCAACTCAGTTATCTCCCTCCATTTCCTTTGATAAGATATATAAGACTCCAGGCAAAAACATTTGTAGTGCCTTTTAGGCTGGTCAAGAGCCTTATTATTCCTCCTTGCTCCAGAAACTCAAGTTCCATTCTCAAATACCATCATCTTAGTCAGTTGTTTGTTCCTCAATTCAATCCAATTCAACAGATATTTATATTGAGTGCCTGCCAAATGCAGGCCCCTGTACTGGGCTAAGCTGTGGGAGACAGGTAGTTCAATGGATAGAGCACTGGACTTGGAATCAGGAAGAGTCATCTTCATGAATTCAAATTACTAGCTGTGTGATCCTGGGCAAGTCACTTAATTCTGTTCATCTGTAAAAGGACCTAGAGAAGGAAATGGCAAACCACTCCAATATCTTTCCAAGAAAACCTCAAAATGGGATCATGGGAAGGCAGGGTGTGATGAGGGCCACAAGACCCACATGGACAAAAGCTATGGGGCATGGAGGAGAGAGATCTTCCTTGGTTGGGGAGAACACAAAAATGAAAATTAATGGGAAAGCACTTTACCAGATACAAAGGGCTACTTGTCCTTATTTGTCAGATGAAGAAACTGAGGTTCAGACAAGTTAGTGGCTCCCCAAGTTTAACAGGCCATGAGGCAGAGAATCGGTTATAGAAGCTGGGGTTTGGGGGAGGGGTGGTACTTTGGGAGCAGGAGAAGAGCTAGGAGGCAGAGAAGGCAGATTCAAATCATTGGTGCTCCCTTCCTGCAGGGACAGAGCCCACCCAACTTGGATCAGAGGCTGCTAGGCCACTGGGGTTGGGAGCCTGGCCTGGGAGGCAGGTCCCTGACAATCCAACATCCAGTGGCTGGAGGAAAACTTTTGTGGATCAAGACCCCTCTAAGGCCACAGGTGGTTCCCATTCTGAGGTTTTTTTGGGATCTCTTCCAGGAAGTGTCAGGTCATTACCTCCAGCCTTCCTCAGCTGGAAAGGTCTGGAGATAATAACCCACAATATCCGGGGGTGGGGGTGAGAGTGAATAAAAAGTAGAGAAGGAGGAGGGGGAATTCTTCAAAGCATCAAAGACAAGAAAATTAAAACCCAACCTAAGAAAGAGCTCCTTGGCCATCAAGGTTGTCCCAGAGGGGGATGCCTCAAGAAATAAGGAGAACCCCATCACTGGAGATGTTATAAAACTGTATCAACATTGTCAGGGAGGCTATAAAGGATATTCTTGCACCAGTAGTAAGGTTGAATGAGAGGGTATCTCAGGTGTCTTCTAACCTTGAGATTCTATTTTTTTTTATTACTTTATTTATTTATTTTTTAATGCTCTACAATCACTACCATAAAACTTAGATTTTTACCATCCCACACCTACCCCCCACAATCCCCCTCCCTCCCCAAGACAGCATATATAATTCTATATAGGATCTACTTATACTTTTCCTATTGAATACGTTTTCACTATAGTCATGTTATGTAGACGAACTAAAATAAATGGAAGAAATCATATAACAAATCAAAACATAATACACACACACGCATACACACACTAACATGATCTGCTACATTCTGCAAATGAATTCCACAGTTCTTTCTCTGAGTGTGGAAGGCACATTGCCTTAGAAAACCATTGGGAATTTTTTTTTTAAGTTCTTGTGTTATTACGAAGTTCCAAGTCCACCAGAAAAAACTAGCACACACTGTGGTCATTGCTGTGCACAGAGTTCTCCTGGTTCTGTTCCTTTCACTCAGCATCAGATCATATAAGTCCTTTCAGGACTCCCTGAAGTCTTCTTGTTCATCATTTCTTAGGGTGCAATAGTATTCCATTACATTCATATACCATAATTTATTCAGCCATTCCCCAATTGATGGGCACCCCCTTGATTTCCAGTGCTGCTATAAATATTTTTGTACATGTGGAACCCTTTCCCTTTTTATGACCCTTGGGGATACAGTCCTAGAAGTGATATTGCTGGTTCAAAGGGTATGCACATTTGTGTAGCCCTTTGGGCATAGTTCCAAATTGCTCTCCCGAATGGTTGGATGAGTTCACAGCTCCATCAACAATGAATTAGTGTTCCAGCTCTCCCATTTCCTCTCCAACATTTATCATTTTCCTGTTCTGTCATGTCTGCCAATCTTATAGGTGTGATGTGGTACCTCAGAGTTGTTTTGATTTGCATCTCTCTAATCAAAAGTGATTTAGAGCATGAGATTCTATATGTAGCACCTGAAGGCACCCCTTAATTCACAGAGTGGGTCCTCTGCCAAGGCTACTTCAGATTCAAGGTGGTCCATATTCACCCCAGATCTCCTAGATCATGAGCCTTTGCTCATGTGTCTAACTTTTACTTGTCAGCCAGGGGACACAATTAGCTCACTGCAAAGACCTTGGATGAAATAACACAGGAAGAAAAGTATCAATAAAATATTTTGTCCATAAACCTGGCATATACTCTTCCATAAATACCACATCACTGGAAAAAGTGGACACATAGAGGGAGAGAACAGAGGGTAATATACAAGGAGCACATGTGACGAGAACATTGAATGGAGCAGCAATGCATTGCCCTGACACAGCCTAGCTACTCATGTCTTTAGGTCATGTCATCGGGCTGTTCCCACTGGCCTTGGTCTCTACTAGTCTCATTATATGTGCCAGTTACTGCTCCACTGGATATGTCATCTCTTCCTGATGCTCCTGTGATGGGTGCTTAGTCTCTGCTGACCGTTTCCAGGCTCAGTCTCTGAGGCTTCTGGCTTCAGCTGAAGTCTGACTATAGCACTACCTCTTCCTGATGAGAAGAATGGACACTGCCATTTGGTTTAAATCCCTGAGGCTTTTCGGAGTAGCAACATTCAGCCATGGATCAACAAAAAGTCTTCCCTGGGAGGGAAAAATCTTCCCCTATTTTTCTCCCTCAAAGGACATATCTTTCTCTGAGTCTTAGATAGAAGAAACTTTTCATTTCCAGCAGAATATTCTTTGCCCTTCGAGCAGTCTATTACATCTGAAGCTCTACCTGGCTTTAATTCTATGAAACAGGATGCCCCTGTGCCTCCCATTACATCCCCCCCACCCCAACTTCTAGCTCCTTTTGCATATTGTCTTTCCTCATTAGTCTGTAAGTTCCTTGAGAGCAGAAGCAGTCTCTTTTTCTTATTTGTTTCTCAGTGTTTAGCACATTGCTGTTCAGATATTTCTGACTCTTTGTGACCCCTGGACCCAAGCATGCCAAAGATATGCATGTTTTTGTTTTTGACAAAGATACTGGAGTGATTTGCTATTTCCTTCTTCAGTTGATTAAGGCAAACAGAGGTTAAATGACTTGCCCAGGGTCGTACAACGGGTATCTGGAGCTAGTTTTGAACTTAGGTCTTCCTGATTCCAGACTTAGCTCTGAGTTACCTAGCTGGCTTCACCTGGCATATAGTAGGCACTTAACAAGTATTTATTGAATCTGAGAAAACTGAGCATCATCTGGTTTAATCTTCCCTGTGAGCTAAAGTTTCTGATCACCAATCTTGGGTTGTCTCTCAGACACCTTACACTAGCTTCTGATGGGTATTATCCTCGCCTCCCAATTTAATCTTGAGTGGTTAAAACCATACCAAGACCTCATACCTATAAAGCCTGCTCTCCCAACAAAATTGCCAAGGACTTTGGAGTTTAGTGTCTTTTGGTATTAAAATTCCAAAACCCTTTCTGCTCTCCAGTACATATTAAAGGACATAAGGTACATATTAAAGGAGATGGAGGAAGTCATGGAGATGAAACTAAACCTAGGAGCCGGGTCCTTTTCTTCTCCCTAACTGGGCTCATCCCTTCCTTTTTGATGTATATATGGTAAACAAAAGTCTGAATTCCTTTGATCTTCCAGCTCCCTAACACTCCCTAAAACACTCCCCAACAATCCCTAAAACTAAAATTCAATGAGATTGAGATTTCATTATTCATATCTAGCACTGAGGGATCTTCCCTGTCCTGTACCCAGTCATGCAACATGGGGTCCTGGAGAGCCTGGCCTCTGCTGACAGGAGACTCTCTTTTCTCATCCTCATGGGCTCATTGAGTGCCCTATCCCAGAAATCTGGGGGTGGTTTTACTTATGGCAAATTAGATTCTTGCTCACAAATCTAAAAGTCTCCTCAAAAGGAGGGGGTAAAAATGTTTTCAATATACAATACAAAGTGGGCATGGGATATGTAATTTACTCCTACACACAAAAAAGGAATGGTAAACATAAAGAATCACAGTGTATACTTACAGGATTCAGTAACATCACTACTATTACAACCTTCTAGGAGACTATTTCAGGATAAGAATTAGAAATTAGACCTGTGATTTAACTTGTATCAGGAACTCCTTGGTGAGGAAAACCCTTCTACCAATACATACTGGTAGCCTTTTCGCAACTTATGGTCTTGGAGAGTTGTCTAGAGCCCTGAGAGGTTAAGTAATCTACTTAATAGGTCGCATAGTCAACATGTTTCAGAAGCAGGACTTGAACTCAGGTCTTCCTGATTCTGAGGCTGGCTCTCTATCCATTACATAATGCAAAAAATTATTGTTTTACAAGACAACTTAGTAGCCATTTTACATTTCACTTTGTCTTGGCACCATCCTTACAACTATTGGCAAGATGGCTAGGCTTATCCTGGTCCTCTTGTTGGTGTCCAACTTCATTTAGAAGCCTTTCCTCCCCAAGTCATATCCAATCGGATGAGATACCTGGCCTTAATACTTCTCTAAGTCACTGGCTTGCTTCCACTACTAGATATGTGCACCATGGAATATTTGTTCACCTAAGATCATGAAAGAAGAAACACACTAGTAGCAAATGCATCCAGAGGCCCAAAGGAAAGCTCGCTTAGTTAGGACCTCATTAGGACAGGTGTTTACAACTCTATGGAGGTCATATGGGAGACTTTGCAACTGGAAAGGAAGAAAGAGATGGAGGCCTGTTGGCTTGCTTTTGCAAATCCAGAGTCATCTGTTGCACTGACATCCTATGGTTCTAACGTGTTGTGATTCTAAAGATTCTGTGTACTATAAATCAATCAGTGAGAATGTATTAAGAGCCTACCATGTGCTAGCATTGTTAGGCATTAGATATACAAAGACTTTAAAGCAAAATAGCCCATCTTCTAAAGGTATCTTGGTGCCCAGTGCTGAACTTGAGAGTCAGGGAGATTTGAGTTCAAATCTATCCTCAACAGGGATGTGAGAATCAAATGAGATAATACACATAAATGTACTTATCATACCTTTAGGGGCTATATAATAATAGCTATCCTTTAGATAGATTTTAAAGTTTGCAAAGCTCTTTGTACATGTTAATTCATTTGATCTTTTTTTAAACATATAATTTATTTATTTTTCAGTTCTTAACACTCACTTGCATAAGAATTTGAATTCAAAATTTTCTCCCCACCCCCTACCTCAAGATAGCAGGCACCCCACCACCCCTTCCTCCAGTCTCTCCACCCTTCTTCCATCCCCCTTCCCCTTTATTTTCCTGTAGGGCAAAATAGATTTCTATACTTCATTGCCTGTATATCAATTTCCAGTTGCATGCTAAAACAATTTAATATTCATTCTCAAAGCTTTGAGTTCCATATTCTCTCCCTCCCCACTCACCCTCACTGAGAAAACAAGCAATTCAGTATAGGTCATACATGTGTAATAATGCAAAGCACTTTCATAATAGCTATGTTGTAAAAGACTAACCACATTTCCCTCTGTCCTATTCTACCCTTCATTTATTCCATTCTCTCCCTTGACCTTTCCTCCTACAATAGTGTTTGCTTCTGATTATCCCTTTCCCCAATTTGCTGTCCCTTCTATTATCTTCCTCCTCCTATCCCCTTCCCCCTTGCCTTCCTGCAGAATAAAATAGATCTTTATATCCATTGGAGTGTGTGTTATTCCCTCCTTAAGCCAAATCTCATAAGAGCAAGGCTCAATTATTTCCTTTCATCTCCCCTCTCTTCCCTTCCATTGTAAAACCTCTTTCTTCCCTTTTTTATGTGAGATGATTTGCTACATTCTACCTCTCCTTTTCTCTTACTCCTAGTACATTCCATTCAACTGTAAATTTTATTTTTTTCAGGTATTCTCCTTTCATATTCAGCTTACCCTGTGCCCTCTGTATATATACATATACATGTATATATACATATACATACCTACACATGTATAATATACATATACATACATACTCATACACACCTACATATATATGTATGTATATATGCATATGTGTGTGTGAGTGTGTGTGTATTTCCTCTAACTACCCTAATACTGAAAAAGGTCTCATGAGTTAAAAATAACATCTTTCTATGTAGGAATGTAAACAGCTCAACTTTAAGGAGTTCCTTAAGGCTCCTCTTTCCTGTTTACTTTTTCATGTTTCTCTTGATTCTTGTATTTGAAAGTCAAATTTTCTATTCAGCTCTGGTGTTTTCAATAAGAATTCTTGAAAGTCTTCTATTTCACTGAAATTCCATTTCCCCCCCTGGATTATTATACTCAGTTTTGCAGGGTAAGTGATTCTTGGGTTTTTTTTGTTTTGTTTTGTTTTTATAAATTTATTTATTTAACTTTTTACATTCATTTTCACAAGATTTTGGGTTCCAAAATTTTCTCCCCATTTGTCCCTTCCCCCCTCCCCAATACACTGAACATTCTAATTACCCATATCACCAATCTGCCCTCTCTTCTTTCATCCCTTCTTTCTCTTACCCCATCTTCTCTTTTGTCCTGTAGGGCCAGATAACTTTCTATTCCCCATTACCTGTATTTCTTATTTCCTAGTAGCAGGAGCAATATTCAACAGATGTTCCTAAAACTTTGAGTTTCAGCTTCTCCCCATCCCTCCCACCCCACCCATTCCCTTTGGGAAGGCAGGCAATTCAATATAGGCCATATCTGTGCAGTTTTGCAAATGACTTCCATAATAATCATGTTGTGTAAGAC
>CM053771.1:102011127-102064560 GCA_028658325.1 Potorous gilbertii
TCTGGGCATTTTCCCAGCCAGTTACTTGACTGCTGAGAGTCCTCTCCACCCCTGGCCTAGGTCCACCCAGCTAGTGCTTGGGGTCTGAGATTCAAATGCTGCTCCCCAGCTTCAGGACTTTTGGCAGCAGGCCTGGCTGCTATTCAGGGTAAGATTAGATCAGGTTCTCAGGTGGGGGCAGGGCTGCCTCCCAGGCTCAGTTCCCTCATGGGGTTTATGCAGAGACCTTTTGTAATGGAGCTGCTGCCAAGCTCCTGCCTGCTCCAGGAGCCTCTGGCAGCTGCTGCCACTGCCTCCCAAGGGGGTCCAAGTCCCGGAGACACCCCACTTCCCTCTCAGCCCGTCTTTCTCACTGACCTGTGAGTCTGTGGGTGGACGGACCTTCGTGGCTGCTGGAGATTCTGTCCCTGAAGCCTGCTTGGATCTGCTCACTCTTCTCAGCGCCACGTGGCCAGGGCGGGGCAGAGCTCTGCTCCCCTCCGGGGCACGCGATGGACCTTTGGGGTCAGTTTTTCAGGGCTCTCTGGAACAGAAATCTCCTTCGCTGTGTTGCTGTGTGGCTTCCACTGTTCCAGAATTTGTTGGGAGTTCTTTTTAGAGGAAATCCATGGGCTGTGGGTTCGGACCTATCATAGGTGAGTCTTTCTACTCCACCATCTTCGATTTTTGGTTTTAATCCTATCTCCTTTGACCTCTGGAATATCATATTCCAAGCCCTTTGATCTGTTAGTGTAGAAGGTGCTAAATCCTGTGTTTACCTGATTGTATTTCCACAATAATTGAATTGTTTCTTTCTGGATGCTTATAATATTTTCTTTTTGACCTGGGAACTCTGGAATTTGGCTACAATAGTCCTAGGAGTTTTCCTTTTGGGACCTCTTTCAGGAGGCTATCAGTGAATTCTTTCCATTTTTATTTTATCCTCTGGTTCTAGAATATCAGGGCAGTTTTCCTTGATAATTTCTTGGAAGATGATGTCTAGGCTCTTTTTTTTTAATCATGGTTTTCAAGTAGACCATTAATTTTTAAATTATCTCTCCTGGATCTATTTTCCAGGTCAATTTTTTTTCCCAATGAGATATTTCACATTGTTTTCTATTTTTTTAATTCTTTTGATTTTATTTTATAATTTCTTGATTTCTCATAGAGTCATTAGTTTCCATCTGCTCCATTCTGATTTTTAAAGAACTATTTTCTTCAGTGAGCTTTTGAATCTCCTTTTCCGTTTGACTAATTCTGCTTTTTAAGAACATTCTTCTCCTCATTGGATTTTTGGACCTCTTTGGCCATTGGATTAGTCTGCTTTGAAGGTATTATTTTCTTCAGCATTTTTGAGGTCTCTTTTACCAAGCTGTTGACTTGCTTTTCATGATTCTCTTGCATTGCTCTAATTTCTCTTTCCAATTTTTCCTCCACCTCTCTTACTTGACTTTCCAAGTCCTTTTTGAGCTCTTCCATGGCCTGAGATCGTTGTGTATTTTTTTGGAGGTTTTGAATGTAAAAGCCTTGACTTTTATGTTTCTTCTGATGGTATACTTTCTTCTTCCTCATGTGAAAGGATGGAAGAAAATACCTTTTCACCAAGAAAGCAACCTTCTATATCTTATTTTTCCCCCTTTTTGAGTATTTTCCCATCCAGTTACTTGACTTTTGAGTCCTTTGTCAAGTGGAAGATATACTCTAGAGATCTGTAAATTCTCAGTTCCTCCAAAGTGGCACAATCAAGGGAGAGGAGTTTACTCCTCTCCTGACCTGCACTCTGGTCTGTGAGCAACCACAAGCACTCTTTTCTGCCCAGGATTTGCAAGTTGGATTCCCTCTCCATAACCTCCACCAGCTGTACCACACCAGCACTCCTCCTTACCCCAGGACCACCACTCAGAACTGAGACCCAGATCAGCAGCTGGATTCCTCCAGGGTCTTTAGGCTGAGGGCTCCAAAAGGGGATGCTGCTGCAGTGGCTGCCGCTGCCTTGGGGCCAGGTGGGGGCCAGACAGCACTCCCATCTCACCCAGGCAAAGAACTTTCTTACTGACCTTTGAAACTGTCTTTGGCATTTGTGGGTTGAGAAATTTAGGAACTGCAGCTGCTACTCATGATTCGTAGCCCTGAAGCCTGCTCCTGTCCTGTAGGTCAGCCAAGGCTGGGCTGAGTTTCACTCTGAGCCTGATGTGATAGACCTTCCTGTTGACCTTCCAGGCTGTCTTGGGCTGGAAATCTCTTTCACTCTGTTGTTTTGTGGCTTCTGCTGCTCTAGAATTTGTTTAGAGTCATTTTTTACAGATATTTTAATGGGCTATGAGAGGAGAGCTAGAGCATGTCCCTCCTTCTACTCTGCCTTCTTGGCTCTGCCCCTAATTCATTTGATCTTAACAACAGCCCTGGGGCAAGGAAGTAAATCTGTTATTATCCCCGTGTTATGGATGAAGAAACTAAGGCAGACAGAAAGTTAAATGATTGGCCCGGGGTTCCACCACTAGAAAGTGTTATTATATCTTAGTATTATTAAATATTATTTTACAGATGAAGAAGCTGAGGCAAGTAAAAGTTAAGTGCCTTCCCAGGGTCTCCCATTTCCATAGGGTGCTTCTAACTCTGACCAGTGAGGCCAAGCAGGACACAGCTGGATTCTCTGCAGCACTTTGCGATTTACCAAGAGCTCTTCTCACAGCAACCCCAGACAATTAGCTCAACAAACATTTATAAGATGCCTATTATGTGTGAAGCACTATGCTCAGAACTGGGGATACAAAGGTATAGACCTTTGACAAGGACAAAAAACTGTCCTTGAAGCCAAGAAATTAAAGAGTTAAAGACCTGCCTCTGATATCCTGGTTATAAGGCCTTTGGAAAGTCATTTAATCCCTTAGTGCCCTAGGTTCCTCTCTAAGACTATATCTTTCAGAGAAAGTGGTAAACTGCACAAATGTTTCTTTACCAGGGAGTTCCCTACATAATAAAATCAGAGGTCTGATCACTATTGTCCTATGAGACATTCACAGAAAACTAATATCAAAACTAATATCACATTATTGGAGGAGGGGGAAATTAGTAAGAACTTAGAGGGTTGTCAAAGTTTTTGCTTACCAAGTGTCGTAATATGGGCTAAGACAGAAAGGTAGTTTGAATCCAGATTGTAAAAAGCTTTCAATTGAGGGATTTATCCTTGAAATACTGAAATCTTTGAGCAGAGGAGAGACAGACCTCTGCTTTAGTAAGATTATTTTGGCAGTCACTTGGAGGATAGATTGGAAGGAATAAAGACTAGAAGTGGGACTTCCTAATAGGAGGCTGTTGCACTAAGATGTGGACAAGAGATGATAAGAGATTGACCTAGAGTGGTAGCAATGTGAGTCAGGAGAATGGCATGGATGAGAGAAGTGGAAGTAAACTCAACAGGACTTGACAAATGATTAGATGTTGAGAATTAGAGAGAAGGAAGAATCAAGTATGAGTCTAAGACTGCAAACATGAGGCCCTGGAAGGATGGTGGTGTCCTACATAGAAATAAGGAAGTCTCAGAAAGATTTAGGCTTGGGAAGTTGAGGAGAGATCATAAGTTTTATTTTGGACATATTGAGTGTGAGTTGATACTGGGATGGAGCTGTCCCACAATCAATTGGTGATGACAGACTAGCCTTCAGATAAGAGTAGGACATATAGATTTGGGAGTCATCAACATAGAGATGATTCTTGAATCTGCATGAGGTGATGAGATCACCATGGGCATATATAGAGAGAAAATAAAAGGACTCAGGCAGGTCCTTGGGGGATATGCACACTAAAGGGGTGGCATGTTATACTAGTCTAGCTAAAGAAACTGAGCAGTTGTTTTAATTTGCATTTCTCTAATGAAAAGTGATTTAGAGCAATTCTTCATATGCCTAGAGATAGCTTTGATTTCATCTGAAAATTGCCTGTGCATATCTTTTGACCTTTTATCAATTGGGAAATGGCTTGTATTCTTATAAATTTGACTCAGTTCTCTATATATTTGAGAAATGAGACCTTTATCAGACACTTGCTGTAAAGATTGTTTCCCAGCCTTCTGCTTTCCTTCTATTCTTGGTTGCATTAGTTTTGTTTGTGCAAAAGTTTCTTCATTTAATATTATCAAAATTATCTATTTTACATTTTGTAATGGAGAATGAACAGTAGTTACAGAAGCAGGAAGAGAACCAGGAAATAAGAGATAGCAATTTCAGGCAGGAAAGAGAGGAGGGAATACCTTTGACAAGGGGATAGATAGATGATCAGTGCCCAAAATTGCAGAGAAGTCAAGCGGAATGAGAACTGAGAAAAGTTCCTGGATTTAGTGACTAAAAGATGATTGATAATCTTAGAAAGAGCCACTACAGTCAAGTGGTAGAACTGGAAGTCAGATTGAATGTGGTCATGAAGTAAGAGGGAAGTGAAAACACAGAACCAGAAGACCAAAAAAAGAAGCATCTCTAACCAAAGAGTGGCAAGATTGAGTAGTCTACCAGTCTTCCAAATAGCCTTGAAGAATTTTGGGTTCTTGCAAAAGCCATGCATCATGATCATACATTGCCCATGGGGGAGTTCATTGGAGTCCCTGGCATTCAAGAGGTCAGAAGTGATGGAAAGTCAAGAGCTTGGACCCCATGAAGGACCTGTCTGACAGATACAGATGGGTAGTTGGTGCCAGAAAATGGTTCATATGTGAAGATTTAGATTTCTTTGGAAAATGAATGAAAAGGATGCTAAAGCAGAAAAAAAAAGTACTAAGATGATAACAGCCTGAGGTGGAAAAGTTAGAGGTTGACTTCAGAGACCACTTCTTTTATGCACATCATTCCAATTTTGACTGTCCACTGTCTCACTTTGAGCAGTGAGATGGCACCAGTGCTAGTCCTGGAATCAGAAAGACCTGAGTTCAAATCCAATCTCAGACACTGACTAGCTGACTGTCACTGGCAAAGTCACTTCACCCTGCTTGCCTCAGTTTCCTCATATGTAAACTGAACTGGAGAAGGAAATGGTAAACCACTCTGGTATCTTTGCCAAAAAAATCCCAAATGAGTTCATAAAGAGTCAGACCTGACTGAACAATAAGAACCAAAAATGTATAACGCCTTAAGGTTAATAAAGTGCTTTACATATATTATCTCATTTGATAAAAGTTGAATGTATATATCCTCAATATGCGACCTCTATATACAAAGTTTCCTATAGACATAAGTATGTGAGTAAATGTTGAAGAACTAACTCTTCAGGAAAAAATAATGTATTCAGGACACATTTTTAAGCTTAATCTCCATTATTAACATTTTCTCCATCTATTTCTTAAGACTAGACATTCAACAGGACAGTAAAACAACCCTTGCTTTATAGCATTTGCCATTTCTGAAGCATTTTTAGCTTCATTGCTCATGCTGAAAATTTAACAATCATCTGGAGAGCCAGTCTGAGCTGGTTCTGCCATACCCCTGTCTGTAGGGAATGTGGTATCCTTTTTAGTGACTGAACTCTTTTTATCTGTCCTCTCCTTTGTGCCCTTGAGAAAACTGAATAGAGAGAGAATTTTTTCCCTTTAAGGAGGGTTAGAGTAGCCTGCTGAAGTTGACTGTGCTACTGGAATTTTGAGGTGATAAGGAAAGTCAGCTGAGCATGAAGCAAATGGGGTCATTCTGTCATTCACCAGGGCAGGGGCCAGTCAGTTAACCTGACTAGGGCAGGGGGACATCCTGCTCAAACTGACTGGGCTTCAGAGATGCCTGGCCAGAGAGTCAGGACAGCTGCAACAACAACTCACCCTCCCATGGCCGCAGCAGAAGAAGCTGGGAGTACAAATGAGTCTCACCCCAGAGAACAGCAGTGATGTGGGAAGATGCTCCTGTTATCAAGACCACTGACCTGACTGGGCCTTTGGAAAAAGTCCCCTGGGGGAGGGGAGCACAAGGCAAAACAATTATTTCTATCACTTCACCTGCTCTATTCCTGCTCTTAATAAACCTATTCTTTATTAAATCTTTGTGAACCTTACTGCTTGAAGAGGAGAGCAGAAGCCTTACAGAGACATGAGCCAAATTTCAGTTTTCTCAGAGTCTGGAACAGTGGGTTGACTATTGTTATTGAGGGGCTCTCAAAGGCTGAATCATATGATTGGACTATAGGAGCTCAAAGCTGAAATCATGAGCCATGGGTTACAGAGGGAAATTACAAAGATTGTTTTGCAGTAGAGATGACCCAGGGTTATCTAGCATGAGCTGGAGAACAGAAATCAGGAGGGGAAGCCATTTGTACAGTTGTGTGACTTTTTCTAGCAGTACTCAACAGAATGTGAGTAATGAATGAATGAATAATTTAAAAAAAAAACATTTATGAAGAGCTTATTCTATGCCAAGCTCTATACTAAGTAAGAATGGAGAAGGTGGAAGGCGTTTGGCAAAGAGTGACTGATGATAGGACCAGGGGGAGAGTAAGTGATTCAAGCCTAAATTTGACTTCATCAACTCGAGGCTCTGAGATGGGAGGGAAGGGAGAGCAGAGCAGAAGTAATCACCTCGAAGGACCAGAAGGGATTGAGAGACTGGAAGTTACAGTGACGATTAAGAATAGATGTGAGAAGAGTGAGACCAGAGGAGAAATAGAAAGACAGGATGTGAAAGTCAGAAAGATGAACTGTGAAATTTGAAATCCAACTCTAGACATGAGCTCAACCGAAGCTTTGTTTTTGAGATTTCCCTGGAGTTTTTCTCTAGGATGAGAGCATGAATCAGAGACTGAGAGAAGCCAGGGGTGCCCCCAGGATGAAGCCAGATCTATGTGAGTCTCAAGAGCCTGTTCCTTAATTGGTCCCCTGGGACACCAGGGACATCTGAATTCCTCATATCTTATAATGCACTGATACTCATATCCACATGTTAGAATTTATTCAGTCATTACTTAGCTCAATGGGGACCTTTTTTGTTTCCAGTTTTTTGATTACATAAAAAGTGTGATTATGACTATTTTTTACATATAGAGTCTCTGCTTTTGATTTTTTAAAAATTTTTAAAAATTGATACCTGTCTGGTATATAGCCAGGAAAAGGGTCTTAGCCATCTTCCTCAGATGATTTGTTGAAGCAGGAAAAGGTAGGCAGAATCTCCATATGGTACATTGTGCTCTGGGTTGAGGGCTTTGAAGCCAGTCTAGTGATGGCAAAGGTGGGGAGGAAGGAATTGGGCCAGGGAATCTGGGTGTCAGAGGTAGCTCCCAACTATGTGAGTGTTGGATATGTCTGGTTATGGAGGACTGAACTGGTGTTTTGTCAGATCGAGTCCATGATGCAGACAACATGGCATAGTGTAAAATGCATTAGATTTAGAGTCAAGAGACCTCAGCTTAAATGCCAGTCCTGATGCTAAATGACCTTGGGGAAGTCATTTAACTTCTCTGGGGCTGAGTTTCCTTATGCAGAGAGTAAGGATAAGAATACTTCCAATTCCCACTTGCTCACTGGGTTATCAGGAAGAAAGTGCTTTGTAAACCTGAACGTGTCCCAGAAATGAGTTAGGCTATTACTGAGTATTAGTATGGGAGGCAGTGTGGTACAATGTGAAGAATTCTAGATTTGAATCCTACCTTCCTGACCTTCCCGTATGACTTTTGGAAAGTCACTTGAATTTTCTAGATCTCAGTTTTCTCATCTGTAAAACAAGAGGGTTGGACTAGATGACCATTGAGGCTCTTTCCAGTTCTAAACCCATGATCCTACTATCAGCCCCATTTTACGGATGAGTCCTAAAATCATTTTGTTAGTGAATGTAGGAACCAAGACTTGTAGCTAGGTCTTCTGACTGAATACAGAACTCATCTAGGAAAGGTGGATGGTGGGAAGCTCAACCATCATTGGGAATGCCCTCCCTCCTTGTTGCCCAGACTGCTTAGCTACTGACAAGCACTGGATAAGACAGTAGTCAACAACTCCATCCTTCCAATTTGATGGAGGACTACCAGCCCTTGCCATGGGCTTGCCACCACCTTCTAATTTCCTTCAGGTCTCACTGTATGCCCTAACTCTGTACCCTGAAGTCCCTCAGTACTTTCACCTGACTTGCTTATGTAACCTAAGTACCTGTGGAACTAGCCATCCACCCACTGCTGAAACTTTAGGACTTTCAGTTCTTTCAAACATCTCCTACAGTTTAACTGTCTTTTACAGATTGTCTCCCTAAATTAGAATGTGAGTTGTCTATGAGTAGAAATTGTCTCATTTTTCCTATTTATACACCCCAGCACTTGGCACATAGTAAGCCCTTAATAAATGCCTTTTCATTCATTTGTTTATTATTCCACTGTACTTTTGAGCTGTTGTAAATACTACTAATAGTATTGGATTTAAAGTAAAAATCAAAGTGAGTTCTAAGCTGAGCTCTATCATTTAATGGCAGTGTGTATAAATAAGTAACTTCCTTTCCTGAGATCTCAGTTTCCCCATCTGTAACCATTTCTTCTGGAGGCTAAATGTCAGTCTAGGCCTTGGGTTCCAAAGACCTCTGAAAGCAAGAGTCAGGCCATGCAGCTTAGGCCTGTGATGAGTAACAGGCACTTACGCGTGTCTGGCTGCCCCAAGGGGCTCATTTCCTGAGCTCAATAATCCGAGTCCGGCGAAAGAAAAATAGCCAATCATGCAGCTGGAGTGTCCGGGAAAGAACCTTGCTGATGTGACCCAACCTCTCCTCACTGGGGCTAAGAGAGACATGGAACTGGGCAGGCGGTGATGGGAAGGGAGTCTCTCATCCCCGCCTCAGAGTAGAGCACAAAGACTGGCCTATGCTTCCCACCCGACCAGCCTGGAAATGGGGCAGAACCCCAGCCCCTGGTCATACCACAGAAGGCCCACTTGGGGATCCTCTTGGCAAGAGTATGTGCGTGTGAGGGGGGAGGTTTTTCGCACCAGTGGAGCAAGGAGGCCCTTCCTCAGAGGCTCTCCACAAAGCTCTAAGTGTTTCCAGGCAGTGAGGCCTGAAGTAAGTCTGAAGGAAGGGAACGTGGACCTTAGATACCCTTTGGATTTCCCTGTAATGATCCAGAGGGCTCCGTGGCTTCCATGACACCACCCAAGAACTAGGAACTACTTCCTGGGTCCCTGATGATCGATTACAGGTGTACAGAACAGATAGGGAATCCAGCTTGGTCCAAGTTCAGGAATAACTGTGATGAAATGGGAAGTCCTCTGATCCATAGAAGATCTGGACTCTAGTGCCAGCTCGGTCATCTACTAACTGGTTTATGAGAGGGCAAGTTGATTCTTCTTGCTGGGTCTCAGTTTTCCTCATCTGAAAACTAGAGATATTACCTGTTTCTTCTTTCAGCAAGTTCAGCTGATTTAGATCCAGGAGGGACCGTAGCTATCCAGTGAATTATAATGCCTTCTTATATTATGGAGGAGAAACCTGATGTCCAGAGAAGGGAGATGACTTTCCTAAAGTCACACTGGTAAATAAATTAGTAGATCCAGAATTTAAACTCTGTTCCAGACTCAATTTTTTTTTTTACCCCTACCACATCTCATAGGGTTATTGGGAAAATGTTTTTTAAACTGTAAGACATTACAAAAATGTGACTTTCTGAGTACTTCCTTCAAAATGGTGAGAGATACGAAAAAGTATCTGAGATAGTTTTTGTCCCCACTAGATTGTTCATCATTGTATCCCCCAAAACACCTTTGCCATTTGACTCACAATTGAAATTCCACCATTACAGTTTTATTCCTTCTGGAGTATTGTATAATCTACAAGGAATGGAACGAGCATTAAGATGGGAAGAAGGAAACCTTTATTTTAGGCCTGATTCTGCTGCTAACTCACTGTTGTGTCTTTGGCAAATCACTCTCCCCTCTCTGGGCCTTCATTCTCTCCTTTGTAAAATGAAGAGATCAGATGCAATCATCTTTATGGTTTCTTCTAGTGCTAACATTCTCTGTTCATGCACGGGGCTGACCCCCTCACTCCTCTACTCCAACAATCATGATGGTTCCACACTGCGTATGGGATAACGTACAGGTCACTCAGTCCAGCATCCGAGATCCTTCTTAGTTCAGTTCCAAACTTCCTTTATAGTCTTACCCTTCCAGTCAAAGGAACTCCTTATCATTCTCAGATCTCATCTTGCCCTCTTGCCTCCCTCCATCCATTCATACAAGCCTCCATCCTAGAGCAGGAATGGATTCCTTTCTCAAGGCTGCTTCTTGGAATCTTTCTCTTCTATGAAGTCTTCTCTGCCTTCTTTCCCCCTCTCCCAGAGCTAGGAGTCTCTCTCTCTCCTCCAAATGGCCTGAATCCCTCCTCCCCCCCTCTCTTGCATCATACTGATCTGTCTACATGTATTCCCCATTAATCAATGTCAGTCAACAAGCCATTTATTAAGTGCCTACTATGTGCCAGACACTGTGCTAAATGCTAGGAATACAAAGGAAAGGGTTAAAACAGTTCCTACCCTCAAGGAGCTCACTTTCTAATTGGAGAGATGACAGGTTAATAACTGAATATATACAGTATAGATGAAGGGTAACATGAAAAGGGAAAGTAGTAGCAGCTAGGGGGGACCCAGAAGGGCCTCCTGCAGAAGATAAGGTTTGACCTAAGCTCCAAAGGAAGCCAGGAAACTCCTTGAGAGTAAGAACTGTTATTTTTCATCTTTGCACCCTATTACCCCCCCCCCCGCCTCCGCAATGCCTAGCACAGGGCTCTGCATATAGTAGGTGAATATGTATTTATAGAACTGAATTAATAAAGGAGGCAACAATCCTGGTCATCATGTTCTCAACACATCTGGTTTCCAAGGGGCACTGTGTGAGTAATCTTGAAATGGTGCACTTCCATAACCCCAGAAGATGCGTTAGGGCATATATTTTATCCCAATTTTATAGAGGAAGAAACTAAAGCCCAGAAAGGCTACTTGAATTGCCTGAGGCCATAGAGCCAACACTTGCTGGATCTGATGTTAGAAACCTAGGTTTTCCAACTCGCAATAAACTTTCTAATCTTAAGAAATTGACTTTCCCTTTTGGGAATTATTGGAACTTCATCATCTGCAAAAGTCTGTGCTTCTGAGAGTCTAGGAGTCTAAAATCCAGGATTCCAGAATGCAGGATTCTGAGATGTTGTTCTTCTAAGACTGTGGGTTTCTAAGCTGGTATCACTTCAGGATGATAAGATTCTACTGTTCTGATAGTGACATTGTTAACAGTCATAGGATTGGGAAATTCAGTAACTCTAAGAACGTAGGACTATAGAATTCTATGCCCAGGCTTTTCTTTTCTTTTTTTTTTTAGATTTCAAGTTTCTAAGTTTATAGGAATATAGGTTTTAAAATTTTAAGCTACTGTAATTCTAAAACTGGGCAGTGGACTGGAACAGTAGATAGAGTCCTAGGCCTGGAATCAGGAGGACTTGAGTTCAAATCTGGCTTCAGATACTTAACAGCTGTGTGACCCTAAACAAGTCACTTAACCCTATTTGTCTCCCTTTCTCAACTATAAAATGAGATGGAAAAGGAGATGATAATCCACTCCAGTATCTTTGCCAAGGAAACCCCAAAGGGGGTCACAAAGAATTGGACCCCACTAAAATGACCAAACCGCAATGTCAGATTCTAAGACTGTTGTATTTCTAAGTTAGAAGCACTATAGCATTCTAAGATGCTGTTATTCTGAGATTTAGTTTTCTAAGATCATAAAACTGTGAGATTCCCTAGTTTGAAGAATGTTGGATCCCAGAACTCTAAGTTTCTGTAATTCTAAGACAGCAAGTTTCTAAATTTGTAGGATTCTAAGTTCCTATAATTCTAAGACTCCATGTTTCTATACTGGTAGTACTATAGGATCCTAAGATCATGGAATTGTAAGATGATGAAATCCTAGGACTATAGGGTTCTGTGTTTGTAGGACTACTGGGTTATAAGATATTATAGTACAGAATGTAGAGCTGTGTGATTGTATGTATGAGTCCAAGGTCCTAGAATGGCATGCTATGTGTTGTAAGCCTCTCAGAGTTGTGGGTTCTTCGCTTGTTTGGGTAAATCAGGCTCTTTCTGGTTTGAGGGCCCAGAGTTCCCCTGGAGCCATTAGAGTCTAACTGTTCTCAGTAACTGATGGTGCTAGAGGAAGACCTGCCCAGGGCTGGCCGCTGGAAACCCCAGGCCTGGCGGGATCTGAGATCTGCTAATTGGACTTGTCTTTCTGACAGACTAAATATTTGCAGATTCCCTTTCGCTGGCATTGGAGGCCGAGCCCTGGAATCTGTAGTGCTGACATCCCTCTGGCGCTGACTCCCTTGCAATCCCCAGGGAAAGAGCTGGATTGAGGTGGAAGATTATTTGGGATTGATTACCATCAAGCCTGCTGGCTGTGGGCCCAGTAGGCCTTGAGCCATAAAGTCAATACATCCTAATCAAATCAGGCTCCACCTCCCAACAGAGAGGGGGCTGTGAAGGCTAGTCCCCACTACTTTGGGGCATTTGGGGACATTTCTTCATGATATTTTAGAATGAAAGATAATTTGCCCAAGAACCAAAGAATGTCCAAGTTGGAAGGGGTCTTAGCATACTGAATACAAAATATCAGAGCTGGAGAGTATCTTAGAACAGAGCACACAGATTGTTAGATCTGGAAAGAACTATAGAAAATATAATTGAAACACAGAATATAGAATATAAAAAATACAATTGATATAGAGAATATAGAGTGTCAGAGATGAATGTGACCTTGAAACACAGACTATAGAATGTCAGAGCCAGAAGATGCATCAAAACACAAAATATAGAATATTAGAGTTAGAAAGGAGTGCAGAACTCAGAAGAAATATGTGGACTCTTAGAATATAGAACGTAGAATGTTAGAGTCCAGAACCTGATCATAGAAACCTAGCCAGATTGTCCTTGCTGCCATTCATCTTCCATGTCTATAAGTTTGCACTTTCTGTCCTTTATGTCTAGAACGCATTCCCTCCTCACCTACTTCCTCACCTCAAAGGATCTTTGTGTCCTTCCAGACTCAGCTTTTTCCAGGAGGACTAGCACCTCTTTTGTGAGGGCTGCTCATCTATCTTTGGAATCCACCTTTTGCCCTGCTCTCACCTGTGACTCCAAGGAGCTATAGCATGTGGAGTGGCCATACCCTGGTAAAACCATCTTGGCAGATAGTCTAAACCAGGTTGAGGGTAAGAGCTGAATCGCAAACCCATCTGTGAGTCAGGGAAGTGTTTATCCCAAGCATGTGAAAACTTCCCCCAGCATTATGGACAGATGAGAACAATTTGTTCCAACAGCCATGAAGGCGGCTGAAGCAGGCGCTCTGGAGCCCTTTGGGCTTAGTCAGACATCCAAGATGCCAAGTCCATCCACAGCATCCTGAGTCATCACCAGTCGTCCCGACTTTTGTCCTGCCACTGGACTTTGATGACTCTGGAAAAAAGAGTGAAGCTGATGACTCTGGGCAACTCTGCCTACTTAAATCCAATTCATGTGCAAGTCAAGACGTCACCCTGTAATGTGCTGGATCCTTTTTGAAAAGGAAGGACAGACTTTCTACATGAAGCTTTTCCTGACCCCTCCCCCCATTGTTAGTGCCCTCTCTCCTCAAAATACCTTGTATTTATTTTGCATTTATTCTGTATATAGTTAGATATGCACATATTGATCCCTCTCCCCACCTCCCTGTAGAATGTAAGATTTATGAGAGCATGTATACCTAGCACCTAGGACCACATCTGATGCTCAGTAGATATTTAATAGATTCTTGTCCATTGACGTCACTCCTTTGTTAACTCCAATGCTGAACATAGGACCTTATGAAGAAGTACATCAGGCACTGGGGGAGATTCAAAGCTCATATAAGACCTAGTTCCTGCCCAAAATTTATAGTAGGGAGATTTGATACCATATAGATAACTACAACATAACTATAACGTTATGTGATCTGTGCGTTTGTGAACTAATACATAGGATGTTTGAGGACTAGGAGGGAATCAATGAAGGCTTCCCAGAGGAGGTAACATTTGAGTTGGACTTTATAAAAACACATCCAAGATGAAGATGGGGACATTCAGAGCATAGGAGACAGCTGGGGGAAATGTGAGGACATAGGAAGGAACTGGGCATAGACAGAGAGCAGAGAGCTATCCAGTCTGGCTGGATAGTAGTGTGTTTAGAGGGGAGCATATGAGATAAGACTGGAAAAATAGGGTGACACCTGATTGTGGGGAGCCTTGGATGCCAAGCAGAAGAGTCTAAAATTTACATGAGAAACAATAGGGAGCTGTTGAAGAGTTTTCAGTGAAGAAATGATATTAGGCAGATATGAAGGTGGGAAAGTGATGGATCTGTATGGGGATTCTTGTTCAATTTGAGGGCAGGAGGGCTTCAACACTCCAATGGATCAGTTATCTCATTGGTCTGTGTATCTCCTCTAGGCTATTGCTCATCAGTGCCTGCTTCTCTGTGTAATTCTTGACCACATCTTCCCATAAGGGGCCTCCTGATGGAGCAAAGGTCTTTCTTGTATTCTTTTCACATTGCGGATGGTCCAATGGGTCAATGGTTTTTTGTCCCCTACTTTGTTTCTCTGGGGCATCTACTTACTGTAAAGAGAACATGGAGAAAGTTCCTTGCCTGTGGGGTGGAATGCTATGCTCTCAGAAGAAATGGAATAGATAATCACCCAAAGGGCAATGGAGAGGTCCATGAGGGAGATGGGTGGGGGAGCAGGTTGTAATCCTCTGCAAACAAGGAATTGCACAGGTGATGTAAAGTAAAGGATATCAGTGCACAGGAATGAAGAAGGCATTCCTGGGACAGAAGCAAGAATTCCCTGGGACAGTCATTTTCTCAAGTCCCACATCCCAAGCACCTTCTCGTTACCCACCCTACTCCACAGGCTCCCTCTCCCACTTCCTTCCTCTTGCTCTAGGCACTGTAATCAAATGAAGACAACAATCACTTCTGCAAACCACTTATCTGTCACTCCTCAGTGGCCCTACTGCCCCTCCCTAGGACTTCCCTGATCAAAATGCCTTCCAGCCATCACTCCCTTCTATATGTTTTTCTCTATTACAGTCTTTTCTGTTCTAGGCAGTTGGATGGCTCAGTGGGATAGAGTGTCAGACTTGGCATCTTCTTAAGTTCATTTTCCTGAGCTCAAATCTGGCCTTGGACACTAACTAGCTGTGTGAACCTGGGCAAGTCACTTAACCCTGCTTGCCTCAGTTTCCTTGTCTGTAACATGAACTGGAGAAGGAAATGGCAAACCACTTCAGTATCTGTGCCAAGAAAACCCCAAATGGGTTCAGGAAGAATCAGAAATGATTGAACAAAAAACAACAGTCTGGTGTAAACCCCTTGAGTGCAGGAACTGTCTTGCTTTGTTTGTTTCCTCAGTAGAGCTGGGCATACTTAATAAATGTTCCTTGATCATTTATTCATTCCCCAGAAAGAAATGAAATTTTATTGCCATATAGGACTCCTGGGACACTGAGCTCTAATAGGTGAGCTTTTGCCTTCTCTTGCTAAAAATTTGGCTTCTGCACCATGATCTGGTCATCTCCACATCACATTGCCACCATTGCCTTCATTGGAATCCTGAACTCTGACCCTTTGACTTTAACTTATCTTACCCAGAGCTAGTCCTCTCCACCACTTCCTGGCCATTTCCACACAGTACTGACACTCTTTCTGCAGTCTGTCTCTATGGGTCCTCTTGGCCCATTGGAATGTAAGATCACTGAGGGTGGGGAATTGCCTTATTTGCTTGTTTTTGTAACCCTAGTGCTTAGTATAGTGAGTGGGTGCTGTCTCTCTCTCTCTCTTTCTTTCTCTTCCTCCCTCCCTCTCCCCACCCCCTGTCTTTTCTGTCTATCTCCATCTATCAGTCTATGTATCTATCTATCTTTTATCTATCTACCTATCCATCCATCCATCCTTTGGTCTCTCTTTGTTATCTATCTACCTATTTTCTGTCTGGATCTGTTTCCTTCTATCTGTGATTTTCCGTCTCTATCTTTGTATCTATCTGTCTGTCTATTTTCTGTCTGTATATAAGTTTCTGTTTTCTGTCTGCCTTTATCTTTGTGTCTGTCTACATCTATGTTTCTTTCTGTCTTTCTGTTTCTATTTTTTGTCTGTCTATAGCTATGTTTCTGTTTCCTGTCTATCTGTCTATCCATCTAATCACATTAAGACTGACAAGCAAGGGGAAAGAAATTAAAGAGGGAGAAAAAAGGAAGAAGAAAGAAGAGAGTTGGAGTCTTGAAAACCAACTTTTGCTCACTTGACATTTGAGCTGTGAGCCAGACCAGACCCCTTGAATGGCTCCTAAACTTAGTATCTTAGGATCAGAGCATTGTCCACCTAGAGTCTTGGAGCTCTGGCATCTTAAGATTGTCATAACAGGGAGGTAAGATCACAACAGCCCTGTGCAGGGGTAAGAACAAGTATTGTTGTGCCCATTTTATGGATGAGGAAACTGAGGCCAAGAAAAGGGTACATTACTTGCTCAAGTGTGGGAGCTGGCAGATGAGCCCAGATGTTCATGGCCCAAGTTCAGGGCTCTTTTCTATTTGCCACATTGCATCCTGAGTTCCTTTTTAGACCTTGAGATACAGAATCATACAATCTCAGGGCTACTTGTGACTACACAAGAAAAAATCACTTACATCTCTATGTTTTATGCTCAATAGCGCTTTACAACTCTGATGTTTTATAGTTTGGCATTCTGTACCAAGACCTGCCCCCCTCACTCAGATGTTCTACATTCCCTCCAAACCCTGACATCTTGGGGTTCCAAGGCCTCTTCTAGTTCCGACCTTCTATATTCTAAGAGTGCTTTGCAAACCTTAAATTGCCCTATAAATAACAAACACTGTTATTATTATATGTTCCAGGGTTCCTTTGCAGGTAGGTGACTGCAAGTAAGTAGAGCTCAGGGACAGGAGTCAGGAAGATCTGAGTTGAAATCCAACTTCAGACATGTATTAGCTTTGTAACCCTGGGCAAGTTGCTTAATGGTATCTGCCTTAGTTTCCTCATCTGTAAAGTGGGAACAAGATCATCTACTTCCCAGGGTTGTTGTCAGAATCAAATGAGTTAACATAGGTAAAACACTCTGCAAACCTTAAAGCACTACATACATGTCAGCTATGATTATTACTTAGAAGACCAGCCCTGTGATTCAGGGGAATCAGCACCTGGAGGAGACATGGCCCCGCTCTCTCAGGGCCTTCAGTTCTTCTGGGAGAAGAAGATATTTGTTCAAAGCAATTAGGGACCCTCACAATGTCTTGAATAAAACAGATGAGTCTTGTGTATTTGACGATTTTTACTTGATTTGACTTCACAATGCAGCAAGTATTGTGTGGTATAGAACCTAAGAGAAAGGAGAAACCATGGAGAGCCAGAGTACCCTGGGACAGTTTCCTGGGATGGGGGGACTTGAGCTAGGTCTTGAAGGATGTGGGAGATTTCAATAAGATGAGGAGGAGGATAAATTAAATTATGTGACACTTCAAGGCTTACAAAGTCACAGGTATACATATACAAAATACATATATACATACGTGTGTATCTATATACATATGTGTGTATATATTTTTGTTGCTGTTTACGTCATATCTGACTCCGTGACCCTGTTTGGGGTTTTCTTGGCCAATTGGAGGGGTCTGTCATTTCCTTCTCTCCCTCATTTTACAAATGAGGAAACTGAGGCAAACAGGGTTAAGTGACTTACCCAGAGTCACACAGTTAGTAAATGTTTGAGACTGGATTTGAACCTAGGTCTTCCTGACTCCAGGACGAAGACTCCATCCACTGTACCACCTAACTTCCTCTGTGTGTGTGTATGTGTGTATACATATATATATATATATATATACACATATATATATACACACACACACACACATATATATATACATATATATACCACATGTATATATGGGCATGTGTACACATGTCTATTTATATATATCATATATATTGTATGTTCCATATGGATATATAACAATATATGAATATGTGTATATATACACACACACACACACACACACACACACATATATATATATATATATATATATATATATATATATATATAATTTGATACACTTCATTTGAGCCTCACAACGACTCTGAGAGATCAGAGCCATTATTATGCCCATTTTACAGATGAAAAAGCTGAGGCTCAGAAAAGTTAGGTGACTTGCCCAAGGTCACCTAGCTGATAGATATCTGAGTCAAGGTTTGAACTACAATCTCTTGACTCCAAAGCCATCACTCCATCTGAAATTAGAGATGTGATTTCTGTCCTTTTGGTTTATTTATTACATAACCTTCTTGGGCTTGGGGTGGGGGGGAATCTTTGTTTCCCCATATGTAATGACAGAGTTGGGGGTATTCTAGCAATCCAATAGGGAAGGGTGGAGGGAGAGGTGCCTATAATGTCATCACACACACACACAGAGAAAGGTAGATGGACAGATTCACTCCTGGACAGAAAGACAGGCAGCAGGCACACAGAAGGAGACAGACCAGGGTTGGAGGGAGATGGAGGGGAAAATATTTGGGGATTTTGCAGATGTGGAAACCGAGTGGGAGGGGAGGGCTGATGTTTGGGCTGATGGATGGGGTGGGAGAAGATGTGCTGGGTGAATGGTTGCAGGCTGTGGGGTGAGAGAATGTCCGGTGGGAAGCCTGAGACAGTGGGAAAGATTCTGACACTCCCTCCTTTACGTATCCCTGGCCCCCCACGGCCTACCCCGAAGCCTTGGTGGGTGGGGCTGGAGTAGGACAGGCAGACCATGTGTGAGCACCAGTGGGGGTGGGAACGGAAGAAAGCAGGGTTGGGGAGGTGGAGTGGTTTTCCTGCTGCTGCTGCTCCATCAGCCTCCTTTCTTTCTCTTCACAGCCGTTTCCAATTCTCCTCTTCAGGTTCACAGACTCTCCCAGATTTGCTCCAGAGTCAGTTCAGCCCATATTCAGGCCTCCCCAACCCCCAAAACCTGGTGGTTCCACCCCATTTAATTCAGTTCATCAAGTGAGTCATGTGCCTACTGTGTGCAAGGCCACATGCTGGGGATGCCAAGGTGAGAAAGGACCGAATCCCTTGCTCACAACAAGCTTACAAACTAATTAAGGTTGAGATATTCACATATAACTATAGTACAGTGTTTAATGGCATCAGAGCGTGAGAGGGACCCAAGAGAGAGGGGTGTGGGAGATTTGAAGGGAGAAGGAGCACTTTTAGAGGAGGGGAGCTGGGCATCCTTTGTGAGGGGCCTGATGGGGCACATCACCTAGGGAAAGATGTCAAGAGACAGACAGAGATGGAGCATATCCCAGGTATAGAAATGCATAGGGGGAATAGTTAGTAGGGGCCCCATAACTCGACCCTAGCCCAGCTTTTCAGCCTCATCTCATGCTTCTCCTCAAGCTGGACCCAATTCTTGTCTTGTCCTCTCTTGGAGTGGGCTGCTTCCTTGCCCCCAGTTACCACCCAAAGAAGTCTCTCCCCTTGCTTTCAGGCCCAGCTCAGGTACCACAGAGGTCCTTCCAAGCTGTTCCTCTCTCCTAACTTGCCCTGTTCCTCTGTCCATCCACAGCCTGTCCATCAAAGTCCTCCACACCTGGAACACATTCCCTCCACATCTTGGTTTAAGGCCCATGTTAAGTGCTACCTCCTCCAAAAAGCCTTCCTTAATCCCTGCTCCCACATCCCCAGCTAAAAGTGATCCCCCTCTCCTTGGATCTCCCTCTTTCAGTTGAGGATACCCACATATTTCCAACCACCCAGCTTCATAACTTCATTTTTTCTTTTGGCTTAGTCATTTTTCAATCGTGTCTGATGCTTCACTACTCCATTTGGAATTTTCTTAGCAAAGACACTGGTTTGCCATTTCCTTCTCCAGGTCATTTTATAGATGAGGGTTAAACTTGAGGCAAGCAAAGTGAAGTGATTTGCCCAGGGCCACACAGTTAGTATCTGAGGCTGGATTTGAACTCAGGTCTTTCTGATTCCAGGCCCAAACCTCTAGCCACCGCACCACCCAGCTGCCCTCACGGTCATCCTGATATCCTTCCTCTCCCTCACTCCACATGTCCAATCAGCTGCTGAGTCCTACCCATTCTCCCTCCACAGTGTCTCCTGCCTCCGACCCCTACTGTCCATTTACAGGACCACTACCCTCATTCAGGGCTTGCCACTTCTCCCTTGATCTCCTCCCGGATCTCAATGATTTCCTCACTATTCTCCCCATCCCTCTCCCTCTCCCGTCTGTTCTCCATACACTTGCCAAGACTGTCTTCCCTAAGCCCCAGATCTGACCATGACGCTCTCCCTCTAACAAATCTGCAGTGGGAGGGGATAAGAGGAGGGAATATGAGCATTTACATCTCACCTCCAAGGTTCAGGCACTGTGGTAAGTGCTTTTTACAACTATCTTCCGTGGTCCTCACCTCAGCCCTGGGAGGTGGGTGTTATTATATCCTCTCCATTTTACAGTGGAGGAAAACTGAGGCAAAAAGAGATTATGTGACTTGGTCAAAGTCGTACAGCAAGAAAGTTGGATTTGAAGTCAGGTCTTCCTTATGCCAAGTCCAGTGCTCTCTCCCCTGCACCCCTTCACTGCCTCTGGTGGTTCTTCTTGGTTTCCAATGGCCTCAAGGATCAAATATAAATTTGATCTCCTCGGGCATTTCAAGTTCATTCCAATTAAGCCTACCTTTCCAGCAGTCCTCTGGCACATTACTTTCTTTCACCATTCTATGGTGCAGTCTAACCACCCTGCTAAAGTAACTTACTCCATGGCATTTAATCTCTCATCTCCTTGCCTTTGCACAGGCAGTGCCCCCTGCCATGCTTAGAAAGCCATTCCTATGCCTCTTAGACTAGCTTCTTCCCTTCACATCTCAGTCTGCCTCCTAACTAAGTCCTATCTGATCCCCACCTCCCCATCCCCCAGGCCTCACCTGTTGAAATGATTTTATATTTCCTTCACATACATCTTCTCTTTACTTATCTGCATATGTGTTACTTTCCACCTAATAAATTGCAAAGTCTCTAAGGGCAGGGTCTGTGTAGCATCTTTGCAAACCTAGTGCTGAGCACATGGAGGGCTTTGATATAGTTTCTGAATTGGAGTGGCTCACATCATGCTCGAAGCTGGAAAGGTGAGTTAGAGCTGGTTGAGCTGGACTTTCAAAGCCAACCAACAGGTCTGGATTTGCTCCTTTAGTCAATGAGAGCCTGTGAAGGAGTCTTGGACAGGTGTATGGGGGTGGGGCAGGGATGTCATCCAGACTGGGAATGATGGAGAGGTTCTATAGAAAAAACCCCACCCCCACTGGGCTGCTCCTGATCCTCCCCCCCCCCCCACTCTCCCAAGGGCTGTGTCCCATGTGTTCCTAGCAGGTGGGGGAGGGGCTCCTCTCTTTCTCAGACCCCAGGCTTTTGACTGGGTCCAATATAGTACTTCAGGATCTCCAGCTGGAAGGAGATTCAGAGGGTATCTAGCCCAACCTAGCTCTCTTGGACAAGTATCCTCAATGCAGGCTTCTTTCATGGGGTCAGTGAATTTGTTCAAAGACCTCCCACCCCTGAACACAGGATTCTAGGCTGTCAGGGATGGAAGGGAACTTAGAACTTTTACTGATGAGGAAACTGAGGACCACAGAGTGGAAAGGACTTGCCCAAAGTCACCAGCACTGTCCTGAAACTTCAGGCCTCCATAAAGAAGGCTTGGGCCCCCAGAGGTGGATAATTACTTCCAGATCTATCACTATGGCATTGTTCTGGATCTTATCACAGCCACCTTCCAGGCTCAGGCCCCTGCTAAACTCACTTCATCACCTGGAGTTGGGGGTGGGGCTAGCAGGGACAAGGGCGGGGTAGGCCCACGGGGAAGCCTGAGTCAGGCACATCTGGATGGATATGGCTTTGGCCCATAGAACTGAGGACTGACCAAAGCTATGGGAGAGAACAAAACAGTTACGATTTAACCTGGATTGTGTGTTCCTCTCAGACTAGCTTCAGAGGGCAGGGCTCCTCCCCGAAAGTGGGGTCCCCCATGTCTCTCCCTTCTGGGCTCTAGAACTAAATGACTGGTATGTTTGGTATAACCTCTGCTCCACACAGGGAGCCTTAGGACTTGCAAAAGCAGACAAATTGGGACAGATTCTTTTTTTTTTTTTTATAATGACATGACCTGCACTTGACTTTGTTTTGAGTGAGGGCTGTGCAGGTCACCAACCTCACTTCTCCTCCAGAGCCATCTGAATCCAGTGACCAGATATTCATCAGGATGACTGGAGATGACCCAGGATGAGACAATTGGGGTTAAGTGACTTGCCCAAGGTCACACAGCTAGTGAATGTCAAGTGTCTGAGGTGAGATTTGAACTCAGAACCTCTTGACTCTCCACTGCACCACCAAGCTGCCCCGGGACAGATTCTTAGGAAATGGCCTCTACCTACTGTGTAGAGAAGCCAGGACCATCAGTGGTTGGAGCGGTTGGGCCATGTGAAGGGTAGAGCAGGCCTAGCCCTCTCAGTCAGAACCAACAGCTGTGGGAAGGGTTTCACTATGACTGGCCTAGGGACAGTTCACAGGCACTGGGCCAGGTCTCCTGGTAAGCCTTGGGGGACTGAAGGTCGGATGTGTAGGCTGGGGTTGCGCTTGGTAATTGTCAATAAAGAATTTCCTTTTTCTTCTTAGTTAATGGGGTTTTTAAGAGGGGCATATCTATTGAGTTCTGGAAGGCAGGCCATCACCTTGATGGGTTTTTTTTTGCACACACCCACTGTGTGACCTTGGACAACTCTATTCCCTGCTCCTGTTCTAAGCTTCCTTCTCTTTAAATGAGGGAGTTAGTTGTACTAGAACACAGGATTGAATGTTTTTTATGTCCTGGACCACTTTGGCAGGCTAGGGAAACCATAGACCCCGTCTTGGATTATATTTTAGATGCATATAATAAAATGTACAGGATTACAAAGGAAATTATATATTTAAATATTATATTTATGTAACATATTTAAATATATGCAATTGCATGTAAATGTAGTTTACTAAAATATTTTTTTACAAAACAAAGTTCACTAATGCCAGGTTAAATATCCCTGCACTAGGTCTCACCAAGAGATTTTTCATCTTTAAGATTTGATGTTCTAAGGCCATAGCCAACTGTAGTATTCTGTGTTCTAAGGCCCTTTCCAGCTCTGACATTGTATGTTCTAAGATCCCTTCTAGCTCTGACGTTTCTACATTCTTGGGCCCCCTCCCAAATCTGACATTCTGAGTTCTAAGGGCTCTCTCAGTTCTGACATTCTGGGTTCTAAGGTTCCCTTCAGTTCTGTCATTTTACATTCTAACTGTTCTTTGAAGCTCTGCCATATTTGTATTCCTCGTCTGAGCGAACATGGAATGCTGACGTCATTGATTTTCTTTTGTTTGGAGCCAAGCAATATCCACTGGGCACTGGGAGCAGGGTGTATGAGGGGACGGTGGGAGGAGGCCACTTGGAATTTATTCTGGCTCTGCACCCTTAGCTGTGACCTGGGTGGGGCTGTTGGAGGTTGTGAATCAAGGTCCTGGAGCCCCCTGAGGTCTCAGTCCTCAGGGGGGAGGGGAAGGAATGTGGGCAAGGGAAAAGAAGCAAAGACCTAGATTTCAGGAATGGATGAGACAGGGGAGGGAGGGAGGGGAGGTGTGGAGGGGGCTGCTGAGAATATCCCCTGTCCTGTTGAGGGGGCCCTCACCAAATAAACAACCCATCAGATCACACACCATAAAGTCATTTATTCTAGGAGCTGGAAAGGACTTCAGAGAGCATCTCTCTGGCCTAATCCCCAAGCAGGGCAATGTCCTCTCCATAGTATCCCTCTCTGACTGAGTCATTTAGCGTTTGATTGAATACCTCCAGTGACATGCATCTCATTCCCTCTGTAGGCATCCTGTTCCATTGCAGGAAAGCTCTGAGTGTTAGATAGTTCTTCCTTGTCACTGAGCCCAAGTGACTCCCTTGGATTCCTTTTCCATCCCACCCCTCACCCCATTGGTTCTAACTCTAGGACCAGCCAGACTAAATTAAATCACTTTTTAAAGGCAGATCCTTAAAGAAAGCTATCCTTCTCCAGCTAAATATGCCGTTTCCTTCAGCTATGGTATAGTATCTCATCCCCTCTCCGTCCTGTTCACCCCTCCTCGGGACATATGTCACGGTCTTAGCATCCTTTCAGAAACTTGGCCCCAATACTCCATGCCGCTGTGCAGGCACACATAGCCCCTTGAATCAGCCACTTCACCAAATGCTAATGGTGCTGGGGAAGAAACTTGGGCCTGGGAACCAGAAGGCCTAGACTTGATCCTCCAATACTCTCCCCTCTTCTCCCTGCTATGGTACCAAAAATATGCTTTCATACTTGGATGATTGGAGCCTCAAAGAAATATCCAGAATCATGATAACGGCAGCTAGACAGCCAAGTAGATAGAGTATGGGACCTGGCATCAGAAGACCCCAAGTTAAGTCTGGCCTCAGAGGCTTCCTAGGGTTACCTTGAGCAAGTCTCTTAAACTGTTCCTGCCTCAATTTCCTCATTTGTAAGATGGGGGTTAATAACAGCACCTAACTCATGGGGTTGTTGCAAGCTTCTGCTATTGTTATCATGAATTTGTTGTTACGTGACCAAGTCGAAAGCTCACTGGGCCTGGAGATCCAGCCTGGCCTCAGACGTTCCTTAACTGTGTAACCCTGAACAAGTCCTTGACCGCTACGTGCCTCAGTTTCCTCATCTGTAAGAAGTTGTTGATCATAGTACCTACCTCATAGAGCTGTTGTAAGGATCAGATGAGATAACTGCAAAGTTCTTGGCAAACCTCAAAGCACTATGTGATTTTAATTATAATTATGATATATAATTATAACTGATTTAATTATAATTCACCTCTCTGTAGCTCTTTAAAGTACATAAATAAAGCTCTGTGTGGACAGTAATGTGGGTGGGGTGTGGGGGAGCAGCAGGGCAAAGATCATCCCATTTTACAGATGGGAAAACTCCAAGGAGGGCAAAGGCATTGCCCAAGGTCTCACAGCTCCTTAAGGACCTAGCTGGCTGACAGGCTCGGTTTAACCCTTGCTCAGGGACACAGGTAGTAAGCAGCCTCAAGATGTCAGCTGCAGATGTCCAGGAAACTGCTGGGAGACCCCAAACAGCAGGGAAACCAGAGCCAAGTCTTGTTTTAAATCCAATTCTCTTTCCTGATGCCATCTCTGCCTTCGAGCACAAGGGGGATGAGAGTTTCTTCTCCCTATGCTCTCCTTTTCCAATAGCACCTAAATCATTGGAGAATGATAACTGAGTGAGGCTAATGGCCATAAAATGGATTTATTAGGGCTGGGTTATCTGCCCCAAGGAGGAGAGAACATGGCCCTGGGCCCCTGCCGTGGTGCCGCTGCTGACAGGCTGCAGCAGAGCTCAAATATGGCATTACACTGAGCAGGACTGGCCTGGTCAGAAGTCAGGGAGGAACACTTACTTTATTCTGTCAGGGCAGAGCTTAATGGGTGACGAGACTCGGGCCGCCATTGCTCAAGCTCGCGAGCTGGAATCACAGAGTGCAAGATCACAAAACCTGAGAATCCTAGAACACTAGAGAATGACAGGATTTTAGAACAACAGACTCATCAGATCATAGAAACAGAATCTGACAGCCTGGAGAACATTGGAACTGGAAGGAACCTTAAACATAGACTGCTAGAATAGACTATCAGGGCTGAAAGGAATCTTAGAACATAGACTGCTAGAATAGACTATCAGGGTTGGAAGGAACCTTAAACACAGACTGTTAGAATAGACTATCAGGGTTGGAAGAAACTTTAGAACATAAATTGTTAGAATACACTATCAGGGCTGGAAGGAACCTTAGAACATGAAATGTTCAAGTGGGCAGGAGCCTTAGAACAAAGAATGTTAGGACATGAGCTTTTGGAGCTTCAAGGAGAAGACAGAAGGTTAGAATTGAAGATGCCTTAGAAGGTAAGATGTTAGAATATAGAAATGTCATAGAACCTAAAATGTTAGAATTCATAGGGATCTTAGAAGATTAAAAGTCTGAGTTGGAAAGGACCTTAGAGCATATAGTATTAGAATTGGGAGGGAACCATAACACATAGAATGTCAGAGCTGCAAAGGTCCTTGGAACACAGGAAGGAAGCAAACAAACATTTATTAAGCACCCACTACATACCAGGCACTGTGCTAAGCACATTACAGATATTATCTCATTTAATCCCCACAACAATCCTGGGTGATAGGTGCTATGATGATCCCCATTTTACAGATGAGGCAACTGAGGCAGATGGAAATGGTTAAATGACTCGCCCAGGCAGTCGCACAGCTAGTGTCAGAAGCTAGCTTTGATACGAGGTCTTCCTGACTGCAGGCCCAGCCCTCTGTCCACTTCACCCACCCAGCTGTCACAGAGTGCCAGAAGTCAGAAGTCCTTAGAGATTATTAGCCTAGCCCCAATCATCTGACAGACGAAGAAAAGGCTGTCAAGAGAGGGAAAGGGTCACCCAGTGAGTCAATGGCAGAGCTGCAGGTCGGCCTGCTCCAAGGAGCTCAGAACTGTAGAAATGGGATCTCCTACTTGCTCCCCTTCTAACACTCTTTCTGCAGACCCCCTAAGTCTCTCCTCCCTGTCAGTGTCCTCTCAGCTGCAATGTCTGGGTCATAGCAGGCCTGGGCTTTGTAACGTGACAGCTTGTCCCTGGGAGGATTGGGGAATAACAAACCTAGGTCTGATTCCCCTTCCTCTTCTCCCCCTCTATTTATTCTTCCGGGTGTTGCTCAGTTTTTCCCTCGGGTCTTATCTGTCAGATCCCAGCCTTTCCCACCAAACTAATCTCTGGGTCCCTTTCTTTTCTCCCTGACTACAGATGCTTGGGACTGTGTCTGAATGGGTTATATTTGTAGTTTCTGCAAGAAAAAATGGCTGCCAAAAATTAGATATACACATATATTTATTTTTTTCAGGAAGAAAATATTTAAATTCATTCCTTGGCCACATTAAAAAATATATATACACACATATTTATTATTTTTAGGAATAAGATATTTAATTGCATTCCTTGGAACAGCAAGGTGAAGTGGTAAGAGTATAAGCTGAGAGTGGTAAGGAATTGGGAGTGGAGGATTTGTGTTTGAATTTTACCTCTGATACTTAGCTGTGGACCCTCAGAAAAGTTTTTTCTTAACTTTTTAAAGTTGCAGTTTCCTCATCTACACCATGAGGATTAACACTTTCATTGATTCTTTCACAGAGTTGTTATTGCTATCCACTGAGATGATGCATATAAACAGACACAAACAGGCTTTGTAACTGTGCTGTCTGTGCACATAGGAATCATGCATAGACAGGGTGTCCCAAAAGTGTTAGTGCAGTTTTAATCTTTTAAAGTTTGGAACTAGTTAAATGACTTTAAGCAAAAAAAACTTTAAAAAAGCAAAAAGTTTAAAGTAGCTCAGAGACTTTTTGGGACACCTTATTCATATTCATGCACACACACATATATGTGTGCATGTATATACATATGTGTATTTAAGTATGCATAAATATATATGAATATATATTACATATGGATATATGTGGATATACATTATATATTATATATGGATATATTATATATGGAGATATACATTATATATGGAGATATATATTATATATGGAGATATATATGTATATAGTTAGGTGATGCACTACTTACTTAGATCCATGTAGTGAGAACCTAGAAGAGATGAGCAGTTTGGCACAGGATTTGGGTCAGAAGCTGAAGTGTGCTGGAGACAACTCCTCCAAGCACATGAGAGCTGATTGCTCAATGTTCAAGATGAACATTTACCCTTTGGAAACTGGCAAAGGCTTCACATCAGGACTTGGTTTATCATTCTTGCTGATCATCTATCTAGACTTAAGAAGATGGTGAGCAAAGTGTGTTGTGTGTAAATTCCCCCTCCCACTCACCCTCAGAGAGCTGGTTGTTAAACATTTCCCAACCCTCCCTCAGAGAAGATTTTGTAGTCCTTATTAGCTGTTCTGAGCAGCAATCCTAGTCTATGTTCAAAGCTTCCTTCCACCTCTGAAATTCAGATTCTAGCATTCTCTAAATCTGGGAAAGTCTATCTTTCTAAAAGCATGGCATGAAAGATGAAATATGAGACTAGTTCCCTGCCACCCCCCAGCTTTGTAGAAATGTGAGGTCCACAAGTGTTGCACATTGCATATATTGCCAAATTTTCTCAATGATTTGATCAGTTTTGATGAATTTTCCCCCTTCCTTTTCTTTATTTTGTCTTAACAAAATGCGATTTGTTATATGAGATGACTTTGTGGGAGGTGAAGTGGGAAGGATACAGGGAAATTGTGATGTTAAAAAAAAGACATCAATAAAAACTTATTTTAAAAAGAATTGCTTTAGAATTCTGTAACCATATGGGATATTAAGACTCTCAAAATCGATAATTCTGAGACCCTGGGATTCCAACTTCAGAGCTTGACCAGGGCCGGCTCATAGCCCATTCCCACAGTAAGCTCTCCTTGACTGAATAAGGCAAATGCTCAGCCCTGGACTGTCACAAGAGAAGCTGGAATAACTGATCTCTAATGTCCCTTCCCTTCTAACATACTGCTATTCTGTTTTCAGTTCTAAATCCTATAAAATTTATGAAAACCTCTCCACCCCCTTGCCCTTTCTCTCTCACTCTCCCTTCCTCCCTCTTTCCTCCCTCCTCTCTTCTCTCTCTTTTTCCTTCCATCTGTCTCGCTTTCTCCTTCTCTCCTGCCTTCCTTCTTGTCTCTTCTCTTTCTCCCTTTTCCTCTCCCCCTCCCCCTTTCCTCCTTTCTCTCACTCTCTTGAGCTGAATGGAAAGAGGAGCAGGGTGGCCTCTTGGCTGTGGATGCTACATTTGTTTTGGCTGATGTTCAGGGTCCTGTCAAAAAGACCCTAGGGAAGACCAGAAACCCTTTGGATTGAAGGAACAAGTTTAGCCATAAAAGGGAGAGCTAGCTGGAGGGCTTATATGGATCAAGTGAAGTTTTCTTGAGGATGGGGGAGAAATGGGCACATTAGTAGGTAGGAGGGAAGCAGCCAACAAACATAGAGTGATTGAATATTAGGGACTGGTGGTCTCAGTAAGAATGATGAACAGGATTTGGCATTGAAAGGTAGAAGGAAAAGAAGAATGATAACAGATTGTGACCAGATAAGGGAATTTAAGAATTCATTTATACAAAAGTGGTACATTTATGGGTGATAGAAAGATCAGGAGTATAGTTCTGTGTGCAGCTATGTTGCAGAACTGGGAGAGTGAAGGAATATCAGTGTGTTTGTTGAGGTTTCCTTATATGGGAATAGAAGCTGAGGAGAAGAAAGACTGTGAACCAGCCATGAAGGAAGGGCAGCATTCTGGAGATCAGTGGATAACAGCTAGCAGAATTTTGATTGGATGGTAGATATGGATTGAGTGAACTACAAAGGAGGAAAGGTTCCTGAGTGAAGGGGGTAGAGGGAGAGGCTGGAGGTGACCTTGAGGAGCAAAGAATGTCCCAACTCCCCCTTCTCGACTGGTGAGTTAGGGATGGGGAATGAATGAAAGTGTGATCAGTACTAGAAAGGGATGCCAAGATGGTTGTATACCATCAGGATGGAGGTCCCATTGAGGAGAAGCAAACAACAAGAAAAACGAGGATAAAATTTAAAATGAAAACAAGTTTACTTAGGGAGCTTCCAGAGACCACAGTTCAATGGGATGGGCAGATTTAGATGGAGACATTGGGGGGTGGGGTTGAGGGAAACGGAAATAAGGGAACAGGTAGAGGGAGGATGAAGAAAAGGATTTGTATAGTGATAGCAGGGTTTCAGGATCACAGGGATGAGGAGGGTATGACCAGATAGGAATTTGTTAATTATTGAAGAATGCATTCGGGAGGGTTATTCACATTGCTAGGGGTTTGGCCTTGGGGTGATATCCTCTTGGTGTTTGGCAGCTCAGGGGAGAGAGACACTTGGGGAAACTGAGGACAGTATTTCTGTCCTATCCCTACAGGACATTCTGTCTTATTCATGGCAGACCAAGCCAGGAGATAGGCAAAGGAAGCAAAAAGGAATAGGGTCTCTTTGCCCCTGCAGGCAGAAAAGAGCCCCTGCAAATAGGAGACCTGGCACATGATGAAAGGGCATCTGTCTGATTCCCTGCCAATGGGAAGAAGAAATGTCAGGAGAATGGTGACGATGGAAGGGTATCTCTTTGGTCCAATATTACTTTCAAGGACACCACTTATCCTTCCCAACTCCCAGTTGAGTAGGTTTGGGACAGGTAGAGTTGGAGGGTATGGTAGGCAGGACAACCAGGTGGAGGCATGCAACAGACAGTTAGAGATGTTGGATGGGTGGGCAGAGGTCAGCAGCAAAGTTCTGGATCTGGAAATCGCTATCAAGGGGGTAAAGGGAGATGTGGGGATGGATGAAGCCATGAAAGGAGAGAGTACCGAAAAGCAGATAGAACTTTGAGCAAATGCTTACTGCTGAGAGCTGGAGAGAGGAGCCCAAAATAGAGCCCAAGGAAGTGGTGGAAAAAGAAGGACTGAGGATGCATCCCACAGTTCCTACCCAGGAGGCCACCTTCTTTGTTAGGTCTGGTTCAGGAATGCCAATCATGATAGAGGTGTTTTATACATTCTGAGCAAGCCTTCACCAGCAAGATCATAGGGGTTCAATATTGAGATGAACATAAAAAAAAAATTTAAACATTTGAAGACTTTAAAATTTATAAAACTCTTTATATGTAAATTACTTCATTTGAATCTCACAACAATCCTGTCAGGTGGGTATTATTCATATTTTGGCTCCATTTTACTAAGAAGGTGCAGAGAAGTGATTGGCATGCCTATAGTCACACACTGAGTGTCAAAGACAGAATTTAAATACAGGTTTCCCTGACTCCCCATCTAGCACTATGTACTATGCCAGATGGTCTACATGTTACCTGACCACTGTAGGCTTGTTCCAGCCTTGGATCAGAGAAATTAGAACTGAAAGGAACCTTGGACCCCTTCTTGTCCACCCCCTCCTGGTCCACCCCCTCCTCATCCCATTATACAGACAGGAAAACTGAGGCCCAGAAGAGGAAAGGGATTTGCCCAAGATAATAGATAGGAAGTAGCAGAGTTCAGATTCTCAGACTGCTAATTGAATGCTCTTCCATTATCCCAAAGCTGGATAGGACTGCATCCAAGCTACTTATTAAAACCTCACCCATCTTTCAAGGCCCACCTCCAGTAGCTAGTTTAGTTGGAATGTAGGGTATGTGAAGGGGAGTAGTATGAGATAAGGACAGGAAGGTTGGAGCCAGACTGGGAACTGCCAAGGCTGCTGAAGGGAGTGTAGGGGTTTTCACAGGGATGCCCCATCCCCATGCACTTCCTCTGCCCTATTGTGAACCCTCTGTCTGGAGGAGAGGAGCCCCAGTCTTAGCCACGGCTGGAGCTGAGCTCATCCCTCGACCCCCATAGTTGCCATTGGAGGAGGAGGGACCTTCTCTGTTCTCTCTCATCACATGCCAACTGCCTTTTTTTTGTAGTCTGTATCTGTGATTTATGTGAAATCCTTGTGGACAGGGACAGTGTTTTTACCTTCCTTCGTAACCCCGCTACTTAGCACAGCTTAATAATGCTCATTGCCTGTGTGATTTCTGTTCCTGTGTAGACAACTCCCAGTGAGGGAAACCATCTCCCAGTGTAAGTGAGCTTCAGTTTCCAGTTTATAGTCTCAGAGAGTTCCCCAGGGCACTGAGAGGGTCACTCAGTCAGTATGATGAAAGGCAAGACTTGAGCCCAGGTCACTTTGCCCCTGACACCAAAAAGAAAGTCTTCAACCTCAAAGTTCTTGGAATTGTCAAGTCATTTGACGTCAGGAATAGATAGAGTTTTATTGATGGAAACGATACTAAAGAAATGCATTACCATCTACTGTGCTGTGATACTCTTAGGTGCAGTGGATCTTTCCATCTAACTTGCAGATGAAACTTCTTACATTTGTTGCCGCTGAAATGAAAATGTGAGCTCTCTGAGGTCAGAGGCTGTCTTATTTTTTATTTGTATCCCTAAGGCTAGTACAATACTTTACACATAGTGTGCACTTAAGAAATGCTTCATACATACACCAGGATCCTTTGCAATGCCCACCATTGTCAAGTATGATGAGGGCCATGGCTGCTGAAGAGGGGAGAGGCACCATCATAGTGCTCACCAACTCTACTGACCCAGCTTCAGTCATAAGCCTGACCTCCCTGGGATTGTGATAATGTGAGATATTGGAAGGAAGTGGCCAACTGATGCCTGGGACCAGAGGTCTCTTTCTTCATACAGCCTTTCTGACTCCCATTCCCATCCATCCTGCAATCTCCTGCCTTATGATCAACTGGTACTACTCCCATCTTATGGAAACCAAAATCCCACTTCCTGATCCCTTAATTCCTGTGATTCAGAGTCACCTTCTGCTTCTCCTCACTTCTTCTTCTTGTACTCTCAACTCTATGCAGTTTAGCCCTCACCTCCCCCAGGAGGCAGTGAGGTACCCCAATCAGAGGACATGAGTTAAAATCCTGCCTTTGAGACTTTCTGGTTGTGTGTTCTTGGTCAAATCATTTCCTTCTCTGGGTCTCATTTTCTTCATCTGTAAAATGAGGGGCCTGGACTAGATGACTGCCTTCAACTCTAGATTTATGATCCCATAATCCCAGCTTCAGGCATCTTCTGTCCATCTCATCTACCACAGAGGCTGTCTTAGCTGAAAGCCCCCTTCCCCTCTTGTCATGCTCTTTAGGGCTGGCTAACACACCGGGTGAGCTGGAGGTGTTATCACAGTCATTGCTGCCACTTCCAACCCCTCTGTTGGCCGCCACCAATGGCTTCTCCTCCTTTGAGGTTCATCCTGTCCATTTACATCACTAAGTAGATCCTAACTGCTGTCTTCTACCCACCTTTCTCCTGGTGTTCAGTACTTGGTTCATTCTCCATCTCCATCTAAACCCCTGACTTTTGATTAGTGAATGCTCCCTTGAACACTGGCCTCCCATAGCCTGTCTCCACTCTACCTGAGTCACTCACAGTATATTTAAACACCCCAGACTTCATTATCATACAAAACTGTTCTATCTCCAAAACTCGACTGAAATTTCCATCTGATCAGAATTTTCTCTCCTTCCATCTCTCTCTCTCTGCCTCTCCCCTAAACCTATTTTTAACCTCACCTCAAATGAGTCACTTAAACCTGTTTACCTCAGTTTCCTCATCTGTTTTGGAGGAGATAGCAAACCACTCCCACATCTCTACCAAGAAAACCCCCAATAGGGTCATGGAGAGTCAGATGTGACTGAAACAACTGAACGACAAGGTGCAACCTCTACCCTTCCCTCTTCTCCTGGTCCATCACCCTTGCTCACATCTTAATTTCTTCCCTTTTGTGGTAGGACTCTGTGGTTGAAAAATTATGCATTTTCTTTCATCCTTCATCCCTCTCTCTCTTATTCTACCTTATTCTGCCTCAATTCATACTCTTGTCAATCTTCAACCCTTCCCTTCACTCAGATAGCCACTTGGGCCCTCATCATGTCTCACCTGGAATGTTACAACAATGTCATAATTAGACTTGCAATGTCTAGTTTCCTCCTCTTCGATCCATCCTCTATACAGTTGCCAAAATCATATTTCTAAAGCACAGGTCTAAGTCATTACACAAGAAACTTAAATGGTTCCCTATTGCCTTTAGGATAAAGTAACAACTTTGATTGGCATTTAAAATTCTTTGCAGTCTGACTCTAGCCTGTTTTTCCAGGATTACTGAATCTTAATATCGTTTCAAATACTTTATGTTTCACCTAAACTACTCTATTTTTTGCTCTCCAAACTCCACATTCCATAACCTGCCTTCATAACTTTGTACGAGTAGCTTCTGTGCCTGGAAGGTTCCTTCTCACCTCTTCCTCTTTTAGTCCCTACCTTCCATTGCGTCTCAGCTCAAGTGCCATTGTTTACAATAAATCCCTCCTGGCTCCCTCCCCAAATGACAGAGTTTATTGGGGACATTTTGTATCTCCCAGCCAATTGTAAATTCTTTAATGGCAGAGACTGACTTTCAATTTATTTTTGTGTCTCCAGGATCAAGGATAGTGTCTTGCACATGGCTGGTGATAAATCCTTGTTGATCGATTGAATTGGAGACCTGGGCTAACCCCACAACATCTGCTTTATCTCCTACTTCCCAACTGCTGGACACTACTATAGTCAGTCAGCAAGCATTTATCAGGAAGTGTTGGGAGAATGTTCCACAACGAAGCCATCTGGGTCCACTACAAAGTCATGCTATCCAGCCTCACTGGGGACTTCAAGAATTCACAATTCTCAGGATCTTCCTTAATTGACTCTATCATATTTCTTTCAACTGCTCTTTCAAATCTTCACCTCAAGCCCCCCAAATACTGTTGACCACTCTCTCTGTCAAAGTGTTCTCACCTCTCTTGGTTTCTTTGATATTTTTCTCTTTCCTAGTTGTTCTTCTACCTATCTGACCACTCCTTCTCTGTCTTCTCTGCTGGTTCATCATCTGCTTCTTGACCCCTAAGAATGGGGTTGCTTAGGGAAAGAAGAATGAGTGGGTGGAGAAGTAGTGGTGACCAGGAGTATCTATCTTTCTAGGAATTCAGAGGTAGTAAGTTTAAAAGACTGTTTATTCTCAACCCCCATGCCCCAGCCCATACGGACAGACCTGAGCATATTTGCAAGGCCAAAGTGAAGAAACAGAGAGGAGGAGATTGAAGATCTATAAGGATAGCCAATTGATTTTCCCAGGCAGGGAATGAATCTTCAGCTGCCATACTTAGGAGCTTCGAGAGTCGAAGCAATTTTCTTGAACTTTATGATTTTCAGTTTCCTCAACTGTAAAATGAGAATTAAAATTTCTTGTGCTAGTTACCTCCCAGTTATAAGGGAAACATTTTATGAATCCTAAACCTTTATGAGAGGATGCATAAAAGGGGAAAGGATAGAAAGGAGAGCCGGAAAGAGCCAGGTTCAAGTGTCATCTTTGATATATATTGTGTGACACAGAACAAATCATTTAACCCCTCAATGCCTCAAGCTGAAGCATTCTAAGACTATTGGCTGCAGAAAAGATTTGTGGGAGTTTGCCTACACTCCTGAATTTACAGGTGTAGACCAAAGTGGGAGGCTGCGGCAAGAGTTCTTTATAAATGCTGAGCATCATTATGGGACTAAGGAGACGATAACTAGAATGAGGTTATGGAGGAAACAAGGCTGAGCGAGAGGGTGCAGGCTATGGGTTAATCCAATAAAGAAAGAAGACCATCTTTTCTTCTGAGATTGAAGAGAAAAAGAGGGGTTCTATCCCTCTGGTGTAGAGAACAGTACTCTGCGTACAATAAATACCTAATCAACAGAGAGAAATATAAAGCTAGAGATGGATAGATAGATGAAATGTATGTAGATATAGATAAATGAATGGGTGGATAGATGGATGGATATGGATAGATGGATGACTGGGTTGATGGATAGACAGATGGATAGATAAGGCTAGGGATGGACAGATAGATGATATAGATATAGATAGATGAATGGTATGTATAGATAGATGGATGCTAATTAAATTGAATTGACATGACATCAGGTTTTGGGGGCAGGGAAAGTACTCTTATTGCTCCCACCACCTCCCCAGGAGGGAAGTGTCTCATTCACAGTCCTGGTGGTCACTCAGATTTGGAATAGGAAGACCTGAGTTCAAATCTATCTCTGATACTTTCAAGCTGTGTGACCTTGGGCATGTCAAGTTCTTTCAACCTCAGTTTCCTCATATGTAAAAGGGGAAATATCACCTGTGGTACTTACCTCTGAGAGGGGTGGTGAAGCTTCAATGAAATAACATTGTGAAGAACATGCTAAAGCAAGTTGTATCAGTTGTCATCTTAATTTCCATAATATAGTCATGATGCAGTAAAAAGAGGCTGGAATTTGGAGTCAAAACTTGGTTCAAGATTCAATGGTGAAACTACATATCTATGTGACCTTGGGAAAGTCAATTCTCTTCCCTGACTCAGTTTCCTCATCTGTAAAATATGGGATCACAGGAAACTAGATGAAGAGTTATAAGTCCAAACTCCTTCTTTGACAACTGAGAAGGTCCAGAGAAGTGACTCATCCAGGGCCACATAGCTAGCAAGTGCTGAGGCAGTATTTGAACCCATCTTCCTGACATCAGGTCTATCCACTTCTATCCACTGCAGTCACCTTTCTGCCTTAAGGGCTTAGTCTAGAATCTAGACTCCACATGGCCTCTAAGGTCTCCCCTTTCAGCTCGGACATTCCATTTTTCCATGCAAAGCTAGCAGGAATGGGAAGAATAACTTGGGTTTGCTAGCTGTGACTTGTCACAGCCTGCCTTTCTCTAAGCCTCAGTTTCCTCTCCCATGAAATGGGAGTAATCCCTCCCTAAAGAAATGGGAATAAGTGGGGAAAAATACCTTGTGCTACCTAGGATTATGAAGAAACTATTTTGTAAATTTTAAACTCTCCAGGTTAGGCTGCATGGGGTAATAGAGAGGCAGCCTGGGAGTCAGAAAGTCCTGGGCTTAAAGTTTAATCCCTGAAGGTTGTGGAGGCTCTAATTAGGTTATGGAGAGGAAAGTACCTTTCAATATGCCATATGAAAAACACCAGCTTTTTGGCCAGTGGTCCAAATTTCAGCTCTATTTGTTATTAGCTGTGTGATTTTGGTCAGGTTGCTTTTCTCCAGGTCTCAATTTCCTCTTCTGCCCAATAAGTGTGACTCAGAGATGTGCTGGAACCAGCTATCACTGGCTTGTGGGAGGCAGAAACCAGCAATAGCTACAAATAAGGGCTTGATTTATGGTTTGACTGATGGTTCGGACTGAAGAGAGTGATGGAGAAAAAGCTAACAATACAGATTCAATTTAAAAGCATGTGTGCGTACATGCCTCCTCCCCTCTCTCCCTCTCCTCATGGGCTGGTTGTTAAACACTTACTAGCACACCTGTGTATTGTTCATGGACACTGCTTAGGCTCAGCAGGAGTATAACAGAAGGCTCAGGTAAGGAGTCCCTCACCAGATCGGAGGATAACTCATCATTAATAATGACGCCTGGCGTTTGTATAACACGTTTAAAGTCTGCAAAGTGCTTTATGTATCTCATCTCAGCTGAGCTTCATAACACTCACGGATTAGAGGATCTCTAACGTCCCTTCCGGCTCTAAATCCCACTCACTTCATGAGAATATCCAGGCTAGAAGGACTTATGGACAGGTCTCTTTTTTATAGAGGGGGAAACTGAGGCCCAGAAGGGACAGTGACTTGTATAAGGTCACACAGGGAGTCAGTGGCAGGGCCTGCCTTCCCAGCCTCCTGGGATTCCATGAGCTACACCAACACTCTGTGGGAAGAAAGATGGGTATATATATGTCTTTGAGGAAAGAGGGCTAGATCACCCAAATCTAGCTTTCCTGACATTGGTTCAGAAAAACAGAAGGAGATCTGGACTTGGGTACGAGTCCTGGCTTTAACACTTCCTATCTCTATGTCTAGGGCAGGTCCCAGAATCCCACTGGAGAGGAAGGTAATAACAGTTCGTATTTGTTCTCTCTCCCTGTGATTCAAGCAGTATAAATATTATATTAGTTCTGTTTTACAGATAAGGAAACCAAGGCTCTGAAATTTTAAGTTAGAGGTAGATTACAGGGAGAATTCTTGTTCAGGGAAGCGCTGGAAGTGATGACACTGGAGGTTCCTTTCAACCTGGAGAGTCTGTGATGTGCCCATGGACACACACCTGCTAAAGTGTTTGGGGCAGGATCTGAACCTATGGCAGTTAGGTGTGGTGGATAGAGCCTGGGTCTACAATCAGGAAGCCTCATCTTCCTGAGTGCATATCTGATATCAGACACTAGCTGTGGGACCCTGAGCAAAATGTTTAACCTCCAGCTGCTTCGGTTTCCTCTCCTAGTTCTACTTCCTACCCCAGGGCCAAGACTCCAACCCAGACTTTTTGCCCAACAGTCTATCCCAGTGTCAGGATGTTAGACTTTGAGGCTACCAGAGAGTCCCCCCCAAAAACCGCTCAGAGGTCTGATGTATTACCTTGAGGGGCCTGGAAAGAGGCAAGAAACAGGAGTATGATAGGGACTGGAAGGCTTTAGAATACCACCACAGCATTTATTTCATACGGCTGTTTAAAATATATAGATCATATATTCATATATTTATATATTTATATGTAAAGAGGAATAGAGGGAAAACAATCCACAACATGAGCTATACTTTTATAAATATTTCTGTATGTTCCACATGCCAAAGGAGGGGAAAAATGCGTATTCCCCAAGAGTGGGTCCATTTGCTCAGTGGCCTGGTCAATATTGACTTTTTTGGCTCTGGATGGAGTCTCCCTTTTGGGTAGAAGAAAGTGATTCTGGTATCAGGGAGCAACCCCCGTGTCCTGCCTTCCTCCCTCCGCTCCATGCACACAGCTGAGTCCTTTACACCAGCCGTGGAGAGGAGGACGGTTCTTGTTCGGGATAACTTTAGGTTTCGTCTTCTACAAACACAGCCATGAAAGAAAGGACGGGCCTCGCTGCGGAAGGCTGGATTTCTGTAGGTCTCCATTGCCATGCCCTTGTTTTTGTCCATGACCAGACCCTGGATGTCCTTGCCTCCTTTCCTTCCTCTCTCCTTGCCAAGGATGGTGCAAGAGGGAAGACACACCAATTGTAGGCTTATTTAGAGTCCCTGTTTTCTCCTCCTCCTCTCCCTGCTTCCCCTATTAGTACGCTTTGCTGCCGCCAATGACATAGAAATTCCACCAACCCCTTACCCCTAGGAGGTAACTGAATGACCATAGTGGATACCCTGACTTGAGGGCTTTTGAGATTCTATTTCCTCCCCATCCCTGTTTCCTACCATGTAGGCAAATGCCCCTTAGAAGGCTCTGAGGACTGGTGCCCAGCCCAACGCACCTCTCCAGTCACAGGCATCTTCCTCAAGACACAAAAGGAAATATAAAAGATAGAAGGCACCACTGATGACAATTTACAAAAATGGTGTTTGGCTTGCCTTCCCCTGAGGTCTTGGTCTTCCTCCTTTGCATGTTATCCCTTCCTCACCCCACCTGTCACAGCCTTTGCTTTATTTCTTGGAAGTCTGGAATCTTGGCAGGATGTATGCAGGGCGAGGGGACGAGGAATGTGGGAAGGCCAGGGCTTGGCTCCGTGGGACCTCTCCCTGCCAGGAGAACACCAAGGCCAAGGCTAACGCCAAGCCCTGGGCCTGGGCAGGCAGGCGGGCAGCCGCCAGCTTCATTTGCAGACGTACCGCTCCACGGTCCTCTCACATTTCTTGCAGGTTACATAGCAGCACCAGTGGTATTTACAGTGACATCTTTCCACCACTTTGTCCATGTAAGGGTTATAGCCTCGGCCGCAGCACATGAGGTCACAGCTGTCACTGCCGTTGGACGTCTTGTTGCACTGTCTGAGGGAGGAGGGGGAAGAGAGAGAAGCAGAGATGGTCAGGGAAGGACCTGGCTAATTCACAAGCCTTTGGGAATCCTTGGTCTGAGAGGAGACACGATGCCTGCCCTCCAGGATGCCCAGTCTGAAGCAGAGATCCCCTCTCTCCATGGCCTCCCACATGACAGTCCACCCTAAGTCCCACCTAAAATCTCACCTTCTACAGGAAGCCTTCCCCCAACCCTCTGAATTCCAGCACCTTCCCTCTGTGGATTATTTTCTATTTGTCCTGTATATGGCTTCTATGTATAGAATTGTTTACATTTGTGACTTCCCTCCCACTTAGATTATGAGCTCCTCAAGGGTAGGGACTGTCTTTCATCTTTCTTTTTTATCCCAGTCCTTAGCATAATGCCTGGCACACAGCACTAAATTAATGTTAATCGTTGGACTCCCTCAGATTGCCTATGTATTTACTCTCTATGTTGTATATATTTATATGTGTATGTGTTGTCTCTCCTTGTATAATGGAAGCTCTCTAAGGACAAAAACTTTCATTTTTGTTGTTGGATCCCCAGAGCCAGGCACACAGTAGGCACTTAATAAACACTTATTAACAGACTGATTTAAGAGAAGTGGTCCTTGACCTCAGTCCCGATTAGGGGTAGGGGATAGGACAAAGCCACTCTTCCCAGGGATACTGTAGTCTAAAGGAAGAGACAGCCAAGGAGTTGTCCAAGGTCACCAGAAAAGTTCTATCATTTACCATCTGTGCAATCTTATACAGTTGATCTTGGATATTCTGGTAGGAAAAGGACTGAGAGGAAGAAGGATGACACCTCCTCCAGCTTAGTAGACTAAACATTTGGGCAGCAGCCAGGTCCAGTAGGGAGAGCAGATCTTGGCATTTGGCCACAATTTTTCTTTCACTTGCTAATATTCATGCCTCCAGGGAGAGAAATGACAGAAAGAGGAGTGGGTGGCTGTGGGCATTTGTCGTAGTGCACTGTAAATCTAATAGGACAGTTTGCAGGGATACAAGTTCCAATGGGGACTCTGTCATTAACTCACGGTGTGACTGTAGGTTAAGTCATGGTACCTCACTGGGCTTCATCATTGTGAAATGGGAAGGAAAATATCTGTCCCAGTTACCCTCTCCAGTTTGTTGAAAGTATCAAGAAATGTCAGATCCAGAAAGGACTTTGGAACATAGAATGTCAGAGCTAAGAAAGGATTGTGGAGCATGTAATATTGGAATACAGAATGTCAGATCTGGAAGAGATCCAAGAACATGGAACATCAGAACTAGTATACAACACCAGAACACAGAACATTAGAGCTGCAAGGGCCCTTAAGAACATAGACTACCTGAGATGGGAGGGAATTTCAGAGCCTAGCCATGGAAGGGACATAAGAACATAGAATGTCAGAGTTGTGCATGCAATACTGAAACACAGAATGTTAGAACTGGGAGGACATTTGAGAACACAAAATATCTGATCTGGTAAAGAACTTCAGAGCCTAAAATGTCAGATCTGTAAGAGACCTACAAACATGGAATATCAGAACTGGAAAATATTCTAAGAGCATGTGACACCAGAACACAGAATGTTAGAGCTGCAAGGACCCTTGAGAACAGAAAGAATACCTGAACTGCAAGGGAGCTTCAGAGCCTAGAATCTGAGCAGTGAATTGTGCCTTAGAATGTCAGAGTTAGAAAGGATGTGGCATTAATACATAGAATGTTACAGGTAGAAGGAACTTTGGAATGAATTGTGTCTGTCCTGGAAAGAACCTTAGGAGTCTAGGACATTGGGGACAGAAGGAACCTTACAACATAAAACGTCACAGCTTAGAATTTTGACTGTCACATAGAAAGTTTGAGTTGACCAGGAGGATCTCAGGACACAAAACAATGGAAAATAGAAGGTATCCTAGAAATGACTTGGTTCAACCTTTGCAATTCTCTTCACCTACCAGGCTTTCCTCTTCCTCTCACATCCTTCCCACCCTCCCCCATCCACACTCCCATAACCCAGACCAAGCCTAGTACCCCACAGATAGGCAGGAAGGCAGAACTTCAAAGAAGAGCCCTAGTCCAAGGACAAAGAGAGATGGAAAAGAGCCAGATCCAGGGAGGGCAGCTGCACTGAAGCCCAGTTTATGAGAAGAGGAGGAGGAGTGTGGGGTGGGAATATGGGGTGAAGAGACACCTTCTCCGTCCTAGGTACTAAGGTCCCAAGCAGATCTGACGCTCTAAAATTTCCATGATTGTTTTTCTAATCAACCATCCATCATCCCCCACCTATGTATATTTTATAGTTTCCTCAGTGATTCCCCATGAATTATCTCATAAATCCTGATGCCTGGTCTATACGGCCAAGAAGCGTCCTGCTGCACCCATTACACAATGCCACGGGAACGTAGAATTCACCAACTTAGACTGGTGTCTAAGACTGGATATGGAAAAACCCATTTGTTCTGTTTGTTAGGGCTGATGGAGGGCAATTATCTAAGACAAGGGAGCCCTGGTCAGTGGAAAGACCCTTGGGTTTAGGGCCAGAAGGGACCTTCAGGGTCACTTTTCCAGCCTCCTCATTTTGCAGGGAAGACCACCACACCAAGATTCAGAAAGAGGAAATGATTTGCCACAAGGTCACACAGATAATAAATAGCTGTCAGAGGTGAGATTTGAACCTGTGCTTTCTGACTTCAGACACCCTTCCCTATTGCCTCAGTGTTCTGACATTGAATTGTGAACCAGTCCCTTTTTCCTCTCAGCATCTCAGTTTCTCCACTTGTAAACCGAGGGGTTTGGACTCAAAGGTCTTTTAAGGCATTTCCCACCCTCATATTGTCTGATCCTGTTCATATTCCCAGCACCTGATTGAGGGGGGAGGGGTATGGCAGTTGGGGGCCCAGAAACCTGATCTCTCTCCTTCATTGTCCCCTTACCTCAAGCCTGGTAATGGGATCCAGGAGCGCCTTTATTTCCCCAGGGGACCCTAACCCATTTCCCTTCTGGCTTCTCCTCCATCCAGACACACTCCTCCTCTTCTCATTTCCCTCTCTGCCTGTGCTGCACCAGGGGTTGCCTGAAGCCAGCATTTCCTGGACTGACATTCTTTCAGTCTCCTGGCGGCTCGTCCCTCTCTCCTATCTGATCCTTGCAATCTGGTGTCCATATGGGAATACTGGCCATCCCAGAGGCCTACTACCCTTTGGGGAGGCTGCAGAGGCTACAATCACAGAATGTCAGAGAGGCCTTAGAGCTAGAATATCAGAGCTGGGAGGGCCCTTAGAACACAGAATGTCAGAGCTGGGAGGACCCTTAGAACACTGAATGTCAACTCTGGGAGAGCCCTTAGAACACAGGATGTCAGAGGTGGAAAGGACTCTACAATATGAAATGTCAGAGCTGAGACGGGGCTCAGAACACAGAATGTCAGAACACATACTGTCAGAGCTGGTTGGGACATTAAGACATAGAATGGGATAGAGGAACCCAAGCAAATCTCGTCCAATCTTCATTTCACAGACAAGGAAACTGAGGCTCAGAGGGGGGTGATGAATTACTCAGAATTCACATCATGGTGGAGCTGGGACTAAGGCATCCACTGGCTAAGGTGTTTCTCCCTGCATCATGCCACATTTGGAGTTTCACAGATGGAAATCTTTTCCCTGGTCTTGACCAAACCTCTGACAGGCTCCCACTGAAAGACTTCTGGCGACAAAGACTTGATACCTCAGACTGTTCATTCTTATGCACAGCTACTCTCACCTTCTCAAACAACCCAGGACACCAATCGAGGGGACTGAATGGACCGGGGTTAGGTCTGGGAGACTCACTTGTTTGCCAGATGGCAGCCCTGAGACACCAGTCAAGCCTCTTCCCTTCTCAGGCCCTTAGCTTCCTTCTCTGTAAAACAGGGATTGAACCATGTGATCTCTACTGCTCCTTCCAGCTCCAACATTATGTTTTATTGTTCCTTTCTAATGAGAGCCAGTGGGGTGTTGCAGCCATGGGGCTGACTTTGGAACCAAGGAGACCTTCCTTAGAGTCCTGTCTCTGACAAACTAGTTAAGTGACTCCAGAAAAGCCACATCACTCACTATTCAGTGCCCAAGCAACTCCTTAAGACTATGAGTCGGAGAAGAGGTGCTGACCAGCATTGGTGGCCCAGGTTTTTGGCACATTGAATAGAGTGCCAGGCCTGAGTCAGGAAGATTCATCCTCCTGAGTTTAAATCTGGTCTCAGACACTTACTAGCTATGTAACCCTGGGCAAGTCCCTTAACTCTGTTTGCCTCAGTATCCTCATCTGTAAAGTGAGCTGGAGAAGGAAATGGCAAACTACTCTAGGATCTTTGCCAAGAAAAACCCAAATGGGGTCACAAAGAGTCAGACGTGACTGAACAACAGCTAATGAAATCACAGACCCTGTCCCTAATGTTTTTTCTCACATCCGATATTCTGGGATTCCATGAAATATGGCTTCTTCAGATAGAGACTGAGGAGAAGGGGAAAGTTCCAGAACTGGAGGGCAGTACTTTGGATATGTACCCCTGAGAGTTGCACTTAATTCCTTTCATGGGACTCCATTTAAAGAGAAAAGGTGTTCTATGGTTAACAAAAAAAAAAGAGCATCTTGGGCTGGGAGTTGGAACACCTGGGTTCTTGCCTTGGTTCTGCCCTTGACTGACTCTGTGACCTTGGCTAAGTCCCTTCCCTTTGTTTGGTCTCATTTTCCTCTGATATTGGACCAGATGTTCTCCAAGATTTCCTCCAGCTCCCAAAGCCTGTGTTCAATGAGCCTGCAGGAAGTCATTTTGGGTCTTAACTAAAAGTTACCAATCATACTTTAGCCTGTGGGGAGTGAACATACAAACTTCAGTCCCCGGATGTTGGTACAGACTATAAATACATACAGGTTCAAGAAGAGTTTAGATAAATTAATGGATGACAGATTTCTGACAGCTCATTAAGGGAAGCTAGGAATGTTTGGACTCTAGAAGGACTACCCAGGCCTCCCCCATCTGCCTCTTGGCATCCCCAGGGTTGGGGCATCTCTGAGTCCTGAGGGCCCCTGATAACGGGGATCAGGCTGGAAAGCTGGTGATTTGGGATCGAGAGAGAAGACTGGGAAACTTTTAAATTCTAAAGTTGTTTCTTGGTGATGCTTAGACTTAACATCCTTAGTGCCAAATGTAAAATTCAACATTTAGATTCAAAAAATCAATTGGCTAAGAACAGGATGGGGGAAGGAGCCAGGCAGAAATTCCTGTGAAAAAGATCTAGGCAGTATGAGCCTGGTGATAGACTTTGTAACGGTCCAGCTAAATGTGGAGACGTTAAGCACTAAAAGTAGGCCACAGGGGAATGAATTTTTCAGTCACAGAAACTCAGGAAGACAGTCTGCCAAGGTACAGTATAGGCAGTTGGATGGTTCAGTGGATAGAGCACTGGCTTTAGGGAGACCGGAGTTCCAATTCTGCCTCCAGCCGTATGACCCTGAACAAGTCACTTAAGCTGCCTGACTCATTTTCCTTATCTTCAAAAGAAGGATAATAGTAGTGCCTACATACCAGTGCTATTGTTGTGACATGATATTTGTGAAGTGTTTTGGAAACCTTAAAGTGATATATAAACACTAATGATTATTATTGAGATCTCTGTAAGTGGAGAAGTCCTCAGTGGATCAAATTATGTATTCTTGCAGCAGTGAAAAAATATAATTCACTTTTTCCAGGAGTATAGAATTGTGTGACACAGATGAAATGCAGCTTTAGAGACCACTGAACATAGTCTCTTCATTTTGAAAACAGGAAAAATGAGACACCCCCTCAAGAAGGTAAAAGATTTGTCCAAGTTCACCCAGGGGGTTTAACAACAGAATCCCAGCATGTCAGATCTGGAAGAGCAGACAGCATAGTACATAGCTGAAAGCCCTGCTGGACTTGCACTCAGAGGACTTTTGTGACTTACTCCCTATGTGAGCCTGGAAAAGTCATTTAAATTCTCTGAGACTCAATTTCCCCACTTTCAAAATAAAGGGGACTATATGATTCATAAGATCCCATCTAAGTCTAAATCTCTGATCCCTTGCCCGTCACTTGACAGAGAAACTGAAGCCCAAAGAATTGGAGACTTATTTAAGACCTCAGGTGGAAAAAAGTGAAGCCCAGGTCTGCTGCCTCTTTCTCATCAAGTAACCCTTCTCTGTGCCTCAAGCTTTCCACCTGTAAAATGGGGGTAATCACACTAGATGGTATCTGTACAGGCCCTTCTAGCTTGGATATTATATTGCTAAGGTCTCCTGCAGCTCTGACTTTGCGTGTATTTTAAAAATCACTTTCTATTTCTCCTGCTGCTCACAAAACCTTGGCCTCTATACCCAGGTGAGATCAGATTATCCAGCCTTGCAAGAAACTATGAAAGAGAAATGGGGAGGGAGGGCACCCTAACTTTCCTCCTGCTTGACTGAGGTCAGTGGGAGTGCTCGGACTCTTCACCCAGAGTCCACAGAATGGCAGAGGGAAGGGGCCTTAGAGACCACCTAGTCATACCCTCATTTTATGGAGGGGGAAGCAGGATTAGGAAGGACAATAGACCAGGTGTCCAAACTTCCAGCCCAGGGTTCTGTCTACCATGGAGCCATAGGGATGATTCATTCTCTTGGGGCCTTTCAGTAGTTTTGCTGAGCACTGACTTAATACTGTGAGTAGATAGTACATGGATTATTTCCCCATATTTCATAAATGGGGAAATGGAGGCGCAGGTGAAGAAGTAATTTACTCAAGTTCATCTAGCTGGTAAAAGTCGTAGTGGGGTTTGAACCCAAGACTCTTAACTCTAGGGCTGGAACTGTTCCCACCATACTGCCTCTAATGAGACAGCAAAGGGAATTATGTGGCATTTGGCTGAGCCTGTCACTGCATAGAAACCTCCCCCTTCCAACCCCTTGGGAACAGTTCCCTCAGAGAGAGAAACAAAGCCAAGAACGGTGATGGGAAAAGCCAAGAGACGTGAGAAAATGCAGTGAGTGGGATCCAAGCCACAGGAGTGCACTGGGCCAGCTCTCTGGGAGGCAGATGTTTCAGCAGGCTCCCAAGGATTCAGATACATTCTGGTGAGAGGGTGGTGGAGAGAAGAAGGGGCTCAGACATGGTCCTGGGAAATGATGGGTCCTCCAGGACCTGGCCCAAAGATGACAAGGAGCTGACTCCTTCACTGTCCCTACCATTATACACCTAGTTCCTGGAGGACCTTGAACCTGGTGTTTGGAGAAACCACATGGTATGTGTGTGTTCGTCCTTCGTTGCTGAAGAAGACCATACCATCAGAGAAATGATGACATGACTTGCACTGGACTTTGTTTTGAGTGAGGGAGGGTTGTGTAGGTCACCAGCCTCACTTCTCCAGAGCCATTTGAACCCAGTGACCAGATATTCATCAGGATGACTGGAGATGACCCAGGATGAGGCATTTGGGGTTAAGTGACTTGCCCAAGGTCACACAGCTAGTGAGTGTCAAGTGTCTGAAGTGAGATTTAAACTCAGGTCCTCCTGACTCCTGCAGTGGTGCTCTATCCACTGTACCACTTAAGCTGCCCCAACCACATAGTATAAGAAGTAATGGGAGATACCAGAAAAATCCCATGGACCAGGGAGTCAGGACATGAGGGTCCTCCCACTGCTATTGATGCACTGTGTGATCCTGGGGCAGTAAGTCCTAGGCTTCAGTTTCCTCAGCTATAAATGAGGGTGTATTGGACTAAATGGTGTCTCCATTCTGTGTTCTGAGGGCTCCTTCAGCTCCACCATTCTGATTTCTAAGGCTCCTTCCAGCCCTAACAGTCTATATTTTAAAGAAAATGAATAGCTTTGGTATTGTGGGAACAGCCCTGGTTATGGAGTCAGAGGAGACAGATGCAAATTCTGACTGCCATTTATAAGCTGTGCCCTTAGGTAAGTCATGTAACTTCCGTTTCTCTACTTCCACATCTGTAAAATGGAGGTATTAATAACCTATTTGAGGATCAAGCCAAGTGGCGTGGGATAGAGGCCTCTAAGAGTTTACCCTACTCCTCTAAGCCCCCATCTCCTCATCTATAAAATGAAATTAGACCAACTGATAATTAAAGCTCTAACATCTTATATTTTGAAGTCTTTTCAAATGTTGATGTTTTATGTTCGAGCCATAATAATCTATGCTCTCAGGATCTTCTCGGCTCCGAGAACCCACATTCTAAGGTTCCTTCCAATTCTGATGATCTTCATTCAATGTCTTACAGTCTCCTTTAGCTCTGAAATGTTATTATTTATTGCAAATATTATTACTATTACAAACCTTCTTCTTCTTCCTCTTACTTCAATAGCAGAAATACCTACCTGTTCTCTCATTTTCCATTCTATGTTCTGAGATCTCTTTGGGTGTGACCTCTTATCTATGACATTCCAAGCTCTTTCGGCCTCTAGCAGTACATATGTACCAGGTTTATCTAGGGCCTCACCTATGTAATGACGTAACCTTAGTATTTAACATCTGATCAGGTTCCCAGGACTTCTAGAGGTCGAGAGTAGCCAGGATAATCCAAATGCAGCAGAAACATCAAACCATTCTTTTTGATTTGGGAATTTCTTATTTGTATCACCTTTTATGATGGGGAGCTAAGTTGCACAGGAGGTAGAGTGCTATATGGTGTGGGATGATCCGAGTTCAAATTCTGCCTCAAGCACCCTTGCTAGCTGTATACAATAATAATAGCTAATATTTATGTAACATCTTAAGGTTTGCAAAGTCCTTTAAATGTATTATTTCTTTTGATTCTCACAATAACTTTCTGAGGTATGTTTATTGAAAGTATTATTAACATTCCTATTTTATAAATGAGGAAAATAGGGGTCAGAAAAGTTAAAATTCCTGCTTGTGGTCCCATAGCTAGTAGGTTTCTGAGAAGGAATTTGAATTCGGGTCTCATCCCCCACCCCTTTTCTTCCTTCCTTCCCTCCTTCCTTCCTTATTTACTTCTTTCCTTCCTCCCCCTCTACCTTCTTTCCTTCCTTCCTTGTTTTCTTCCTTTTCTTTTAGCCTGCATCTGAGATCTCTTTCCACCTGTCAGGTTCTGAGACTCAACAAGAGGACTAGATTAGATCCAAAGTCCTTGCAGCTCTAACGTTCTGGGACAACACTGGACAACACTGTTACATGTGGATGGGTAGCTGGCCCCACCATTTCCACAACTAGAGATGCTCACATTTACCTCCCAAGTACAGCTGGAGCAGGTTTACCTCTGAGAGAAATCTGTGTATCTCTACTGTCCTCTCCAGAGCAATCCTCATCTATCCCCCATACACCTCCAAACTGCCTTTAAATCTTCCTGTCCCGCCCTCTTCCAATCGCGCCCACTCAGAGACTTGCAGACATTTTTTTTGGTCCCTAGCACTTAGTATAGTGTCTGGTATAGAGTAAGTGCTTAATGAGTGTTTATTGTTTGCCTGACTGATATAGTCAGAGCTACAAGAATGAATGAATGAATTTAAGATACACAGTGCAAATATCACTGCTATTCTGTAAATGAAGAAACTAAGACACAAAGAAAGAGGATTGTCCCTGGGGGTTGCATAGGTAGGAAGGGCCCAAGCCAGGATCTGACATAACAATCTCATCTGGAAGAGTAACCGAAAGTCATTAGGTCCAACCTGTCCCTGAAGAGGTTCCTCCCCCCATTGTTCCCTCTGACAAGTAGTTATTCTGGTTCTAGCAAAGGCCCTCTAGCAAAGTAAAGTTCCCTCCCTCCCTAGGAGGCTCCTTGACTGTCTGACAGTTCTTTCCATTACCCTAGGCTGAAGACCCTACTGTGCACAGAACATGGTACTAGGCACTGAGGGGAAATATAGTTTAGATAAGACAGGTCCCTTGCCCCTAGAGAGCTCACAGGCTAGCGGTGGGTCAAGACCCCCCAAGACAAAGAACTATACTCTACAGGAACTCCTAATCCCCAATGCCTGCCTTACCTGTCCTGTGTCCCGTGTGAGCCCACCTTCTCATTCTTCATGCAGAAGTCAGGGGAGCTCTGAAGGTAGATCAGCTCTGTGTCTTGTACAGGCCGAATGTCCAGGTCCTTGGGCACCAGGTGTTTTCGGTTGCCCATGGGTCGATGCACCACCTTGGTGGCTGACAGATATTTTGTCTTGAGGTCCTGGGCCACATCTCGTAGTTCCTGCAGCCCCTTCCAGCAAGTCTTGATGGAGCAAGAGCCAGAGACCCCATGACATTTACACTTCATCTCTAAGGATGCTCTCAGGGCCTGTGGGAGGTAAGGAGGAAGAAGCCATGACTTAGATAGGGAGATGGTGGCAGAGTATCTCCTTACAGGGTCAGTCTGCCTCTCCTCTGTCAAATGAGGTCATGTTGGTGAAGCACTTAGCACAATGCCTGGCACACAGTAGGTGTTTAATAATTCTTGTTTCCTCCCTTCCCCTTTCTCCCCCACATTCATCAAAGAAAAGCATTACTATGGTCATCATGTGTATTTTCACTGCTAGCTGGTGTCTCTTTTTCCCTCCCATCCCCCAATAATATCAACAACTCCCATTTCTACACTGCCTCAGGTTTATAGAAAGGCCTGGGTTCAAGTCCTGTCCCTGACACACACTGGCTGAATGGCCCTGGGCAAATCATTTAGGCCCTCAGTGTAACTTTCCAAGACTATTAGCAGCAGAGCAGGTAACAAATTGCATTAGAACAAGAATTTCCTCACTCAACAGTTCCCTCTATTAATGAAATCCCAAGTCCAGTCTCTAGCCCTACCCCTTTAACTTTTATAACACTCTTTTCTCACAGCAAACTTGCTGTGGGAGGAGAAAAGGATTATCATGTCCATTTTAATGGATGGGGAAACTGAGGTCTGGGGAAAGGAGTGATCTGACCAAGGCTACACAGTGGTCAGCAGAAAGTTCTCTGCTTTACATCATCCTGATTCTCGCTGTTGGAAAAACAGCCCAGCTCCAACTCGGATCCACCTCTTAGCCCATATAGGTGAACTTGCCTCAGCCCCTTCCAGTCACGCAAAGCTGCTCCAGGAGAGAAGGGAGAATGAATCATAGACTCACAGGCCCAGAGGGACCGTCTAGCCCGACGCCCTCAAATTACTGAGGAAATTGAGGCCAGGAGAAGGGAAATGTTTTTTCCCCAGGTCACAGAATTTATTAGTGGAAGAATTAGGTCTAAAAATAAAGTTTTCTGATTTCTGGTGTTCTTTCTACGACACGATGATAATGTACACAAAAGCATTTAGAACAAGGTTTTCTTTGAAAAATTCCAAATTTTGACTTTATTTTACAAAAATTATAAATTTAAATGATAAATCATAAATTTTGATTATAAATATAATTAATAAAATAAAGTTATAAATAAAAGGATAAACTTTCGTTATAAATTTTATTTAAAGTTATCTATTTTAATTATCAATTTAAAAAATTATAATTGTGAGGTATTAGGAAAGGCATCAGGTATACTAAAGACCCCTCTTCAGATCTGCCACCGACTCTCTGAGCTGAATCCAACTTTACTATTTACTAGTGATGTGACTTTATCACCTCTACTCTCTGAGCCTCAGTTTCTTTTTCTGTATTAATAATAACAGAGCTTTAAGGTTTACAAAGGTTTCGACATATATCACATCATTTAACTCTCTTAACAACCTGGGAAGGTAAATGCTGTTATTATCTCTATTTTAGAAACTGAGATGCAAAGGGGTCAGGTGACCTGCCCTGGGTGTCATTCAAGACACAAGTCAGTATCTAAAACCAGATGGAACTCCAAGTCTAACTTTCTAAGCACTGCACCACCTGGCTGAATATAAAATAAGGGCTTTAAACTGATGATCTCAATGTTTCTCCCAGCTCTGACATTCTGTATCCTAAGGTCTTGCCCTAGTTTTATGACCTCTATGTGCTAAGGTCCCTTTCAGCGTTGACATTCTTCATTTTAAGGAGCTTTGATGATAATCTGTATTTTAAGACCCCTTCCAGTTTTAACATTCTGTGTTTTAAGTTTCCTCCCAGCTCTAACATTCTCTGTTCTAAAGATTCTCCTAGCTCTGACGTTCTCTGTTCTAAGGTCCTTCCCGGCTCTGACATTCTCTGTTCTAAGGTCCCTCCCAGATCTGACATTCTCTGTTCTAAGGTCCTTCCTAGCTCTGATATTCTGTGTTCTAAGGTCCATACCAACTCGGACATTTTATGCTCCAAGACTCCACACCGCTCTGATGATAGTCTGTATTCTAAGGTCCTTTCTTACTTGGACATTTTCACATTCTATGGATTTTACAATGAAAAGAAAGGGAAAAGTTCTTCTGAAGTCAATATGATTCTCCCACCTTCATGAAGTATAACTCCCAACCCTCAGAGGAATAAATGGGAAAAAAAGCACATCTGCTCTGGCACGTGCTTCAGATCAAGACATGATGACACATACCTAGGATGATCTTTAAGCCCCATGGTGTCAGACTCAAGTAGAAATGTGGGGAGTGGGGCACTGAGCTGTATTTAAGGATCCCTGCGGACAGCATGTCACCTTAGAAAACCACATCCTAGGGGCGGAGCCAAGACGATGGAGTAGAAGGATTCAATATGCTAGCTCCGAACCCACAGTCCATAAAATACCTGTAAAAAGAACTCCCAACAAACTCTGGAGCAAAGGAAGCTGCACAACGGAGTGGAGGAGATTTCTGTTCCAGAGATCCCTGAAAAACCGACGCCAAAGGTCCATCGCGCACTGGACCTGGAGCGGAGCCCAGCCCTGCTTTGGCCGCGTGGCACCGAGGGGAGCAGATCCAAGCAGATTTCAGGGATGGAATTTCCAGTGGCCACGCAGGTCCATCCACCCACAGATGCCAAAGGTTAGTGAGAGAATCTGTCTGGCTTGCCAAGAGGGGAGCAGGGTGTCCCCATAACTCAGGCCCCATCAGGAGGCAGCAGCAGAGGCAGCAGTGGACAGGAGCTCTCAATGTAAGCAGGGGCTCAGATCCATTGTTGAAGGTCTCCTCATAAACCGCCTGAGGGAACTGAGCCTGGGAGGTGGTCCTGCCCCCACCTGAGCACTTGAACTTAATCTCACATTGAATAGCAGCCCCGCCCTCTCCCCTCCCCCCCTCCTGCTGAAAGCCCTGTGGCTGGGAAGCAGCATTTGAATCTCAGACCCCAAGCACTAGCTGGGAGGATCTGCAGGTGAGGTGGGTGTGGAAAGGAATCTCAAAAGTCAAGTAACTAGCTGGGAAAATGCTCAGAAAAGAGAAAAAAATAAGACCATAGAAGGTTACTTTCTTGGTGATCAGATGATTCCTCTTTTCCTTTCTGATGAGGAAGAACAATCCCCATCAGGGGAAGACATAGAAGTCAAGGCTTCTGTATCCCAAACATCCGAAATAGATATCCAATCGGCTCAGGCCATGGAAGAGCTCAAAAAGGATTTTGAAAATCAAGTTAGACAGGTGGAGGAAAAACTGGGAAGAGAAATGAGAGAGATGCAAGAAAACCATGAAAGGCAGGTCAACACCTTGATAAAGGAGACCCAAAAAAATGCTGAAGAAAATAACACCTTGAAAAATAGGCTAACTCAGTTGGCAGAAGAGGTTCAAAAAGCCAATGAGAAGAAGAATGCTTTCAAAAGCAGAATTAGCCAAATGGAAAAGGAGGTTCAAAAGCTCACTGAAGAAAATAGTTCTTTCAAAATTAGAATGGAATAGATGGAGGCTAATGACTTTCTGAGAAACAAAGAAATCACAAAACAAAACCAAAAGAATGACAAAATGGAAGAGAATGTGAAATATCTCATTGGAAAAACAACTGACC
>CM053771.1:102065060-102114279 GCA_028658325.1 Potorous gilbertii
CAAATGGGAAGAAAATTTGGAACCCAAAATTTTGTGAAAATGAATGTAAAAAGTTAAATAAATAAATTTATTATTAAAAAAAAAAAGAAAACCACATCCTACGATTCATTATCTATGTTCTACTGTACTTTCATTTATTTGGTAAAATACTTTCCAATTGCATTTTAATCTGTTTCAGCATTCCAGGGTATTGGGGGGGTAACGCCTATGGGTCTCACACTCTCAGGTTCACATTGGACACCTCTGCTCCACCTCACCATGGAGTAGAAAACATGGTTTCACAGAACCTCAAAGTCTGATGGGAGTTCAGAGCTAGTCTATTCAGGGGATACAAGATCTAGAACTGAGTTTGGCTCTGGAACTAGAACCTCAGAACACCTAATTCAACTTCCTTATTTCAAAGTAAGGAGGCTAAGGCCCAGGGCAGTGGAAGAGGGCCACGCAGCAGAACCAGGATCCATACCTTCTGTTTTCAAATCCAATGAGCATTCTACTATTGGGTCTCATGTCTATGGCCCTTTAAGGTTTGCAGAACAGAAGGCAGGGCAAGCATATATTAATCCAGTTTTACAGGTGAGGTAAGTGATTGGAGAAGTTAAGCTTATTCTCGCTCATTCCACAAGCATTTATTAAATGCTAAAAAAGCCCTGGGGGTGGGGCTGGAGGTAAGAGAGGGTGAGGGTGTGTGTGTGTGTGTGTGTGTGTGTGTGTGTGTGTGTGTGTGTGTGTGTACAAAGATAATGATGAATCTTTCCTTGCCCTCAAAAAGCTGACATGCCATTGGAACCACCCAAATTGTTCATCAGTGGCAATTATAGCAGATGCCCGAGTCCCACTGCATGGGTAAGTTTCCCAAAGCCTCCAAATCAGAACATTTGGGAGGTCCAAACACCCTTCCTTTATCTGGCTAAAGAGTCAGGGACTCTGGGGGTGGTTGCTGGGGAGAGGGAGGGACTGAGCTCAGGCCTTTGCCACTTTCTTTACCTCCAATTTCCTTGGGCCCAAGGGACCAAGGTTCTGGCCAGGGAAACCCACAGCTCTGGCCTCAGGGAGAATTAGTCTTCAAGGATTACAAGGCACTAACTCTCACCCCATTTAGGACCCCATTTTACAGATGAGGACATTGAGACCACAATATAACTTGGATGGAGAAAAAAGAAGTTACCTCTTTACTTTTTCTCACCTCAAGTAGAATTTTAACATTCTTTACATTTGATAAAATGATTCTAAAAGGGATACATTGATGTGACCAGACTACCAAAGGGATCCATGAAACAAAAGAAAAGTTAAGACACCCTACTCTAGTCTGTCCTATCCCTCTTATTGAGGAAGAAGCCAAAGAATGGAAGTGACTTCCTTGCAGTCACCAAGCTAACGGAATAGCCTGGCCTAGAACTCACATTTCCTAAGATTCAGGTCAATGCTCTCCCAACTCCACAATGTCCAATTGTCAACATTCCAGTGAGTGTTTCTCACTGGCTTTCTGAGGTCACCACTGCTTAATCACAAGCATGCCTAGACCATCTCTTCAGTTTAGGAAGTCCCCAGACTGGCAGACAAAAAGACCAGCTCTCAGGTACCTGAGTTCACTGCAGACAACAAGGGATTAAACCATACCTTTATGGACCAGGTGAAACCCAGCCTCATTTGAGGTGCTCAGAGAATCATAAAATGTTACAGGTTGAAGGAAGCTTAGTACAGAACCCAGAATGTCAGAGATGGGAAAGAGCTTAGAACATAGAATGTCAGAGATAAAAAGAGGCTTTAGAACATAGAATATCAGCTGGAAATAATTTAGAATATAAAATATTAGCACTGAGAGAGGCCTTAAAACATAGAATATAAAAGCCTTAAGGAACCTTAGAACACAGAATGTCAAAGCTGGGAGGACCTTAGAACACAGAGTATCAGTCCTGGGAGAGACGTTAGAACTAGGAATATCAGAGTTGGAAAGAAGGTTAGATCATAAAATGTTGGAACTAGAAGGCACTTGAGTGCACAAAATGTCAAGACTGGGAGGAATCTGAGAACGTGTAATGTAAAATGTGGAAAGTGCTTTAGAACAAAAACCTTTTTTTTTGTTCAGTCATATCTGCCTCTTCATGACCCCAATTGGGATTTTCTTGGCAAAGATACAAGAGTGGATCCAGCTCATGCTATAAATGAGGAAACTGAAGCAAGCAGAGGTAAAGTGACTTGCCCAGCATCATACAGCTAGCAAGTGTCTGAGGACACATTGGAACTCAGGTCTTCCTGACTCCAGGCCTGCCTCTCTATCCACTGCCCCATCTAGCTGGCCACGCAAAGAACACAGAATATCAACCCTTGCAGAACCTTTAGAATATAGCATGTTGGGATTGTAAAGTCTTAAAATCATCAAATCATATATGTAGAGGAAGGGACCTCAGAGGTCAAATACTCCATCCCTTGGGTCCTCTTATTTGACAGGTGAAGAAACTGAGGTCCAGGTAGTTAAAGTATTTTACCAGAGGTCAAACAGGTGGTGAGTGGCAGGGCTGAGATTTGAACTCACACTTTCTGAGTTCAGATCCAGGACACAGAATATTGGAGATGGAAGGGACCACAGCTAAGGCAGCAGTGGTTCCCACCCTGTGGACCACAGACTCTTGGGGGTCCTTGGAGGTGCTGCAAGGCACCCAGCACTGTCTATTCCCAGCTGATAGATTCTTACAGTGTTACCAGAATGTGGGCAGAGTGTCTGTGAAGCTTATTGGCACTTAAAAGGGGTCCTCACACTCAAGAAGGTTGAGAAACACTGACCTACAACCAGGAATATTAGTTGGAAGCACCTGAGAGGTAATCTAATCCCAACTGCCTCATGTTTCAGGGAATGAGACTGTGGCCCTAGAATAGGACTGCACTGACCTTGGCCCAGATCCAACAGGGCAGAGACAGGCCTTCAACTCTAGTCTCCTGACCAGCACCTGGCTCTGGCCTCCTCCTCTCTCTCTGGGCCTCCCTCACCCTGTCCCTGCCCCAGAGGCTGACTGCTGGCCCATTGTCTGGAACCAGTCCCTAGCAGCAGATGAGCAGCAGCAGTACCCAAGCATGACACCCGCCCTGGGGGGAGAGGAAGGGAGGGGGGAGGTGATGGGCAGGGGGGAGGGGCTGGTTACCTGTCTCCCTACTTCGCTGTTGTGAAGGTGCATCAGCTTATTGGCCTGGGATCCTGTTTTTTTCACCTTCATGGGAGCGTCTGAAAATTTGGCCCCCATGAGGAGACCGTAGTGGAGGTTGTCAGCACATCCTCCCCATCGGTACCCGGGCCCAGGTGTCTCACCTGGGACGGGGCCACAGGAACAGCCAGGAAGGTCCCCAGTGGTGCAGGCCCTGGCGATGGTGTGGCTGATGGCAGCAGCAGAGAGGGCATACACGAAGGCAGACTCCCTCGTCCCTGTGAGAGAGAAGCGGGATGAATGAGGATTGATGCAGGGACTGCATGAGAAGTCCCAAGATAATGGAGTTTTACACTTCTTCCCACCCACCCCAGGGCCTGACTTTGGCATAGCATGGCATGGAGGGAGGAAGAGGCATGAAGACTCAGACATTGATGGGACCAGAAAAGCTGAGGCACCAAGACCTGAGTTCCAATTCTGTCTCTGCTACTTACAGCCATGCATGACCCAGGGCAAGGCTGAAAAACTTGGAGATGTTCAGCCTGGAATAGAGCAGACCCTATAGGGGATATGGAATGGTTGTATTCAAGTATTCTAGGGATTGGTATGAGGAAGAGGCAGTTCTCCAGGATGCCAGGGAAGGCTCACTAGCTTCCAAGGTTGTTAATTCGATTCAATACAGTATTTATTGAGCCTATGATGGTGGGGGAGGCAGCAGGGCTTAGTGAATCAAGGGGCTGCTTTGGTGTCAGGAAGCCTGGGCTTCAAATCCTGCCTCTCACAATTACTATCTGCCCTTCACTCCGTTATAGGCTCTGTTCATGACTGGTCTGAACCTTCTCTACCATGCCACAGAAACCTCCCCACCTTGGACGTTCACTCTGCCCCTGCAGTCCCTTCCTCTGATTGGCTGGTTTCTTCCCCAATCTCCATTTAGAGAAAAACACTCAATCCTTCTGTGTTTTCCTAGCTCTCCAGGATCCACTCATGACTCTTCAGAGCAGGTGTGGGGAACCCGTTCTAGACTTTGTCTACCATGCCCCAATACAAGTCACTCCCACCTCCCACTTTTTCAACTCCTTTTATGTGTCTTCTCCAATTAGAATGTGACTTCCTTGAGGGGAGGGACTATCTTTCTTTCTCCCTAGATTTATATTCCCAAGTTTTAGCATGGTTCCTGGCCCATTAACCCACTCCTTGACTTGACTTGACTCGGTGACCCCAGAGAAGTCAATTAACTAACCTAGGTGACCCACAAAGACTTAAATTTCAGAACAGTCACTGGTTAGCATTGGTGGAGAGGGAACTCCCTACAACAATGGAACCATAGGCCTGGACACCACCCTGTCCCCTACAGATGGGTAAGACTTCAGTCTTTGCTCTCAAAAAGCTTATTATTTCTACTGATGCGATACAACTCAGACAGAGAAAAGTCTAATGCAGGGTAGGGGCAAAATAAGGGGAAAGAGAAATCAGACCTAGAAATATGTGAAATATAGGAAAATGACCCAGAAATGTAGGAAAAAGGAAAGAGCTCTAACTCTGGATTGTGGGGGATGATAGGGAGGCAGAGGTCCAGGGGTGGGGGAGGGGGAGAATCAGGGAGAGCTTCATGGAGGAAGGTGCCACCTCAGCTGAGCCTGGATGGAAAGTAAAGGTTCTGAAAGGAGGAGATGAGGGAGTATATTCTAGACTTGAGTAAATGCTTGGGAGATTGGAATGCTGAGTTCCAAAAACCACCAGCAGTAATCCAATTTGGCTGGAACATGGGTAAGAACAATGTAAAATGAGGTTGGAAATGTGGACTGAAGTCAGTCTGTGAAAGGCTAAAAGTTCCAGGCTAGAAAGTTTGTATTTTGTTCAAAAGGAAAAGGGAACCACTGAAGTAGTTTGAATGTTGTTATTTAGAACCCATTTGGGGTTTTCTTGGCCAAGATACTGGAGTGGTTTGCCATTTCCTTTTCCAGCTCATTTTACAGATGAGGAAACTGAGGCAAACAGGGTTAAGTGACTTGCCCAGGATCACACAGCTGCTAAGTATCTGAGGCTGGATTTGAATTCAGGTCTTTGTGACTCCAGGCAGGGTGCTCTATCCACTTTCCAGCTGCTCCAGTTTGAGCAGGGAAGTGATATGATTAAACCCATGCCTTGGAAAGATTACCTTCCCTATTGTGAGGGTGGATTTTAAGGGGAGACACTGGGGATACATGGCAGAGATGCTTATTAAAAGGCTGTTACATGAAGTATAATTTTTTTCACTTCTTTTTCTTGCTTTTTTATAACATAGTTAATATGGAAATATGTTTCACATGATTTCACATGTATAATTGATATCACATTGCTTTCCTTCTTAGTGGGCAGGGGAAGAACTGGAGGGAGAGGATTTGGAACTCAAAAAAAATTTTTAAGAATGCTAAAAATAAATTATATATAGATATATGAATGTGTATATACATACATACATACACATGCATACATATATGTGTATATACACATATACACACAAATGTATTTAAAGGTTATTACAATAGTCCTAGCCAGTGATGGGAGGACTGAACTCACATTGACCATGTGTGCAGAAAGAAGACAGTGTCAAGAGACATCTTGGAGGTATATCACCAGGATTTAACAGGACAGGCTATGGAGATGGGGGATTCTCCCCTATCTAGAGATCAGAACCAAGGGAAGAGTCAAAGATGGTTCTGAGGTTACCAATCTAAGTGCCTGGGAGGATACCTGGGCCTCAGTTTCTTTATCTGTAAAATGGAGGACTGGCCCAAATATTCTCTAAGATCTCTTCTGACTCTACGACTCTGGTCCAGTGATCCTCTGATGCCTTCCTTCCACAGAGGAAGTAGAAAGTTTTCAGGAGTTAAGGATTTGGGGAGGAAGAATGATGATTTCTGTTCTAGACACATTGAGTTTCAGATGTCTAGGAGACATCCAGGTGGAGAGGCTGAGCAGACAACTGGAGACGCAGAACTGGAGTTTAGGGGAGGGGTTAGAACTGGCCAGCCTGATCTGGTAGTCATCTGCATAGGGATGCTAATTGAAGCCATGAAAGCCGATGAGATCACCAAAGGAGAGAGAGTGTAAAAAGAGAAGAGGCTGCTGGGTGGACAATTGAAGCCCACACTTAGAGGCAGGAAAGATGATGATCCAGCAAAGGACATGAACAAGAAGGGAACAGTCAGACCAATAGAAAGAGAAGCCAAGGTCACAGGAATCAAAGGCAGAAATGTTCTCTAGTTCCTTCTAGGTCCTCCCTGTGAAACATCTCTGGAATCTGCCCATCCTTGCTATTCCTATGGACACTATTCATCGCCCCTGCCTGGGATGTTGGGATATGGTAATAGCCTCCACTCCTTTCTTTCTACAATTCATCCATCATAGCATTACTCGGTTTTCTTATGTGTAGAACTGCTCGTGTCATACTCCTCTGCTCAAAAATCTGCAATGGCTCACGCTTACCTAATCAGTAATGCTTAAACTCTCTTTTCTTTCCTATTTAAAGGCTTCTACAACTCTCCTACTTCATTTCATTTTATTCTCCCCTAATTAAGCCTCCACTCTATCCAAGAAAGGGGGTGGTCAACAGTGTCAAAAGCTGCTGGTGCGCTGACCATTGGAGTTTGCTGTTGAAAGGTTGTTGGCAACCTGGGTGAGACAAGTTTCAGTCAAGTGGAAGGGTCAGAAGCCAGATTATAAAGGACTGAGTGAAAAGCAAGGGGGATGATGAGAATGTGGAGATGTTGAATACAGATGATTCTTTCTAGGAGTTTTATCAATGAAAGGAAAGAGAGATATGGGATGAGAGGGGGAGTGAATGGCATCAGAAGGTTAAGTAAAGATTTTTTTTTAAGATAGTGAAGACAAACATATTTAAAAGTAATGGAGAAAGAGCTCATAGATAGAGAGACAGAGAGAAAGTAGGAGGGAGAAGAGAGATAAGGAGGGAGAGAAGAGAAAAGAGAGGGAAGGAGAGAAAGGGAAAGAGAGAGAGACAGAGAGAAGGAGGGAGGAAAGGAGGAAGTGATTATGAGATAGCAAGAGAAAATAGGAGTGAACCAGTTGACAGGTATTTATTAAGCATCTCCTGAGCACCAAGCTCTATGCCAAGCGCAGGTGATACAAAGAAAACACAAAATAATACTCTCTGCCTTCGGGAAACTTATAATCTAACAAGTGTTGTAAAGTAAAAATTTGGGGAGAAAGTTAACAAGCTCAAAGTGGGCCCTAGGATCATAGATTTAGAGTCGGAAGAGACATCAGTATCTACCTCCCTCCTTACAAAGATGAGGAAACTAAGACCCAGAGAAGATAAGGGACTTGCCCTGTGTCGAAGAGGCTATAAGTGACAGAAGTGGGACTTGAACCCAGGTGCTCTGACTCAGAGTCAGGACTTTTTTCACTGAAATAATCCTGTTTTTGAGTCATTTTTCAGTCATGTCTGACTCTCTGTGACCCCATTTGGGGTTTTCTTGGCAAAGATACTGGAGTGGTTTGGCATTTTCTTCTCCAGCTCATTTTACAGATGAAGAAACTGAAGCAAACAGGGTTAAGGGACTTGCCCAGGGCCACACAGGTAGTAAGTATCTAAGGCCAGATTTTAACTCACAGAGATGAGTCTCCCTGATTTCAGACCTAACGCCCTATTCACTGGACCACCTAGCTGTCCAATTCTACCTCTTCACAGTAGATTTGAGGTACCTGTAGGATCCCTGCAAATGAAATATTCTATAGGCAGTTGGAGAAGAAGATCTAACAATAGCAACAATAACTTTATATTTTATCTATATAATTTATATATTTATGATGAATATATAATCAAATATATTTGTATATTTAATATAAATATTATAAAGAGTATCTTAATGTAAATATAAAATGTATATATTTATTATGAGCATAATCAAATAAATATATTTGGATGTTCAATACAAATATAATTACTATAAAGAATAAAAATCACTTCACGTTTTAGTATAAATATATAATTTATGATTACTATATAATCATTCAATAGTTTTGTATATTTAAAATAAACATATAATTTATGATTACTATATAAGCAAATAAATATATTTGGATGTTTAATATAAACATATGATTTATGATTGCTATATAATCAAATAAATATATTTGGATGTTTAATATAAACATATAATTTATGATTGTTATATGATAAAATATATTTGGATAGTTAATATAAATATGATTACAAAGAATGATAATAGCTTCATATTATTATTTAAATAGCACAGTTTTCAAAGCATTCTATGTACATCACCTTATTTGATCTGTAAGTTGGAGGAGGGGTCAGGACTAGAGATCTAGGTTTGGGGGTCACCTGCATAAGGCAGTAGCAGAAGCCATGAGAGTGGCTGTGAGAAAAATGGAGAAAATTAATAATAAGCCACTGGGGACTTAAGGGAATGGGAAGAAGAGGAACCAGCGAAGGCGAGTGAAGGTGTCAGAAGGGTCGAAGGAGAAATGATAAGTTTGGTGTCTCTGAAGGAGAGAGGAGCTGATGGTGTCCCAAACTCAAGGAGGGAGAAAACTAAGAAAAGGTGAATTGGGACCTTGGAGGCAGCGGCTCCAGGGGAACAGTAGGGAGGGAAGCTAGACTGGAAGAGAAGGGAGAATGGGGGTGGGGAGTGGGGTAGGAAATGGGAAAATAGGTGTTAAAGGTGAAAACTCATTCAAGAAGTGAATAGTGGGTGGCAGGTCTAGGTCTTCTGATTCCAAAACCCAGTGATCTTCCCATTCCACCAGCTGATGGGCCATTGTTAATGATTCCTCCTACATGAAACCTTCCCAGATTGACCTTTCATGATTCTGGCTACGTCTTGAATCCCATGATCCCTTGAGCCTTTACTAAGCGGTGTGGTACCCTGGAGAGAGCAATGGATTTGGATTCAAGAGGATCTGGGTTTAAGGCTAGCTCTTCTACTTATGACTGTCATAACCTCAGATCTTGGATATCCACTAAGACTCTTGCCAGCTCCAAATATATGATCTGTAGCCATTTATGTTTCCTTTTTTTTTATTTAATTTGTTCTTTTTCATGTCTATGTTTTGTCTCCTACAGTGACTACCCTTGGGCAAATCACTTACATTCTCCCCTTTCATCATCTGTAAAATAGAAGGATTCTCCTAGAGCAGGAGTTCTTCATCATTTTTGCATCCTGGACCCCTTTGGCAGCTTGGTGAAGCCTATGGAACCCTTCTCAAAATCATGCTTTTAAGTGCATAAAGCAAAATATATAGAATAACAAGAGAAGTAAATTACATTGAAATAAAGATCTCTTTTTTTCCCATCCAAGCTCTTGAACCCTCTGAAATCTATCCACAGACCTTTTTTTTGGGAAGGGGGTGTCTATGGATCCAAGGTTAAGAACCCCTATACTAGAGTCTGCCTCAGATCTCCTCCTGTTTTGACATTCAGGATTCTATGACTGTCTCTCGGATACACAGAGACCTTGGACAAGATTCCATTGATTCTAGACTATTAGATCCTTAAGGAATGCTTCCCCCCAACCCCTTGCCTCAAATTGGAGGCGTATTTTAGGATCACAGGATCATAGACTGAGTTCTATAAGGGGCTTTAGAAGACAAGAGGCTGTCTTCAGCATCAGAGCCACCCTCCTCCTTTCTTTCCCCCAAGCCTTCCTGACTCTAGACACTCCCTTCCTACCTCTTTCCAAGTCCAGCAGGTAGTTGGGGGCACGCTCGATGGAGGAGCAGTTCCACCGCATGTCAGAGAAGGCCTTCCGGCAGGTCTTCATAGCCTCTCTGGCAGCCTGCACGATGGTTTGCATCAGCTCCAAATTGCTTCGGCATAGCTGAACCTGGGAGGATACCAGTCCTTCCAGCTGTTTGCAGTGCTGAGTCTGGTTCAGGGCCAGTACCGAGGGTGTCTTGGACAGGGCACTAGGCATCCCAGAAGGAAAATTAAAAGAGAAACAAGAAAAGAACAGAGGAATAAGGCCAATGAAGGTCAGAAAGTCCTCCCAACATGGCTTCTCTCCACCTAGACCCAGACTCCAAGTCTCTGCAGGGGAGGCAGATGAAGTCATCTGCCTGAAAAGAATCAGCCTAGTGTGGGAGTCCTGGTTCTGGTCTTGGCTGGGCCTCTACCTTAAAATCACAGACTGTTAAGATCTGGAAGTGTCCTTAGAATGTAGAATGTAAGGACTGTAGACCTTATTGTATGGCCTTCCTCCCTCTGGGCCTCAATTCCTCCTTCCATAAAGTGAAGTGTCACACTCCGTGATCCTGAAAGTTTCCTCCAGCCCAGACATCCTGTGATCTAACCTCTTCTTGACTTTTGAAGTTCTACATTCTAAGGATTCTTCCAGTTCTGGCATTCTATGTTCTATATTCCAAAGTTCTTCTAGCTTTTACAGGTTGTATTTAATGCTTTAAGGCCTCTTCTACCTCTGACACCATGTTCTGTGTTCTAAGGTCCCTTTCAGCACTGACACTGTTGTTATGCTCTAACGTTTTATATTCTAAATTATCTTGCAATTTTAATATTCTAAATTCTAATATTCTATATCTCTAGGATTTTAAGATCCTGTTTATTCAACTTTGAAATTTTAGTTGGAACCAATGCCCAGGACGGGTCTGGAAAAGTCTAGTGGTTTCTATGAGACTCTTACCAGAGCCTCACAGAACTACAGAAAGTTAAGACAGGAAGCATCCTCAGAAAGTATCTAGTCCCACTTTTCCATTTTAAGGATAATGTACATGAGACCCAGAGAAAGACAGTGACTCCCCTATAGTCACACAGTAAGTTAACTGTGCTTCCTGACCATCCGATCATCTTTTAGTTAAGATGCCTCTGGGATTTGCCTCTAGAGGACAAAGACAGGGTTATCTTGTGGCCCAAATAGGAGGTCAGAGGTCTATGAGGCTTGCCACTTCCTACAGTACTGCCTTCCTTGAATTCTCTTCTAAGAGGGACAATCTGGAGGGCCTGGAATCAGGATATTTGATCTGGCCTTAGATACTTCCCAGCTCTGTGACCCTGGCCAAGTCACTTAGCCTCTGTTTGCCTTAGTTCTCTCATCTGTAAAATGGGGATAATGATAGTACCTACCTCTCAGGGCGGTTGGAAAGACCCAGTGAGATAGTAATTGTAAAGCACAGTGCCTGGCCCCCAGTAAATGCTATAAAAGTGTTAGCTATTACTGTAGATATCATTAATCATCACTTGTCAGACACTTAACTTGTGCCCTATCCCTGACCATAGCTGGCCGCCTTCATTCCCAGCTTATCTATGAAATGATCCACATTATGGTGGAAGAGCACTGGACTAAGTCCCCAGCTTCTTAGCTATGTGACTTTGGGCAAGTTCTTTAATATCTCCGAAGTTCAGTTTCCTTCCCTGGAAAATGGGGAGAAATAAGCAAGCAAGCACCTAGTACGCATCAGGCACTGTTAGCGGCTGGGCAAAAGTGAAGCAGTCCCTGCCTCCAAGGGCTTTATGTTCTATTGGGGATGTAGGATCATGCTGGTATTCCTCAATGAAAGTTCTCCTCTGATCTCTCACTGCAGCATGGGAACACTCGCAGCCCTGAAAGATAGTGCCAGGAGAGCACAGGCTCTGACAGTTCTCACCAAGCCAAGGAGGCTTTAGCACAGGCCTGGGAATGGAGGGTGTATTTGTCTCTCAAGAACCAGCCTAGCCAAGTAAAGAGAAATTCCCCACTAAAGGCTTAGCAGCTACCAGGGGAATACAGTGGGGTAGGAGGCAGAATGGCTCATCAAATGGTCCATTGAGAGGTGAGATTGAGAGGGTTGGTCTCTGAGATTCCTCCCAGTTCTGGAGCTGTGTTCCTTTGGTTCAATGGATATTTCTGGAAAGGGAGGATTGGTATGAGTGACAAATCACAGATTCTCAAGAACAGACTTCAGAATCCTAAGGGTCCTCTGGTTTATACCCTTCATCTAGTGGAAGAGGAAAGCAAAGTCAAGGGAGATGAAGTCACTTGGTCAAGGTCACACAAGGAACACATACATCATTGGAACCTGGCTCTTCTGATCCCAAACTTAGTGCTGCACCCCCTCCATGAGGGTGACCACTTATCACAGGGCTATTTTGATACTCAAATTCAATAATGACTGCAAAGTGATTTATGACCCAATGGGGGAAATGGAAGTGTTTGACGCTTAGCTCTGGGGAACAGGTAGAGAACTGGGATTCAGCAGACCAAGGTGCCTATCCTAGTTGGGTGACTGAAGACAAGTCATTTTCTTTGAACCTTAGTTTCTTCATTTGTAAAACTTGTTCTATGTACCCCTCAGGGTTGGAAGAAAAGCACTTCATAACTTTCAGAGCACTATAGAAACATGCTGGGTCTAGAGTCAGGAAGACCCTGGAAAAGTCAATGTCCTTCAGTCTCCATTTCCTCATCTGTAAAATGGGGGTAGTAAGAATGGCGCCTACCTCCCAGGGTTGTTGCAAGGATCAAATGAGAGCACATTTGTAAAGAATGCTGCAAACTTTAAAGTACAACATCAATGTTGGTTATTGTCATTAAAATTCTTGGGTTATTCCTGAGGCATTTGTTGAAGCTCGGTGTAGCTGGGAAACCCTAGCCTTGGAGAACCTGAGCTCGATTTCCATTCAGCCTCTTTGGTGCCCTCTGCGACCTTGAGCGAGTCACGGTCCACCTCTGATCTTCTATTAAATTCAAGAGTGCACTAACTGGTCTCTACATCCTTTGTTCTAAGTTCCCTCTTAGCACTAACATTCTATGTTCTTGTCCTGATATTCTATGTTCTATGGCCCCATCCAGTTCTAACATTCTATGTTCCAGGATCCCTTTCAGTTCTGACATTCCATGTTCTAAAATCCTTTCCATTTCTGACATTCTATGTTCTAAGGCTCCTCCCAGCTCTGACATTCTGTGTTCTAAGGGCCCTCTCAGCATCATCATTTGGATTCAGTCAAAGGGCCGCACTTGAGGAACTAGAGGGCCTAGCCTATCCTTCCAGGTAATGGTGCTGGAGGAGGGCAGCAGAGGGTCTAAGTTCCTGAATATTGTCCCACATCTGAAGGCTATAGTTTTGGAAGGACATTAGTAATCCAGGAAACATCCAGGGAAGGAGAGAGAGGTGGGGTGGGTCAGGGGGAAAGGACTGGAAACCCTGACAGAACAGAATCGGTTAAAGAACTGGGGAATTTTAGAATCACAGAATCTCCAAGCTGGCAAGGATCTTGGAGGTCACCTAGTCAGGCCTACCCTTGATTCAGAAGTCCTTCAACAACTTCTGATTAGTGGTTCCCCAAACTCCTTGGAAGACCTCCAATGAGGGAGAACTCACTACCACCTAAAGCAACCCATTCCACTTTGGGAGAGTTATAAATACCTTAGATTATATTAAAAATCTGCCTTATGCTCATTGCTCCTAGTTCTGCTGTCTGGAGTCAAGCAGAATGTCAACTCCCTGTGACGTCCCTTCAATTTCCTAAAGACAATATTCATGTCATTCCTGGCTCTCTCCTCCAGGCTAAAACTTTCCAACCCCTTCAATGGATCCCCATATGGTCTGGCTTATGGGGCCCTCATCACTCTGGGTTCCTTCCTAGTGGATACACTGTCAATGTCTTTCTAAGAGGCGCCCAGAACTAACCACACCATGCCAGATGGGACCTGACCAGGGTAAACAGAGCTACGTCATCCTGGTCTGAAGAGGAACAGATTTAGGAGAAAGGATTGTCATGGTCACTATCCTCAAATATTTAAAGCTGTTAATGGGGCAGAAGGACACAGTCCATCCTCGGCTCAGCTGTCAAACTCATCTTGTCACCCTCTATCAGTCACCTCTAGTGGCTTCCTATTGCCTCCAGGATCTGTAAAAACAGAAGCGCAAATATTCTTTAGCTTTCAAAGGTTTCCATCCCCTGGCCCCTTTCTACCCTTCCAACCTTGTTACACCTTACTTACTCACATAATTCTCACTCCAGGGACATTGGCCTCTTTGCTGTTCCTGGAACTCTCTACTTTTGGCCTCTGGCCTTTTTCCCTGCTTTCCTCCTTGCCTGGAATACTTTGAACCCCTTCTGGCTTCCCTGACTTCCTTCAGATCTCCAAGTCCCAAGCTCTACAATGAGCCTTTCTCAGTTGTCCTTCATCTTGCCTGCTCTCTGAGATTACTCCTAATTTAACCAGCCTATGTCTTGTTTATATAGGTGTTGTCTGCTCCCATTAGACTGGGAGTTCCCTCAAAAGAGAGATTATTTTTTTTTAACTTTCTTTGGATCCTCAGCACTTAGTATAGTGCTAGGTACATAGCTGACTGCCTTGTCAACTTGTGTAGGCATGATGGGGAGAAGTCAAACCCCGGTACCTTGGGCAAAGGTCTTCTAGAACTATTCCAAGACGGCTTAAGAATGAAAGGGAATAGAGGAGTTGTAGGGATTACTAAAAAGCCTGGGTGAGGCCATTTAGAAGCCAACCACAGAATCATAGAAGCTCAGAACTGGCCCTGACTTGAGAAACCACCTAGTTTTACCCCTACTTGAGGTGGGGGATGCCCCAGTAACATCTCAAAAAGTCACCCAACCTCCATTTGAATGCTTCCCCATTCTACTTCATCTCCAGGAGAGGGGAAGCTGGGAACAGGAAGGAGAGCTCACAGGCCCCCACAGCTCTGTTGCACAAATCTACTAACAAGGAAACGGAGTCACTTATAAGGTCACCCTGTTCCCTCCACTTTGCTGCCTATCACAGGCAAAAATGGCCTCTTCTCCTGTGACCACTGGGGCAGTTCAGAGAATACAGACTCCATTGCTGACTTTCCCACCTAGCCCAAGGGACTAGGCTCTGATGGAAATCCCTAAACTTAAGAGTACTCATAATGAGAGCAGACTTGAGGGGGGAACAAGAATGCCTTTATTCCAATATTTCGGAGATTTCATGGGATAGAGCTCCATAGAACTATAGATTTAGATCTACAAGGGAATTTATAGATATGAAAGCTAAGACCCACAGAAATCACATTCTGGAGAGCCGGGCAGAAGCCCCTGACACTAATGCCAGTATTCCTCATTCTGTTTGGCCAAAGGTAAGAACAAGACAAGATCCTCTCTGGGACTTTGGTTCAAATGGTTCCTAAGAGTTCTAAACTCCCCAGTTCTTTTACCTGATCCTGTTATGGCAGGGTTTCCAGTCCTTTCCCCTTTCTGTATAGGAATGGACTGACCCAGAAGACCATGAGTCCCCCAGCATGGTATAGTAGAAAGTGTGTTGGATTTGGAACCAGAAGAACCAGGTTCAAATCCTGATTCTGCCACTGAGTCATTTAACTTCGTGGTTTCTCCAGGACTCAGTTTTTTCCTCTGTAACACAAAGAAGTTGAACTAAATGACTTGTGAATTCCCTTCCAGAAATAAGCCTATGAACCTATGACCTTACAAGGCACACCCCTATTCCACAGTAGAAGTCTTCTCTGTTGAAAAATTCAAATTGAGCTTAACCCAAGAATCATAGTCTTTCAGAAGCAGAAGTGACTTCTGAGGTTGTATGGTGCAGTCAGTACCAGGAGGATGAACCCTGCCTATTTGAAGATCTCTAATCACAAAGATCAAGCAATCATCGACTTAGAGCTGGGAGAGACCAATGGGAGTTTGTGTCTCTTGAACTTGCAGTAAGACTGGCCACAGAAGAAAAGGCCATGTTAGTCAGCAACACAGCAAGGGAGAAAATAAGGAAGGGATGTAGGCCTGCGAGGTGACTTCATGAGAACCTTCCCTTTAAAACTACTTTAGAACTGGGGAGTGGAGTTCTGGGTACCACTGAGCTTTCTTTTCCATTCTCAGACTCTCCTCCCCCGGAGATAAACCAAAATGTTTTCAATTAGGGATTTGAATGAGTGAGTCAAGCTGAGAAAGGCTGTCCAGACCAGTAAATTTCTGCCTCCCGCCTGTAATCCCTGATTGACTCCCTGGAGTGGGACCTAGTTAGAAACGGTCATTACCGTTAATTACTGAATTACCGCATCCCCTCTCTTTGGATGCAGCTAGTCTCCTTTTGGTGTATTTATTTATGTGTGTCTAGGATTGATTTCTCTACCCTGTGCTGAAGGGTTCTGGCTTCATCCATGAAATGGAGCTGCCCCATCCTTCCTCACATTGATTGTTGGCAGCCTGTGTCTTGGACAGCTCTGATTCCTTGCCTGAGGCTCCTGGCTATCCCCATCTCTTCTGCCTTCAGTCATGTCACTTAGGCTACAGAAGACCTTAGAATCTAGAGTGGCAGAGGTAGAAGAGACCCTAGAATGTAGAATATCAGAGCTAAATGAGATTTTAGAAGATAGAACATGAGAATGTCAAAGTAGATGGGACCTCAGAGTGTTGAACATCAGAGGCAGAAGGGATCTTAGAATATAGAATGTCAGAGTAGATGAAACTTTAGAGTGTGGAGGTGTCAGAGACAGAAGGGATCTTGGAACATAGAATATCAGAGTAGATGAGACTTTAGAGTGTAGTGTCAGAGACAGAAGGGATCTTGGAACATAGAATGTCAGATTAGATGGGACCGTAGAGTATAGAGTGTCAAAGAAAGAAGGGATCTTAGAACATCAAATGTTAGAGCTGGAAGAGACTTGAGAAATTAGAATGTCAAAAGTAGAAGGCATCTAAGCACAAAGAATGTTAGAACTAGAAAGCAACAAAGAACCCCCTTTCACACTTGAGAGGGACATTAGAACACAGCATGCTTGAATTAAAAAAGAACTCAGAAACCATGTCTTCCAACCCCTCCATTTATAGATGGGGAAACTGATGTCCACAGAGAGGAATTGATTTAAATTCTTAGATTAATACAGCTGGAAAGGCTCTTCTAAATCATCTAGCATGGCACCCTCATTTTACAGAGAGGGAAACAGAGGGGAAGGCCACATGGCTAGGAAGCAAGAGATTCCATTTTAGCCCTCTTTCTGCCATATTGCTTCTTCAGTTCTTAACTCTTCTTCTTGTCCTCCCTACCTGGGGCTGTGATATGACAGAGAGGGACTTGAACATGGAGGTAGAAGACCCACAACAGGGTAAATTCCCTGTTAAACCAGTGGCCCTGACCTCTCCATTCTGAATCTTAGCTTCTGTATCTTTAAAAAGAACAACTAGGCTACTGGCATTGGATAGGGAGCTGGACCCCTCCCCTGATGCTGGCCCTTCTTCCCCCACTGGAAAACATGCACTCATGGCCTGGAGTACCCTCCTATTTCTGTCACCCTTTAAGGTTTATAGAGCAGTTTCCACACAATACCTCCTCAAGGGAGGTAATATGATGAGTCTTATCCCCATTTCATAGAATAGAAAACTGAGGTAGATGAAAGCTGCCTAGAGGCAATCTTAGAAAAAGGATCATAGATTGGAGCTGAAAGGAACCTTAGACTTGCCTAACACACAACACACAAACTATTTCCAATTGCCCTGTCCACTCCAGTGTAAACAATATCAGCTATCCAACAATTAAATGGGTTGCCTTGTGTGGTGGTAAGTTGTGTCACTTTAGGTCTTCAAGTGGAAGCTAAAAGCCCCTAATCCTCAGGAAGCCTTTCCCAATCCCTCTTAATTCTCATGTCTCCCCTTCCTTGATTATTTCCATTTATCCTGTCTATAACTTATTTGTACATAGCTGTTGGTATGTTGTCTCCACCATTAGGTTGTGGACTCCTCAAAGGCAGGGATTGTCTTTTCATCCATAGTGCCTAGGACAGTGCCCAGCACATAGTAGGTATTTCATAAAGGCTTATTAGTTAAGCATTTAATAAGACTGACTCTCTAAAGCTGGCTGACAACTTGTCAGGGAATGTTGTAGAAGAGATTCGTGCTCAAGGTTCCCTCCAACTCTGAGATTCTGGGAGGCTCTGGGAGGCTTGGAGTTAGTGGGAAGAAGGAAGTAAACACTGGTCTTAGGGCACCCTGAGACTGTGGTAATCACCACACTGGGGACTAGGGAAAAAGGATATGGTTCTGGGGGCTTGTATCTTCAGCCATAACTAAAAGATTAGTAAAGGTTGAAGTAAGAAGGAAGCTCTGGGCCAAGGGCAGGATTCCCTGAATCTGTGCCCAGAAGGATCATGGGATTTGGAGTTGGAAGAGATCAGAAGGATTATCTAGTCCAGAGACCTGATTTTACAGATGGGGAAATCTGAGGCCAAGAGAGGTTAACTGATTGGACCAAGGTCTCCTAAGTAGGAAATTGCAGTGCAGAGTCAGAGGCAGTTCAAACAGTAGAGAAGGGCATAAGATTTAGGGTCAGGGGATTTAGGGTCAAATTCTAGCTCTTCCACTTACTACTACTGACCTTGGGCAAATTAACTAACTTCTCTGGGCTTCAGTTTTCTCATCAATAATAATAGCTAGAATTTGCCTTAAAGTTTGCAGAGCATATCCCATGTTATCTCATGATCCTCACAAGCAATGGGAGGTGGGTGGTACTGTTAACCTTATTTCACAGGTGGGGAAACCGAGGCTCAGAGAGGGAAGTGACTTGCTAGAGTCACACAGCTAGGGAGTATCCAAGGCAGGATCTCAGATCCTTAGATTCCATGATTCTTAAGGTCTCCTCTAGCTCTAAACTGATGAAATAACCATGAATTCAGGTTTCCTGATTCCATATCTAGAGATCTTTGAACTGGAATTTCCCAGGAAGCTGGGATCTTCCTTAAGGCATAATTCTTGGTTCTGGAGGAGAGACTTGAGTTTGAGTTTGGCTGTAAACCTTTACTGCTGGCTGACCCTGAGGAAGTCACTCTCTCTGTATGAACCCCATATTCCTCCTTGGTAAAACAAGGACACTAATATTTACGCTGTTCACTTCACAAGGCTGGTGTGAGGATGTGCTTTGTAAACCATGAGGCATTGCAGAAAAGGGGGAAAAGCAGGGAGGGAATAAGAATTTGCATAGCACCTACTATGGGAGAAGCACTGACAAGTGCTTTACAAATACTATCTTATTCGTACTCTCAACAACCCTGTGAAGTAGATAGGTGCTGTTACCCTCCCCATTTTACAGTTGGGGAAACCGAGGCAAACAGAAAGTCTGAATTGTCATTTTTAACATTAGAAAGAATTTCCTTATAATCAGAGCTATCCCCAGATAAAATAGGCTGGGCTTCAGGACGTACTAAGTTCCCTGTTCCTGGTGGTACTGAACCATAGGCTGGTTCTGCCTGATGTCAGGGAGACAGTAAAGGGTGTCTGGCTTTGAGCAGGGTGGGAGGATTGGATGACTTTGGTGTAAAGATTCTGGGCCTGCCTCTCATAGTCTGTGACCTCACAGTCACTGTTGAATGGGAGGACTGGACTGGATGGATTCTAGTCTATGATCCCATCATCCTATGCAGAGACATCAGACATCCTTCAATTCCTGAGATTCCAGGCTTCTGATAGAATGGAAAGAGGGGACTTAAAGGTAGAGATAAATCAACGATCCTAGGACTTGATCATAGTCAAGGGTCAGCTAGTTGGGTATATATATCATTCTGTGCTTTATGACATGATGCCGCACTTTAGGATTGCAACTTGAGGACTCTCTAGTCTAGTCCTCTCATTTTACAAAGGAAGAAGCCAAGACCCAGAGACAAGAGGGGGACTTGTCTAAGGTCATATATAGAAATCCAGATCCTTTGGCTGTACAATCACTGCATTTTCCACCATGTGGAATTCCACCCTGAATAAAATGGGCCTGGCCTGGGTCTTCCCTATTCTAAAAGGATCCTAAGCACAGATCAGTCTTGCCCCACTTACCTGATTCACATTCATTTATTACTATTCATTCTGTGACTAAGAATATGGTATCATATTAGTACTTTACCAAAACCTTTGTGATGCAAGTAATACAATTACTCTTTAGCTCTAGTCTAGAAACAGATCTGAAATCCAGAGAGCTGAAATTATTCTCTGGCATTCACATAGCTGGCAAGTTCTAACACCAAGACTAGAAAGAGGTTTTCCTAAAGTATAGGTCTGATTACATCAGCCTGCCTCCTGAATAAACTCTATGGGCTCCTCTATCATCTTCGGGTTTAAGTACAAAGTCCTCTGACCATTTTAAGTCCTTCAGAACCTAGCCCTCTTCTACCTTTGTGGTCTTCTTCCATCTCACTCCCCTTGAGATCCAGGGGACACTGACCAACTTTAGCTATCCCCTGTACTTGTAATTCCCCACCTCCTCATCTTTCCCTCTTGGCCTCCCCAGTTTCTTTCAAGTCCCAGCTGAAATCCCACCTTCTAGAGCAAGCCTTTCACAATATCTCTTAATTCTAGTGCCTTCCCTCGGTTAATTATTTCCTATCTCTCCTGTCTATGGCTTGTCTGTACATAATTGTTGCCATGTGGTCTCCCCCATGAGATTGTGAGCTCCTTGGGGGGCAAGGACTGCCTTTTCCCTTTCTTTGTATCTTCAGCACTTAGCACAGGACCTGGCACATAGTAGGTGCTTAATAATATTTACTGACTGCCTAGAGCCCAGGCCTTCTGACTCCAAAGCCAGGGCTCTCTGCCCTTCCCCTCACTGCCTCTAGATAAGACAATGATCTTGGCCGTGCCCCTGCAGAGCAACCACGTTGGTTCCTCACAGTTTGTAAACTCACTTTTCCTTCATTATCGGAGTCCCATAATATGTGCAGAGCACAGAATAATAACAATAGCTGAAATGTATACAGTATTTACTCTGTGCTAAGTTTTTTGCAACTATTATCTCATTTGATCCTTACAACAGTCCTGGGGGCATATTAATATTATTTTATAATATTATATAGTATGCATTACATATATTGTATGTATTATATATAACATCATATTAGCAATTAAAAAATAAACAATTGTATAATATAGAAAAGAAATATAGTATATAGTATAATAATCATTTATAATTATAATAATATTGTAATAATTTACTATAATTCTAATTTTACAGATGAGGAAACTGAGGCAGAGAGAGATTAAGTGACTTGGCCAAGATCACGCAGTTAATATGTGAGGCCATATTTGAACCTAGGTCTTCCTGACCTATCCCTCTCACCATCCAAAGCATACGGTCACCTACATAAATTAATCAATCAACAAGTATTTATTAAGCACCTACTATATGCCAGGCACTACGAGAGGAGTTGGGGATATAAGTACAAAATACATGGTCTGACCTATTAGTAACGAGCATACGTCACCAAGATGTTGTCACTTTCATAGAAGTTAACAATGCAGTTTGCCATTTTTATCTCATCAGAGCCTTGCAACAATGCAATGACACAGGGAGGGCAGGAATTTTTCTAATCTCTCCATTTTAAAGAAAAGGAAATTGAGGCTCTGGAATGACGATGGGGACCACCTGCCATTGGCATTCAGAGGCAGGGGAAAGCTTGAGGTTGATCTTCTGGATTCTGATTCACTGGAGTGAGAAGCTATCTGAGAGATCACAAGCTTGGATCCTGTCCATTCAAGCCTACTTCTGGTCAAAAAAGACTTCAGCCTTTGGTCTGGCTAGCCTCCAGTTTGAGGGCTCAGACCCTGCACAACTAGAATCTTGGAATTATGAAGGACGTTAGGGGGTATTTAGTTTAACCTTCTGTCCAGTTCAGAATTCCCTCTAGGATCTCCCTGTCATGGGATCGCTTGGCATCTTAGATGTCAGACTTGGACAACACCCTCCAACCCTCCCAATCCCTAGACCTCATGAGGAAACTCAATTCTTCTCAAGGCTATTGCTGAATGCCTTTTGTTATTGGGAAGTGTTTCAGAAAAACCTGGGGAGATCTGTATGAGATGAAGCAGAATAGTGAGCCACAACAGGGGAAAGATGTTGTAAAGACAACTTTGAAAGAATTAAAAAGGGAAAGAAATAAGCATACACATCCATATATGCACACATACACATATAATAGATAATGTATATATGTAGATACATTACCTATCTATAGTGCTTTTGCAAAGCCCTTCGTATATCATTGGATCCTCACAACAACCGATTTGACGCTCACAAAGCTTCTATTATCTCCATTTTACAGATAGGGAAACTGAGGCTGAGAGGGGTTCAGGGACTTGCCCAGGGTCACACAGCTAGTAAGTGTCTCGGGAAGGACTGAAACTCAGGTTATCATGATTCCAAGTTCAGCGCTGTAACCTACAGCATCTTTTTCTGTTCCAAGTTCTACCATCTCTTCCCTTCTCTCCTCCCTTCCTATGGAATCAGAGACCAGATTTCACAGCCTCCCTCTGAGACATCTCTTCTCTTTCTTCACACAGGCACACCCCTAGCTTCTCTCCCCTTGGATTCTCACCTGGACCAAATGGTCCCCCCCTCCTGCCAACCCTCTCTTCTGTCTACATCATCCTCTCTCCATTGGCAATGATATGCCCCAAACTCAGGTCTGGATGCTGCCCCTCTCCTACTCAAAAACCTCCAATGTCTCTAATAATAATAACAGCTAACATTTATTAGGCACGTTAAGGTTTGTAAAAGGTTTTATATACCTTATCTCATCTGATCTTCAGAATGATCCTGTGAGATAAATGCTCCAGGATTTTTATTCCTTTTTTACAGATGAGGAACATTGAAGGCCAGGCAGGCCAAGGAACTTTCCAAGGAGACAGCGGATAATGTCAATTAGGCAGCTTCTAATTCAACTCTCTCATTTTACAGAGGGGGAAATTGAGGCCCAGAGAGCAGAAGTGTCACGTGACTATAAGGATAAGAACTGGGGACTCTTTCCACTGCACCTTGTTGATTCTTAAAGTTATCAGCCTTAAGCCTAAGGGGTCTCTGAAGAATGGGGAGTCTCTGCTGCTCCCCCAGAGAGGCAGGAAATCCAGACAAAGGAGATCAGCTCTGTTTGCGAAGAATAGTGATCACAGAAAGAAAAGTTAATGTTTTTACAATGCTTCACATTTTACAAAGCACTTTCCATACAAGCCTGTGGGGTAGGAAGAGCACTCGATCCTCACATTACAGACGAGGGACTGATGCTCAGGAAGGACCACTGTCTTACTTACGTTCACACAGCTAGCTAGGATCCGAGATGGGATTAGGCTCTCAAGTCCTGGGAACTATCCATTGCACCATGCTTGTTTGTTTCCTTTTCAAATGCTGTTTTGTCCTTTGTCTGAGAGTCAACCTGTCCCAGGCACCGACCTCCCCCTTCCTCGAGAGCATGGTGGGATATTCCAATGAATTTATGAGGGCTTCTCCAGGTTACTTACAAATTAATCTGCCCATTCACCAGGCCTCGTCCCATGCATCATACTTTCCCTCTGGTGGGGTTCAGGGCCCCTGTCAGTACTCAGAACTTCAGCAGAGAGCCCAGCCCCGGGAATGTTTTGCAGAAGGTAAAATGAGCATGCAGGGAACTCAAACTTGGCCTGCAATCTGTTTATTCAGAGGCTCAGTCTGAACAGCCAGAAAAAAAAACCTGCTCTCAACACCAGCTCCCTTTGGACTATAAAGTGGTGGAATGTTGGACCTGAGGGAGACCTCAGGAATCAACTGGGTTAGCCCTCATTTGACAGAAGAGGAAACAGAGGTATAATGACTGGACCCAGGTCAAAGAGCAGGTCAGGGGCAGGCTCCAGATTAGAACTCAGGGACTCTGCCTCCTCTGCTTAGGGCTTTCTCCACTCTTGCCTCTGAAGGCAGGGTGACATGCTGACGAGGAAACAGGATGAAGTTAGGTAAAGGAAAAACCAGCAGGGGCCTGACAGGCTGGAAATCATGCCCTGTGAAGGCCTACTGAGGGCTGCTGCTGGAACGATGGATGGGGGGGCATCATGGAGGGGGCAGGCAGGGATCTAGGTGGGACATTGGTATTAAAGGGGATGCTGAGTTCACTCTGGAGCAGGATTAGGGGAGGATGTAATGTGATGTTCCTGAACCCTTCCGTCCATTTTCAGTGCCGCCTTAGGCCAGGACTGATCTTAGTTTCTGAAGAGGTACAATTCAGTGGAAACTAGAAAGACCCTACCACCTCCAAAACTCCTTGCCTGCTCCCTGACATTTCTATCACAGGGAAAGAGTCTTTCATGGAATCATGGTATATCAGAGCTAGAGATGATCTATAAAGTCAGAGCCAGGAGGGTCCTTAGAACATTGATTGTCAGAAATGGAAGGAACCTTAGGATATAGAATTCAGAGGAGGAAGGCACCTTAAAACCTAAGACTTCACACTGGAGTCAGGAAAACTTGCAAAGGTTAGATGTGGGAGATAGCATGTTGTGTACAAAGAATATGAAGAATATGGGCCAATTTGATTGGCCCATAGAATTTGGAAAAGGACAGTCCTTCCAAATCTTATCAGCTGGGTAACTTGGTAGATAGAGCACCGGACATAAGAGTGGGGAAAACCTGAGTTCAAATCTGGTCTCAGGAACTTCCTAGCTGTGTGACCCTGGGCAAGTCACTTAATCTCTGTTTACCTCAGTTTCCTCATCTGTAAATGGGGATGCTAACAGCATCTACTTCCCAGGGCTGTTATAGCCAACATAAAGCATTTAGCACAGTACCTGGCACATAGTTAGCTATCATCACTTTAGAGGTAGGGTGGTGAAGTGACTAGGGCACTGGATTTATATCTTAAAAGTCTTGGGTTTGGATCCTTCCTTACATACTTCAGTCTTCAACTAGACATCTTGACCTGGGCATTCTCTAGACATCTTAAACTCAGTATGGCTAAAAACTGAACTTATTATCTTCCCCCAAAAAAGTCTTTTCTTCCTAACTCCCCTATTACTGTAGAGGGTAACATCATCTTTCCAGTCACCAGGGTTCCCACCTTTCTTATGGGTCATTCTCCATTCGTGATTCTCTTTCCTCCCTTCTCCTCCTCATCCCACCCCTCTACCCACCGCACATCCAATCTGGTACCAAATCTTGTTGTTTCTACCTTCATAACATCTCTCAAACACATCCCTTCTCTCCTCTGACACAGCCCCCAGCTTGGTACACACCGTCATCACCTCAAGGTTGGACCATTTTGATGGCCTGCATGTGACTCTGTCGATGCTGGTCTCTCCCCACTCTGGTCTACCCTCCACTCAAATATCAGAGTGATTCTTCTAAAGCACAAGTCTGTCCACATCATCTTCCTACTCAAGCTCAACATTGCTTCTAGAACCAAATATAAAATCCTCAAAGCACCTTAGAGCTTCCCGCTTCCAGCCATCTCACACTTCCATTGCCTTCCTTGATGTTACTCATCTTCCAACTCTGAGAGTTTTCGCTGATGGTTCTCCATGCCTGGAACACCCTCCCTCCACATCTCTGCCTTCAAGTTCTAGCTAAAATCTTACTTTCTACAGGAATCCTTTCCTGAGCCCCTTTAATGCTAGTTCAAATCTGACCTTGGATACTTCCTAGTTGTGTGATGTTGGGCAAGGCACTTAACCTCTGTTTGCCTCAGTTTCTCCATCTGTAAAATGAGGAACATGAGCAGTGACAGGGTCAATATGAGGATCAAATGAGACACTGACTTAAAGTGTTTGGCACACAGTAGGCACTATATAAATTAGTTATTATTATGTACCCCTCTATGTTTCATTTGTACACAGTTGTTTACATGTCTCCTGTAGTAGACTAAGAGCAGGGACTGTTGTTTGCCCTTTCTTTCTGTACCCCAAGTACATTGCATAGTGCCTAGCAGATAGAAAGCCCTTCATACATTTTTACTGACTGATTTGTTATTAGTTGTCTTAACATGAGTAAATCATCTAACTTGCCTTAGTTTCCTTACCTGTGAAATGTGAATATTATTCATGCCCCCTACCTTGGGGACCTCTTGAGAAGACTGAAATAATAAAGGCAAAGCTCTTGGCAAAATTTACAAAGTGATATAGAAATAAGGATCTTATTTTTAACTTTTTAAAAATTCCTTTGTCAGAAGAAGAAAAAATCAAAGCAATCTATAGTCATATGTAAAAATTCTCTAAATCCCTATTGATTAGAGAAATGCAAATCAAAATAACTCTGAGGTATGACCTCACACCCATCAGATTGGGCTAATAAGACACAAAAGGAAAATGGCAAATGTTGGAGAAGATGTGGGAAAACTGGAACATTAATATACTGTTGGTGGAATTATGAACTGATGCAACCATTCTGGAGAACAATTTGGAACTATTCCCAAAGAGCTACCACATTGTCCATACCCTTTGACCTAGTAATACCATTACCCCAAAGAGGTCAAAGAAAAAGGGAAAGGACCTATATTGTAAAAATATTTATAGCAGTTTTTCATGGTGGTAAAGAACTGGAAATTGAGAGGATGTCCGTCATGTGGGGAATGGCTGAGCAAGTTGTGGTATATGATGAATACTATTGTGCTATAAGAAATGATGAGCAGTTTAATTTCCGAAACTCCAGGGAAAATTATCATGAACCAATGCAAAGTGAAGTGAGCCTAACTAGGAGAATAGTAATGTTGTAACAGCTGTATTGTAGGGATGATCACCTGTGAATGACTTAGCTATTCACAGCAATATAACGATGCAAGACAATTCCTAAGGACTCGTGAAGAAAAACACTATCCACCTCCCGAAAAAAAACTGATGGAATTGGAATGCAGATGAAAGCAGATTTTTTTTTAACTTTATTTTTCTTATTTTGGGGATAGGTGTTTTTTTTTTGGTCTGTGTTTTCTTTCACAACATAGCTAATATGGAAATATGTCTAATATGACAGCACATATATAATCTATATCAAATGTCTTGCATTCTCAAGGAGGGAGGGGAAAAAAGAGAGGGGAAGAGAATTTGGAACTTAAATTTTTTGAAAAGGAATGTTTAAATTATTTTTACATGTAATTGAAAAAAATAAAATATAAACAAATTTTTAAAACAATTTTTTTTGTTAAGGAAAAACTCAGCCCTTATCCCTTGCCCAGAGAGCTCAGTTAACAACCGAAGGTCTAAAATCTCAGCTCCTTAGACAAATAATGGGCTTCCTCAGATCTGGGAAGAGGAACTCAACTTTTCCTGGATATCAATATTGGAATGTTTTGGGTAGAGGTGAGGAAAAGGAAAGAGAAGACAGTCCATGAGTTTGAGGGTTAAGACAAACATCGTTCCTATCTGAGTCTAACATGGTGGTGGAAGTTGAAAGAGGGAAGATATGGTCTGGTCCAAGCTTTGCTCATCCTTTCCTAGTGAGTTGGGACAAGTCATTGGACATCTCTGGCCTTAATTTTCTTTATAAAGCAGGAAATGGTCTCAAAATTGTATGTATGTATGTGTGTGTGTGTGTGTGTGTGTGTGTGTGTGTGCGCGTGTGTTTGGGGAGAGGGACTTTTGGAGCGAATGGGGTAAGGGCTCAGTGGGGATAGTTTCATAGATGAAATTATTGCAGGTTAAGTGACTTGCCCAGGATTACTACAGCTCAGTTATAAGGTACTACCCTAGAGAACAGAGGATCTTTTTGTGAGTGTGTCAAGGACCCCTTCTACAGTGTGGTGAGGACTATGAATCCCTTCTCAGAATTATATTTTTAAAAGCTGAAAGCAGAGTACATAATATTACCCAAGAAACCAATTCTATTAAAATAAAATTATCAAAATATTAAAGGGAAATGACTTGTGAGCGGTCCCATATCCAATTAAGCACATGGCTGAGACAAGAACACTGCTCTCCTGACTCCTGGCTAGATAAGGAGAGGCTGGCCTGGGACTCTGAGGAGAAAGCTGGGAAGGCTCAGGTCCCTCATTTCCAGCATATTCTAGGTACTCTAGTCATTTGTTCTGGGGCTGGGATGCCCCATGAAAATCTCCACTCTTTCCCAAGCTCCCAGCTAGGTCTGAGGGGCTAAGGGTAGAAGGATGGGGTGGGGTGGATCATCTCTGCTTCCTCCCCAAGGAACCCCAAACTCACAGACACAAAGGAAACAGAGGTGGGAAGGTGGGGAGTTGACAATCCGTCTGGGGATAGGGTAGAATATTTTTAAGGTTTGAAATTTTCTCAAAACAACTACAGTTCCCACACTGTAAATACAGGACATATCAGATATTCCATCAGGGACACCTGCATGCCCTAAGACAGAGACATACAGACACAGTCAAACACGGGTACCGAATGTCACCCAAGCACACTGAGACCCACAGACACAAATGTGTCATTCCCACACAAAAAACCAAGACTCCCCAGGACAATAAGCCAGACAACTCTACTGTCTTACTGCCTCCTCAGTGACTTTCACCTGTTTCGGCTCCACAAGGAACAGAGCATGTAGGTGACTCAGAGCCCCTAGTCAGATCATTTCTAGCCAGTTGAGCCTTTCTTCTAGGCAGAGGGCAAACCTTTGAAACCAAGGTGGAGCAGCAAGACTGGTGCCCTTTGAACCCAATCCCTTAATTTAACAGATAAGCAAACTGAGGGTCAGGGAAGGGAATGGATTTAGCGTGCTAGTGACAGAGCTAGGATGTGGATCCAAGTCTTCTGAGCCTGGACCTAGAGTAAGAAAGACCTAGCCTCGGACAATTTACTAGGTAACTCTATGACAGGAGTAGGGAACCCTCAACCTTTAGACCACATGTGACTTTTTAGGTCCTTAAGTGCGGCCTTTTGACTGAATCCAAAGTTTGCAGAAAAATCGAAAGGCCTCACTTAAGAACATAGAAGCCCACATGTGACCTGAAGGCTGCAGGTTCTCCATCCCTTCTCTGTGACCTCCATCAGCCTCAGTTCCTTTATCTGTAAAATGGGGATAATGACAGTATCTGTCTGGGTGGTAAAATAGCTACAGGGCTTGGACTAGAGTTGAGAAGCCTTGAGTTCAAAACCAGCCTCAGACATTTATTAGCTAGGTACCCGTGAGTACTTGAACTCTGTCTGCTTCAGCTTCCTCAACTGTAAAGTAGAGATCACAATAGTACCTACTTCCAAGGGTTGTTATGAAATGAAATAATATTTTTAAAGCACCTGGCACATGGTGGATACTTAATAAATACTTATTCCCTTTCCCTACCTCCTAGGGTTGTTGTAGTAATAACATGAAATATTTGGAAAGTTGTTCAGTCACGTCCAATTCTTCCTGACCTTGTTGGACTATACTGTCCGTGGGGTTTTCTTGGCAAAGACACTGGAGTGGTTTGCCCTTTTCTTCTCCAGTAGATTAAGGTAAACAGAGATTAAGGGACTTGGCCAGGGTCACACAGCTAGTAAGTATCTGAGGTCAGATTTGAACTCAGGTCTTCCTGACTCTAGGTCCAGAGCTCTATCCACTGAACCACCTAATATTTAGAAAAAGCACTTTGTAAACCCTCAAGCTCTGTATAAATGCCAAATGCTAGCTATTATTTCGGCTTCTAGGAACGCTATACCATGCTCTGGCAATAACAAAGACAATTTAAAGGCCAAACTGAATTTTCTTGACACAGGGACCCTGCCTACAGACTTCTCTATCACTATGTCTCCCAGGTTGCCCCTAGCATGGGCCCTGTACAGAATAGTACTTCATAAAATATCCATTTATATTATTTATCAGACCTATAATTTCATCAATGTAGAGAGTTCCCAGGGAGGAAGGTCCTTTTACCAATATAGATGACCACCTCCTTGGAAATTTCAAGTCTTAGAGAGTTATCTGGAGTGTAAACAGGTTAAAGGACTTGGAAGGTTGCATACCACTAGGGCTCAGAGGTACATCTTGAATCCCAGCCTTCCTAATTCTGAGATCAACTTTTTGTCTATTAGGCCTTGCCAGGTCCCCCCAAATTATGGCCCTTGGGTACTTTTAAGCTAAAGCAGCTAGGTGGTACAATAGATAGAGTGGTGGACTGGGAGATGGGAATCCCTAAGTTCAAATCCAGCCTAAGACTCTTTATGAATCTGACTTTAGGCAAGTCATTCCACTTCTGCCTCAATTTCCTCATCTGTAAATGGGGACAATATTTGCATCTATATCCTAGGATTTCAGTGAAAATTAAATGAGATAAGGTAATCTTAAAATGTTATATAAATGCTAGTTAGTATGATTATAAAAGTCAGTCTGGACTCCCAGGCTTCCTCTAATAAATATTTATGGAATGAAAATAGTAACAGGTTTCCTTTCCATAACATTTTATAATTTACAAAGTTCTTTCCTTATGGTGAGTCAATGAGTATTTTTTTTTTCAGAATTCCAGACCTATGACAGGTGTGGAAAATCCTTCCCCAGATGCAGACCAATAACGCGTCTGTAATTACAATCTTAGAGCGGCTTGAAGAGCACTGGGAGGTTAAGCAATTTGACCAGGGTCAGCGAGTTAGGACCCTTCGGAGACAGGACTTGAACCCAGATCTGCCTGACTCTGGAGCTGGCCTTCTAGCCAATACACCAACATTCTGTTTCTTCACTAGAAGAATCACTACCTCAAATTTACAAAGAAAGGTGAGTTTCAGAAAAGTGGCTTTGGCAATGTGATGAAGTTAGTTAAATGCAGGATTCAAACCCAGTTCGAGTATGCTTACCACTGCCTGGCATCCCCTATAGGCACTAATAAAGTTCTTGCCCTCACGTTCTACAGGACATTCGAATGTAACCCATGACTACTAACAAAAGTCCCTACCTCCTCTTACCTGGCTTGCTTAAAAGGTGGTTTAAAGAGCTGGCTTTATTCACCCATCATCTGAGCTGGCAGAGCAAAGGAAATCTTAGAGGTACCAGGGGAATCTCCCATACACGCAGCTCTGTTCCCTAGTGTGTGACATACAATTAACAGGACACAAAGCTTTTCCTTCTTTAGGAGCTGGAAGGCACTGTAGGAATCCTTAGGGTTGACCTCCTTCATTTCAAACTGGAGATCCAGACAAGAGAACTGAATAGACTAAGATCACAAAGTAATTCATTAAATGAGTTGGGATTTGAATCTGGATCTTTTGATTTCAAAATTCAGGGTTTTTCACACGATGCTCAAGGGAGGCAGAACTAAGAATCTTGACGCCCAATCCAATTTTTTTCCCATTACACCACTGGGCCACAGATGGCCCAAGATAAACAATTAGGAGTTATTATCATTCTTGATGAGAGTAAGTGCTCACATGGATGTAGTAGTTTCCAGTTTACAAAGGAAATGAATGCTCTTGGTAATCATTAACAAGTCAACGTGGACTGAGGAGGATTCTAGCAAATGGCCCCCGGGATCTAGACTAGCATGTGTTATTTAGCATTTTTGTTAATGATTTGGATAAAGATATAGATGACATGCTTATCACATGGGCAGATAACTCGAAGCTGGAAGGGAGAGCTAACACAGATGGCAGGGTCAGGATCCAAAAAATATCTTGGCAGGATAGAATATGAGACTGAATTTAATAATGTGAAACTTAATTGGGATAAATGCAGCTTTATACTTGGTTAAAAAAATGATTCTCCAAGTAGAATATGGGAAAGGTATGGCTAAACAACAGTATGAAAAAAATCTGAAGGTCTGAGTGGACCACAAGCTCAATAAGTCAATAACAGGATATAGCAGTTAAAAAAAAAAGCTGCATTAAAGAACATAGTGCCCAGTACTAGGGCACTGCTATACTTTGCCTTGCTCAAACCACATCTACATTATGGTTGTTCACTCCTGGGTGAAGTGGAAGAAGGATACTAATAATTTAGAGACTGATCTAATGAAGGAATTTAGGATGGTGACGGGTCTTCAGTTAATTCCACATGAGGTCTGTAGACAGCCTATGGGAGTGACATGTTGGCTACTGAGAGTATTTGAAATGGGTTGCTATATGGAAGAAGAATGAGCATTATCCATTTTAATCTTAAGAAGCAAAGCTAGGGAGATCTCCAAAAGAACAAACTTAGGCTTAATGTCCAGAAAAGCTTCCTTACAGAAGTATGAAAATTGCAACAGACTGCCTTTGGAAACAATAATTCACACCCTCCCACTGCAGGAGACCAAGTAAAAGCTGAAAGGCTGCCAGTCTTCTTGGTCCATCATAGAAGGGATTCTGAGACAGGTGTGTGTTATCCTAGAGATGGATTCTCAGGTTCCTTGCAATTTAAAGATTCTCTGTGAGTTTTAGAATGTTGGTGTTCCATAATGTTCATTAGTATGATTCCCATTTGACAAAGAAGGAAACCAAAGCTCATCCTTCTATAAAATCACAGAGCAAATGAATGTGACAGTGCCAGAACTACAGCCAGGTGCTTTGACACACGGTTGGTTAACCGATTGTTGGCAAGTGCTCCTGGGAGAGGTAACAGTGATTTTAAGCTTATCCACATGAACAAATTGATGATTGATATCAGATGACTGGAAAGGCAAAAAAGACAAATTCCTTCAACTGTTTACTTTTGGCTCAGCCCCTGCCAAGACAGATGAGTTTTGATTCAAGGGGAGTTCTTCCAGGTCCTGTGTGAGTCTCTTACTATTGTTGCAGAGAAGATGGAGAGCTATGGATTAGAGACAGATTCGGAACTGACTGCATAGCCAAACCCTAGAGCTGTTAATGGTTTCATGTCAATCCATCAGTAAACATTTATTAAGTGCTTACTATGTGTCAGGTACTGTGCTAAGCGATGTGGATACAAAAAGGGGCAAAAGCCAATTTCTGCCCTCAGTGAGTCAATACACCAAGAGGACTCCAGGGGGGAGTACCTCAGGGTTCTTTTCTTGGTCCTGTGCTATTTACCACTGTAATCAGTGACTTGGAGAACTGGAGACTTTCAAATTGGAGAGTTGGATTTATGGCATAGATGGCATGTTCAATGAATTTACAAATGACAGGAAGTTGGGAGGGATAGCTACCATACTGTGTGACACAGTAAAGATCCAAAAAGATCTTGGCATGCTAGGGTATCGGTCTGAATCTAATTGGACAAAATTCAATAGGGATAAATGTAAAGTCTTGCCCTTGGGCAAGTTCCAGAAAAGCAGAATAGGAGAGGCATAGTTAGATGGCAATGATCCTGGAAAAGATCTGAAGTTCTTAGTGGACTGAAGGCTCAATACATGTAGGCAGTTTTATGCAGTAGTCAAAAGAACAGGTGTGACTGTTGAAAGGCAGGGTTTCCAGAACTTGGGAGGCAATAGTTCCATGGTGCTCTGCCATAGTCAGGTCACATCTGGAATTTTCCATCCATGTCTTGGTGCCCTACTTTAAGAGGGGCCTGGAAAATACCCAGTACAACCAGGCAGCATGGCAAAGGCTCCTAAGCCCATCTATGTCTTATGGAGATGGTGGAAGGAACCAGGGGTAGTTGGTCTTGAGAAGACTCAAGGAGGGTCAGGCTAGTGTTATGTGGGTGTTATGAGGAAGATGAATCTGGTTTGTTCTGTTAGGGCTCCCAAGGACAGAAAGAGTCAGAGACACTGGGTGGAAGTCACAGAAAGGCAGATTTAGACTCGAGCCATTGGAGTCATCCTAAGGCAGAATGGGCTGCTCTGGGAGATGGCAGGTTCCTCTCCTTGGGCATTTTCAATACCCATTTGTTGGGGATTTTAGAGTGGGGAATTCTTTGATGTATAAGCAGATAAAGACAATGACTGGGGTCCCTTCCAGTTGTCAAATTCTGTGAAACTTTCAGGTGCTATATATACATGAATTATTATTGCTAAAGGGGAGAAAAAGAGACTCAGAGTGTATAGAGAGTGCTGGACTTGGACCTGCCTGAGACATTTACAGTGATACCTGGGCAAGTTACTTAATTTCTCTGTGCCTCAGTTTCCTCATCTAAAAATTGAGATAATAGTAACTCCTACCTTCCAGGGTTGTGAGTACCAATGAGATAACATGTAAAATGCTTTGCAAGCATAGGTTTATACATTTGGCAACCTGCGTAAAGTGCTGTCAAAATGCTAACTATCCTTATTGTCCAAGGGTCCATAGCAAGTCAGGAGCAGATGTAGGAGAGAACCCGGGTGTCCTGCTTCACAGCCCAGCCTGCTACAGGCTTCTAGTCCAAGTCACAGCCCCACAGGCTGCACTGAGTGTTTGGCTGGATGGATGGATCGGAGCCGGGCAGCCAGCCTGGTGGGAAGAGCCAGGAAGGGAGCTCCAGGAAGCATGGGCTCTGCTCCCAGGTTTCCAGCAGGTGTGAGCTCAGGGTAAAATGGCCACATCTGGTTGTGGTTCGCCCAGCACGTGTCCCTTTCATCTTCATTCCTTTGATTGGTTTGTTTATCTGCCAACCCCAACTGGGCATCCTTACATCCAAATCCTTCTCATTTGGGGGAGAACTCACCAAAGAAGAGGCTTTTATCACCATCCCCTAATGGTTTGATGCTTCACAGTACAGGTAAGGGTTGGGATAGACAAAAATGAGAGCAGTTCTCATTCCTTTGGCATCTTTCATTTACAAAATGCTTTCTTTAGACAACCCAGAGATGTAGGCAGTACCATAACTGTTCTTCCCATTTCACAGATGAGGAAACTGAAGTCTAAAGAAGGTCTAGAAGATATTAAAGAGGAAAGCCAGAATTCAAATACAACTCTTCCAATGCCAAAATCAAGGCTGATTTGTCCTGGTGCAAACTGTTGGTCTTCCTTATATCTACTTGAGACCCCAAAGAACTGTCCTGTTCCCCTTGATCAGGCTAACTCCCAAACCCATTTCAATCCAGAATTCAGTGACAAAGAAAGCATATCCAGAAAGACCCAGTTACCCTCTGAAACTCCAGAGGTTTAAGGGAAAATCCCAAGCATCTTAGTTCCTTTTGGAACTAATAGCTTCTCTATTAATTTATTTAGAATTCAATAATCACTTAGATTCTACCTACTCTACCACTTCCAAATTGCATAACCCTTCACTCTTCCTAATCTGTCAAATGGGCGATAACGATGCCGTGCCTGAAGCTCACAAGGGGGTGACGGGGTAGGTTTTTGCAAATTCAGAAGCACTGGGGAAAGACAGAACTGTTAAGTCTGTGATTCTATGGTTCTATGATAAAAATAGGAATAATTGCTAATATTTATACAGCATCTACTATGGGCCAGGAACTGTGCTAAGTGCTTTAGAAATATTACCTCATTTGATCCTCATAAGAACCCTTGGAAGGAGGTACTATTATCTGTCTTACAGATGAGGAAACTGAGGCAAACAGAGATTAAGTGACTTACTCAGGTTCACATAGCTAGTAAGTATCTGAGGCTGGATTTGAATTCAAGTCTTCATTACTCCGACTAGACTTGGTGCTCTATTCATTGTGCCACCTCTGACTTAGGTTTACACAGTGCTCTCCTCACTAATGTCATCCTTCATTTTCAAAGAGGATTGATGGCATCACAGGGTAACGTCTTGACTCCCATGCAGATTGGATTTAAGTGAGGCAGAGTTGCACAGTCGTTGGCCTCACTCTCTCTTCCTGAGTCATGGATGTCAAGTGGCAGGACAAAAATCAGGATGACTGGTGATGGCTTGAGATGCAGTGGGCGACCTTGGCATCTTTGATGTCTGACCAAGTTCTAAGCTCTCCACAGTGCCTGCTCCAGCCACCTTCATGACCGTTGGAACAAAGTGTTCTCATTTGCCCATTCCACCATGGAAAATATTCCCAAGCTTGGGGTAGACTTCCCCCAACTCATCAGCAGGTTTGAGGTCTGTTGGGTTATCCTCAAACTGCTGAGAAGATTCTACCAGGATGTGGATGCTGCACATCCTATTGCTCCTTGGAGCTGCAGGTAAGAGTTGGGTGACAGGTAGATACCAAAGGTGGATGAACAGCCTTAAAAAGGGCTGGGCAAGCCCTCACACAAGAGATAGTGATCCTCCCTCAGCACCTCATACATAGTGCAGGTATTATTGACCACATTTTGCTGATGAGAAAACTGAAGCTCTGAGAGATTAAGAGATCCACTCAAGGGCACATCAACGGATGAGCAAGCGTCTGGGTCAACCCTCAGACTTAGTTCCTCTGACTTCAAGTTCAAGGCTATTTACATTAACTACTGCAAACTGTTTTACCTCCAGCCCTGGACACCAGGAAAATGCTAGTAGCATTGACTTAGCTTCTAAGTTACTCTGATGTCTAAGGTGTGAGTGGCCTTGAATAAATAACTCCCTCTTGTGTATAAATACAGAGATGACTGCTATTACACTAGCTTCCTGACTGAGATGCTGTGGGAATCAACTGAAATGATGCCTGAGAATGAACTGTGTGTATCAAGATAGATGTGAACTATGACTAAATCACTTACCCTAGAATATCAGAGGTAGAAGGGCCCTTGGAACACAGAATGTCAGAGCAGGGAGGGACCTTAGAACAAGGAATGTCAGAGTTGGGATGGGTCTTAGAAGAGAGAATATCAGAGCCGGGGGGGCCCTTGGAACACAGGCTATCAACACTGGGAGGGACCTTATAACATGAAATGTCAGAGTCAGAAAGGACCTTAGAATATAGAAGGTTAGAATTAGTAGAGGCATTACAGAGAATCCAGAGTCGGCCAAGGGCCCCTTTGATCATCTGGTGAGGCCTAGAGATTCCTTTTTTGCAATACTATGTTTTAAAAAATTCATAATTTAACAAAGTGCTAAGCTTCAGTTAGAGGTTAGTGAAAATAAAGGTATAGTAGTTTTTTATTCTTTCCCTGCAAGTTCACACTCTTCCTGTAATATATCCATGGACCCCTGGGGCATGCATGGAGCCTAGGTTAGGAATTCTTGATTTGGTGCAACCTTCTCATTTTTCAGAGGAGGAAACTGAGGCTTAGGTGAAGTGATCATATTGATTGACTTCTCAACGGGTGGAGGAATGGCTAGAAGGAGGGAGAGAATTTGGAGATGAAATTTATTTAAAATGAATGTTAAAAATAAAATACATTTGAGAGAGAGAGAGAGAGAGAGAAAATGAGAGATATATGAAACGATCCTCAAACAATGCCTAAAGAGCAAGACTAGGGAACTATGGAATCTATGTTTTCTAACTTCAAGGTCACAGCAGCTGGAGCCAATACTTTCCTTAGTAAGAGATCATCCAGTGCCCTAAATAACAAACAAAAACCAAAATAAGCCCCTCCCTGCTGCTGGCTGATGTTAATAACTCCCTTTCTAGGAGACAAAGCCTTAAACTCCTTAGTGAGACAGGAGTCAGTTTGCTGAAGTCTAGCAGTTCTTAGAATCATGGGCATTAGGATCCCTTTACATCGTTGATAATTATTGAGGAATCTCCTTCCAAAGTGCTTTTGTTTATTTGGGTTATAGTTATAAATATTTACCACATTAGAAATAAATCTATCTTGGTATTAGTATGAAAACCATGTTGACCTCGTGGAGCCCCTGAAAGGGTGCTGGGGATCCCTGGGGGCTCACACCTTGCTTTGAAAAGAGCTGGTGCAGTAGAATGGTTCCTGGATTTGAAGTCAGAAGACCAACATTAACTCTGATGTTTACAGGGTATTTGTGCTTGGGTGATTTTATACTGAGCATTTCTTCATCTATGACAAGGAGATAATGACACCTACATAGATAGCCTACCTACCTTTCAGGGTTGGTCTGAGAACCCAGAGTCCTGGATGGGCAAAGACCCTCAGAGCACATCTAATCTGACTGGCACATCCCCGGGAATTCTCCCTACGACATCTCCAATAAATGATCATCCAGCCTCTCTGTATGGATGCCCAGAGCCATCGCTAGCTCACGGCTGCCCAAGCCAGACCATTCCCCTTTGGGACCTTTCTCATTGTTAGGAATGTTTTCTTACTGTTGAATTACAAAGAGGTGTAATGGCATCAGAGCCAGGAAGATATGGGTTCTAGTTCTGCCATTGTCATATGGTATGTGTGACCCTGGGCAAGCCACTTAGCTTCTCCCACCCTCACCCGATCTACAACTTTCTATAATGAGACTGTACTGCCTGGCCATTGGCAGGGGAAGTTCCCTATATCAATGAAACCACAGTTTGGTCCTTATTGCTATGGAGCCTCTTGGTAACTTCCCTTCATTCTGGGCCCAAGCAGAATAAATCAAACACTCTTCCATACGATGGCCCCTCAGATGCTTGAAAGGACTGATTGTGCTATCACAATGCTAGGGTCCTTTCAATAAAGATAATTATGATGACAGCAATAATCCTGTCACTGGTGCCTTCTTTCCTCTATCTCTTTCAAGCACAGAGGTAAGTTGCCAATGGAAAACCAACCCTGCCAAGTCCTCTCCATTCTAGCTAGACCTCCAGGCTGAGAGATGAACTGTATGCCTCTGGTCAAAGGACCAGCCCAGCCAAGTACTCAGGGTGAGGCTGGCCAGTAGAGATGAGGTGTTTTGACCATAAACCAGAAAAATTCAAAATGTCTCCTTAGTCCCTTCAGTGTAGCCATGTTCCACTTTCATGGGGAACTTGCCCAGTAGAACTTTTGGGGTTCAAAGAAGGGAGACAAAGGCTTCAAAGATCCACACAATGGGGCAGAATGATGCCCCATTGGAGGAACTGAGCCATGCCCACACAGATATTCTCCCTTCCAACAAAACCAGGAGGAACCACATGGAAGGTGAGTTCATGGGCAGTCCCACAGAAGATTGGAAGAAAAAATCTGACATGGTGGAGAAAGTATTAGATTTGTCATGCAAGTTCCAGTTCTGTTACTTAAGAAGCCTGAGTGATATGAGGCGTCACTATCCCTCTCTGGGTCACAGAATCTCTTAGTCAAATGAGGGTAAACAGCAAAAGCAGAGGTTCTTAACCCTTTGTGTGCCATGGACCCCATCTTAGCAGTCTAGTAAAGCCTATGGACCCTTTCTCATAATAATTCTTAAATCATGTAAAACAAAATTTTAATTTAACAAACTTAAATTTCACTTAATAAATGTTAATAATTTAATTTATTCATAATAATTTGAAATATTTAAAAACAATTTTAAATGTGGAAAATTAATAGGACACAAAGGAAATATATTGAGATTTGGTTATCAAAAAATATATTTTTCAAAAGTGCCTCTGGTAAAGCAACCTTGATCTATATGATGACTGAAAGCCCTTTCAGTTCTAAATCCTATGGTCATATGAGGGACTCCCCTGTGTTCTGTGGATTCTCTATGTAGGATTTATGGGAAGATGTGGAGAAGAATCCCACAGGGTAAGATGTAAAAGAGTTGGAAATCTCACCAGTCAGGGAATGCCCACATGGAGATCATAGAGCCATCAAACAATAATAAGCCAAGTCGCTCTGAACCAAATAAAGGGAGGCAAAGCGGGGTTCTGAGAAGGAAAGGGGTGAGGGTGCACGAGATGATTGAGGGGATGCTATTGTGCTTTTGGATCTACCCTAAAGGCCATATACCTAGATATTTTCCACATTGGCAGACCCTCCTCCTACCCTTCTTTTTCCTCCCCTCCATGATCCTCCAGGAGTAAGGAATTGCCTAGGATCTCCCAATACAGGCTCTGCCAGGGATTCTCCGTGCAACCTTCCACAAATCCCTTCCCTTGTCGGGGCCTCAGTGTTCTTCTCTGCAATGTGAGGGAACTTGACAAGATGATTTGAAGGCCTCTTCTCTGGCCAACATTCTCTGATTTAGATCTCAGCAATAGATGAATGCCACACCCTTGGCCACTGATAATAATTTAACTTTTTTTCCATAATGCATTAGAGTCACAAAGATGATAAAGAGGAAAAAAACCTACCTCCTGCGTGCAAGGCAGACAGACAACAAAGACCATTTTTCCACTTTGCAGCAAAAAATCTGAGAGTGTACGGATAGTTTTTAATAAAGCATCAATTAACCAATAATTCACTTCCAATTAGGAGGAGATTATGAACTTGCCGTTTTGTATGCCAAAAATGCAATCAGTAAGACACATGCCCCTTTACAACTGTCTAGGGGCAGCCATGAGACTAACCCACACTTCCTTATCTCTACAATGAATGGTGTGTACTGACTCTCGAAGGTCCCTCCTAGAAGGTCCCTCCTGATGTTTTATGTTGCATGTTCCAACATTCTCTGTTCTAGGGCCTTTCTAGTTCTGACACTCTAGGTCCTAAGTTCCCTTGCAGCTCTGACAACTCTATGTTCTAAGTAAGGTCCCTTGAAGTTCTTCCAGTTCTGATGTTTCTGGCCTGTAGTTCACTCTTATCCTTCTCCCAAAGGCAGTGGTTTACCTGTTAAGTGATCCCAGAGAGAACTTCTCTTTCTTCAACCCACCTTAACTCTTGGAAGTATCTAAAGCAGCAGTGATTTCAAAAGAGATCCCCAGTTCTAACTTGAGACAGTAACAAAACTAATTTTCCATATGGCTACGGTGAATTACAAATTACAAAGCACTTCCCTATCTACTAATTCAGAGCATCCTCATAATATTCCCATGAGGGAGATAGAGGAAAAGTTATTAACACCAATTTACAAAAGAAGAAACTGAGGCTCAGAGGTAAAGCAGCTTCCTGGAGGTCACAAAAATAAATATGTGTCTGGGCTCAAATTTGCTCTCTGATTCCCTGTCCTGGGCCTCTCCAACTAACTCAATGGACTGCCTCTGTCCAAGGTCACGGGATAGACCTGGGACTTAGAATCTTGATGTCCTTTGCTTCTGCTGAACAAAGATGAGATGACCGCAAGTAACCAGCACTTAAATTTATATAGCATTTTGTGGTTTACACTTTCCCAGCTATTATTTCATTTGATCCTAGAAAGAGACTTCAAAGGAAAGCAGGGAAACATTACATTGTCCTCATTTTACAGAAGCTAAGGCTCAGTGAGGGGAGGAAATTTTCCCAAGGTCACACAGCACTTAGTGGTAGATTCAGGATCCAAACTGAAGTTGGAGAAGCACAATAGAATAGCAGACCTGGAAAGACCTTTAGAATGTAGAATATGGAATGTCACAGATGGAGGAACCTTAGACATCATATAATCTAGCCCCCTTTCACAGATATAGAAAACCGAGGCCTAAGGACAGGACTTGCCCAAGGTCACATAACTAGCTAGTACCAGGACTAATACCTGGTGTCGGCTGATTCTGTCTTCAGTACTATTTCCACTATACATAGATTAATAGTTCCTTACACTACCGCCCCCATCCCTCTCTAATAAATTTTTTAAAAATTAAACATAAATAAAAGCCTGAAATTTGCTGCAGGGTAAAATGGGTCGTGATGAAGATTGCCCAGTCACAACTACATGTAAAGCACATCCTCCTTAGCTCCGTATTAAATCTCTCCTCCTGAGCCGACCCCCAAGCACCGCTGTTTGTCCAAGCCCAGCAGGCCATTGGAAGCTGAAGAAATACTCACAGCCATTTAATCGCGTAGCCAAGCCCGGTCTGCAAAATCAGAGACAGGAAAACCGTCCAAAGAAACTGCACCTTCGCCTTCATCTTCCACGGCCCCCTGTACTCCCAGGGTCAAACACTCCTCCCCGGAGGGAGACAGAGAGGCTTTCCCCAAAGGTCCTCCTCTCGGGCTCGTATGCCTCCCTCTCAGGCTGCTCTTCTTTGGTCCGCAAGAAAACCTAAGAGCCAGTCAGAGATCGGAGCTGTGGTTAAAACGGGGCTTGGGGCTAGGGGGGTGTGTTATTCAAATTGCAAAGGAGGGGCCTGCGAATTGGGAACCGGGAGGGCTCGGCGGGGTGTGTGTCTCTTCTCTCCCCCTCAACCCCCCCTACTTCTGATAGAACCTTTATAGCCAACAAAGACAGTGCACGTATGGGTTGAATTATGTCTTGCATTATACGACTGATTGCGTGTTTCTATTTAACTCTCCATATGGTGAGCCTTCCTCACCGGTTCAGTTTTTTACAACGTTCTATGTACCAATGTGTGTGTGTCTATGTTTAAGTGTGTGTACACGTGGGAGGGAGGAAGGGAAAGAGAAAAGGAGGGGGGGAGACAGACAGAGAGTGAGACATGGAGAGAGACAGACAGAGAGACAGAGACAGAGAGAGAAGAAGAAGAGGAGGAGGAGAAGAGGAGAGGAAGAAAGAGAAAGAAGAGACAGAGACAGAAAGAGGGGAGAGAAAGACAGAAAACAGAAGAAAAAAAAGAAAGGAGGGTGAGGGAAATAAAAAAGCAAGAGAAGCTGAGGTGTCGTGGGAAAACTACTACATTAGAAATCCAGAAACCTAGGTTCGAATTTTAGTTCTAACATTACCTTGCTGTGTGCTCTTAAGGAAGACATTGTCCTCTGCGTCTCAGTTTCCTGTTCCATAAAATGAGGATCTGATCTCTAAAGTCGTTTTTAGAGCTGAAATTCTATGACTATGATTCTATGGGAGACTGAGAGGGAGGAAGCCTACTGACTCACTCTAGCCTCCATTCCATCACTTACTAGGCACACGATGACATGAACATGAGATCATAGGATTTAGAGCTGCAAAGGATCTTAGAACAGTTTGTTAGAGCTCAAAGAAATATAGAACATGGGATATTAGAGCTGAAAAGGACCTAAGAGATTATCTAGCCCAATCCCCACATTTTTTTAATGAGAAAATTCAGACTGAGGAAAAGTACTTTTTCAAGTTCACACAACTGGTTCTAAGACTCAGGCTCCCTAGATATCAAATGGAGACAATAATCCCCAATCCTACCTACCCTACAGGGATGCTGCTATGAACCATTGGGTAGAGGAAGGAGACGAAGCTTAAAGGGACATCTATCCACGTGTCAGGGGGAGAAAGGAACCAAGGCATGCATACTGACATTCACACATCTCCTCCCTCTCCTGGGACTTATATGAAATAGCAAAGAAACAAATCTCAAACTCACCCAGCTCAAGTCGAACTTCAGCTAATCTCTTCCTCCCCTCATTCCAATTTTCAAGGAGAAATGAAACGCGCATCCATCTGTGAACTAATGGCGGTGCCCTTGCTCCGCTGATACAGGCTCCCTCTATGCTTTCCTTCACACCTCATTAACTCTGCCTGGCAGCCTCATCCAAATTTACCCACACCTGGGATGAAACTGCAACTCGAGGTCAATCTAGACCCAAGAGCCTTTTGTCCTGGGGGTCAGGGTGGGGCAGGTCTGGAGGACGTTGACTTAAAAGACTTTTGTGTGTCTGGGGAGGGGGAACATTTGTGGTTTTTGTTTTAAAGTATCTGAGGAGGGGGCTGTTTTTTGTCTCTATGTCCCTAACACCTAGGATTGTGCCAAACACATAGTAGGCACTTAATAAATGCTTGCTGATTGACTGAGTTCCAGTTCTTCCACCTCCATCTGAACTTCCTCCATATTGAATTATTAGAATGAGAAATTCCAACAGTCAGAAAAGATACCATCTAAAACCTCCTCATTGTGTCCAGTTGGAAAGGAAGGTTCAGAAACCACCAAAGTCAAACAGCTAATTATGCAGCAGATCTGAGATGTGGACCTAGGGCTGTTTTGACTAGAGATTTAATGTCCTCTCCTCCACACCACCCTCAGTCACCCAATCCAAGCTGAATTACCGTGGATGTTCTGCCTGATGGAAAACAATATTGCCCAGGATGGTCAGGTTCTGGGGAAGGGACCAGAAATCCCATTTCTGGCATCTGCAAAGAATTCTGGAGCTGGAAGAGATCCTTGTTTGCTTTTTTGTTTGTTTGTTTCTTTTTACGGAGAAAGAGAATGAAGGAGAACAGTGTCTTTCTCTCAGGATACCCAGCAAGGCAGGGGCAGAGTGGAATAACTAGAATGCAGGTCTCCTGACTCCCCAGCCCAAATTCCTTTCTATTGCCCCACATCTGCCTCCAACTAAATAGTGTCTATCCCTACAAGATAAATAAGTCTCTGTCTAGGTGTCCACTAGAATTCTCCCTGTCTTAGTCTTATTCAGATTATAGAATTTTAGAAATGGAGGAATCCCTCAGTCTAAAGCCTTTCCTTCGACAAATTGAGAATGCTGAAGTTTAGAGAAGAAAAGTAACGTGCCCAAAATCACACCATTAAATCAGAGAAAGAGCTAGGATTGGAACCCAGGGTTTCTGATTCCAGATTCAATGCTCTTTCCAAGACGCCACACTAACTTCTGCCCTCTTTTACCTCCGGGTCCAAGTTAGGGGAGGGGAAGGGATCCCCCCATAGCATCCACTTATAATCGGGCGCTTTTTTCTTTTCGAAGCACTTTACACGTGCCGCTTCCCTGGGTCTCACAAAGGCCCTGTTGAGTTCTGCAGGGCCGGGATTATTGCTCCCATTTTACAAAGAAAGGAACTTCGGCTAGGAGAGGGCAAGGAAAGGGCTTCGCCACAGTCACAGATAGTAATTTGCAGAGACAGGATTCGAACCAAAGGTACTGGTCCAGCGTTCTTGTAGCCATCAGGCAGCTCCCTCTCCCCTCTCTGCGTGAAGGAGGTGTTCCCCTCGCCCTCTGGGAGCGTGCCCCAGGCCGCGGGTTATTTCTGTCTCTTTTATCAGCGGCCAAGACCCTTCAGCTAGCTCTGCACTTGAAAGGTTTGGCTTTTGCTTGCGGGGGGATAAAGAGGAGGGGCTGCTGGCAAAGCTATTTCCGAGCTTCTCTTATCTGCCTTCTCCCAACGAATTAGCCTTTCTCCTTAAACACATAACCAACTCCGTCACCTACTTTTTCCCTGCTGGGATTGAGATTGGGGGGGGGGGGGAGTACTGTCAGTTTTAACCCTATGCCGCTGAGGGGGAGAGGAGGGCACCGACTCTTTTGCCTACCCCACCATTCCTCGCTCCTCTCCTCTCTCCTCCTCCTCCGTAGTCAGTTCTCGCCCCTCTCCCAGGCGCCTGCCCCTATCTCTTCCTCCGTCTCCCACGCTTGTTCTTTTCCCCTGTGCAGAGGGCTACAGCCTTTGCTGCCAGAGAAGAAAAAAACCATGGGTGGGTGAACTTTGGTAGTCACCGGGAGGCAGCGCGGCATTCTGGAAAGTGCCCTGGGCTAGAGACCCCAGGTCGGGTCTCCTCCCTGCCACTGTCTCGCTAAGTGACCTTGGACAAGTCCCATTCCAATTTCCCCTTCTGTCAAATGCTGAACTTGCACAGGGCGATTTTTGAAGGCCCTCCCGACTCCGAGAGTTTGTGTCTGGGTTCTGGCAGAAGAGGGGAAAGGGGAAGAGACGGGAGGAGGTGAGGTGCAGTTTGAGAACAAGGAAAGGGAGAGGAAGCCGAAGAAGGGACCGGAGGAAGACTGGGACACCTGGGACCCCTTTCCCCTACTCCCTCCGAAGGCGGTCTGGAAAAGCCGCTGTCCCCAACATCCAGCGCTGACCCATGATTCCTGCACTACCACAACTTTCAAGAAGGGCGCTTTGCTCACCGTCCGGCTCGCTACACCCAGGGAGCCGCCTCTCAGAAGACCAGCCTCCAGCTGCCACCACTCATAGCTAGGCACCACGTACAAACGTAGAAACGTTTGCCTTAGTCTACCGCGGCTCGGAAAATTGTCGCCCACCTAGAAAAGCCTCTTGGCCAGATTTGGGTTTTTCACCTCTTTTTAATTAAGGATCATTCCGGGCCAAGGGTTAAAAGGCAACGGGATCTCGTAGCTCTGAAGAGACACCTGGGTCTTCGTGGGGGGTGGGGGAATGGAGAGGGCTCTGGGCAACTCCTCTCACAGACTCGCTCGTTCCAGGGACACTTTTAGGGAGGAGAGACCTAAAGTCGCAGCCTGCCTAGGGCTGCACCGGTGGCCCAGTTAAACCAGCGGCGCCCTTCGGTGACTCCAGATGCACTGCCCAGAGCGCCGCCTCCCAGGTGGAACCCAGAGAAAGACTAGCGCGGGAGGTGGCGTGAGAATAGGCTGAAAAGCCTCCTGCTCTGGGCTGCAGGAAAGCCCAGGTTGGAGTCCGCGTTCCGCAATCAACTTTCTGCGCTCGACCTTGGGCTGTTCACTTTCCCTCTTTATGTGTCCCTTTCCTCATCTGTAACATCAGGTACCCTAAAACTTGGACTCAAAGCTAAGAAGGCACCAGTCCAACCCCTTCGCTTTAAGGAGGAGGAAACTGGGACCCAGGGAGGTAAAGTAACGTGTCCAAGGTCACAGAGATAGTATGTAGCAGAGCCTGGATTTGAACCTGGCTTCTGTGATTGCATTTCCGAATTCTACATCACCACCCTGAGTGGAACTAGATTATCTATCTCTACAATCCTTTTTTGTTATACTATTTGGTGTGCTAAGGTTCGTTCCAACTTTTTCTCAGTTCTAAGGTCCTTCCAGGTCTGACATTTTGGAATCTAAAGTCTCTTACAGGTCTTATATTCTATGAGCTAAAGTTCCAGCCGGCTTTAATACACTCAGCTCTAAAGGCCCTCTCCTGCAAGCTCTGAATTTCTCTGGTTCTAGGTCCCTTCCCTCTCTGATATTCTACGTTCTAAGGATCCTTCTAGCTCTCGCTGTCCTTCTGAGGTTCCTCCTTCTTCCAATCTATGTTCTGAATTGCCACTTTTCGAATTCTACGACCTCACTGGATCTCCTTTCGTTTTCAGGCTGCGGGCTCTTCATCCAGGCTAAGAGATCAGATCTGTAAACAAATGCTCCCCAACCCCCTTCTCTCTCTTAATCTTTGCTCTTCATTTCTTCCAGATCCTTATTTTGAAGAGTCTTAGCAATGGGTTGGTATCATCCCTAAGAGGTGCTGGCTCCCTCTTTCCCCTAGCTCGGGCTGGGGAGCTTCTCAAAGCCGATGAGGGGCGGGGTTGTTGGAGATAACAGCATAATTTGCCTTTGGGACGAGTCTGCCCACCTCTCGCTGCGCGCTGCAGTTTTCGGGCGAGTACCGCACCCCCACCCCCGGGATCGCTCTGGCGTGAGCTCATCCCTCAGGCCCGGAAGCCGATTGTACTGGGAGGGGCCCGGGGTGGAGGGGGGTGTTGAGCTGGAGTTGCTTGATTCCCGCCCCCGCAACGCCCCGCTCCCGTCTCCCCCTTCACATTCTGGGTCTCCCCCTTCTAGTGACTTCGAGAGCCACTACCGCCCCAGCGGCTGCGGGAAGGGGGTCCAGAGCCACACAGTTGGTGAAGGGGGCTGAGGAGGACAAAATAGGCGTAATCCTGCTCTCCGCTTCAAACACCGGCCAGGCAGACTTTAGATCTGCACCTTGTTAGGCTCGGGGTTAAGGGAGCTGGCTGCACCCTCGACCCCAGAGCTCGTGCAACTTCCAAATCACCCCCATACTCCTGCTTACCTTTCTCCCCAGGCTCAGCCAGCGGCTGTGCTGCCCCACGACAGTAAGGCTGCTGTCCCCCGCCTCGGCTGCAGCGCCGCTCCAAGGGCAGAGGCAAAAGGTCTCTCTCTCCCCTCCCGCGCCTCAGAGGCTATGGTGTAGACATCTCCAGGGCATGGGAGGGAACCGGCAGCTGGAGGCTCTGGAGCAGGTAGCGGGAACCACTGCTCTGTCCAACCCGAGAAACCAAGGGCTAGCTAGCAGGAGGAGAAAGGGGTGGGAGTAGGGGTGCGGGTCACCACAGCTGCGCCTCCTCCCAGACAGGGCTCTTCGCCACTCTCCCCACACTGCGCGCCCACTCGTCACCTCACTGGCCCTTCGCCGGCTCTGGTTCCTAAGAGCGCCCACGAACCTGCTTATAAGAAGCCCCAGTAGCTTTGATCGGTCGGGTGATGTCAGAACAGATTAACATAACAAAGCGGGCCCTAGGCTTCCCAGCCCCGACAGGGCTCAAGCCTGTTTGATCCCTAAGGGAAGCCCCAGGGGAGAAAGGTGTGTGTGGGGGGTGGGGGGGGGAGAGGTAAGAGGGAGAAACAGTGCGTGTGTAGGGAGGAGAGGAGCGGCAATAATCTCAGAAATCTCATTCGTAGAGCGCTTTAACTTTTCATAAAATTAGAAAATTAAAAGCTGGGAGTGATCTTCTAGACGATATAATCCAAATCCTTCAGGGTGAGAAGGGGGCGCTGAGGGGAGAGGGAAGAAAATGACTTACCCAAGGTCGCCCTGGAGTTTTCCTCAAAACAATTCCCTGAGATAATTATTATCGTCTTCCTATTTTACAGAAGAGGAAACTGACGAGCAGTAGTTGGGCCAGGACTATGCTTCTAGTAACTGTCAAAACCAAGATCTGAATCCAGTTTCCCATCTCCAAATTTGGCAGTAAAGTCAGTCAATAAGCATTCATTAAGCGCTTATTAAGTGTCCCTCTCGGTCCTAAGTTCTAAGAATACAATACAAGGCAAACTAAAACAAAACAAAACAAAAAGGTTCCTTGCTCATATTCTAATGGAGAGAGATAGCACGTATTTAATGATGTATATACAAGAAAAATACCGTGTATGAATGGTAATCTTAGTAGGAAGTAAGAGTAGGAGGGAGGGCTGCGGGAGGACATCGGGAAAGCCCCACCCACTCATCCCCAAAAAGTGGGATTTGACTGAGCCTTAAGGGAAGCTAAGTAAAGTGAGGAGGTGGGGGGGGTGAAGATGGTGAGCGTTCCAGGTAAGGGTCGCTGACACTGCAAAGGCACAGAGGCGGGAGTTGGAGCATTATGCGTTAGGAACAGAAAGCTGTCCAGTATAGGTGGATCGAAGACTATAAGGAAGCAAATAGAATATAAGACTGAGAAATCCCGCGCAATTTCCCCGGTGGGTACTGTCTACAATCCACCGCCAGGAGACCTGCGTTCAAATCTGTCTCTCTGACAAGTTTAAAAGCTGTGGGTTTGGATCAGAGAAACTGGCTTGCTTCTGTGACTTTTGCAACCAGTGTGAGCTCGGGTAAATCATTAAACCTCTAGCCTTCAGTCTCCTCATCTGTAAAATGAAGAGATTGGACCACTAAATCTACGAAACTAGGAAACACCAAGGACATGAAATGGTCCACGAACATGAAGAGGTATCTAGCATTCCGTTGATCCTGCCTCCCACTGTCTCTGGCACGGGAGAGGACTTGGAGTCGTAGGTTCTGTTTTCTCAGAACGAAATCCCAACGAAATTTTAAAACACGAATCCAACAACTCTCCTCTCCGTGGGCCTAGGTCTCTGCGCCAATGGCTCCCCCTATGCGTCAGTCCTGGATAAATTCAGACGCGGAGGCGAAAGTCTGGGATCTGACAGTTTGGGTGTTTCTCTAGACTCTTCCCCGTGCCCCGCATCCCTTCTTGGTCCCTGGACGGGCTGGGAAAGGAACCGAAAGAATCCTTCTCTCCACCTACTTCCTCAGCGCAGAAAACTGGGCAAGTGTCAGCTGGCCTCAGGCTAGGACGCTGGCTTAATGTAGCTGTCATCATTTCTATAATGGCTTACATTTCCATAGGGCTTCGTGGTGAAGGTGTAGGTGTAGGTGTAGGTG
>CM053771.1:102114779-102131092 GCA_028658325.1 Potorous gilbertii
TGATTATGTTGAAATAGAGTTTCTCAAAGTATATTTTTAAAAACAAGCTCATGGATCTCAGGTTAAGACCCTCTGGGGCATCAGATGACCTCCAAGGTCCCTTTCAGTTCTAATGTTCTATGACTTCTGCTGCTGCATTCAGTCACTACAGCCATCTCCCACTCTTTGTAACCCCATTTGGGGTTTTCATGGCAAAGATGCTGGAGTGATTTGCCATTTCCTTTTCCACAGAGGGCACCTGAGCAGGAATCCCCTCTGCAAAACACCTGGCAGGTGACTGGCTATCCTCTGCTGGAAAACCTCCACAGAAAGAGCATTCATTATCTCCCCAGGTAGTTGCTGCTCCCTCTGGCTAGCTCTCTTCATTAGAAAGTGCTTCTTCATGGTAAGCTTTCATTTCAGGATGAGCTTGAGTCCCAGGAACCTGGTTTGTGGCCTGTCCTCCTAAGGATAAGCCCTGACATTCTGGAAGAGGGTGTCTAAGGTTCCTCTTTTGCTCAGGTCCAAGATATCTGGTCAGTTAAAAGTTTGACTGTTTCTTGATTCATTCGGGTTTAGCAATGACTATGCATCTAGTGATTGAACTATTAGAGTGACATATGTGTAGAGCAGAGGTTCATGGAAAATATGAGAAATGGAGGAATTCGAGCAGATAGAGATCATTTTCACTTCTTTGAGAGGATGGGGGTAATCAGGGAAGACTTTAGGGAGGAGTTGGAACCTGAGTTGTATATTGAAGAGTAGGAAGGGACTTCCACAAGCAGAGATGAATGTGTAGGGCATGGGAGGATGGGTCAGGGTTCAAGACAAGCAAGAATGGAGGATAGAGAAAAATCAAGTTCTGGCCATGTCACTCACTTGCTCAAGAATCTTCAGGGTTCCCCAAAGTTTTTAGGGAGCAGCTAGGGGATACAATGGATAGAGTGCTGGACCTGGAACAAGGAAGATTCATCTTCATGAGTTCAAATATGGCCTCTGACACCAACTGTGTGACCCTGGACAAGTCACTTAACCCTGTTTGCCTCAGTTTCCTCATCTGTAAAAAGTGCTGGAGAAGGACATGGCAGACTACTCTGGTATCTTTGCCAACAAAATCCCCAACTGGGGACGTGACACAACGGAAATAACTGAACAACAGTGTCTTTAGAACAAAATCTGTCTTCTGCAGCTTGGGAATTAAAGCCTACCTTTGCTTGTATTCAGCATTCTATCTCCTGTATACCTGCCTTTGCACAGGCTGTCTCCCCTACTCAAAATGCATTCACTTCTCATCTCCACTTCTTGGAATCATTAACCTTCCTCATGTCTTGTCTTAGGTAACCACCTCCTACAAGAAGTCTTCCCTTATTCCCCCAGTTATTAATGCTTTCTTCCTCCTCAATTATCTAATATTTACTTGCACGTTTGCCTTTGTGTTCTTCAATAAAATGTAAGTAATCAAATCAAGTGGTTAGTAATTCAAATAAGCTCCTTGAGGATAAGGACCAATTTTTTTTGTTGTCTATGTCCCTAGTACCCCATGCAATATTTTGCACATTTCAGATGTTAATGAAATGCTTATTGAATCTAATTTAAAATAAAGTACATGAAGGGCACTAAGACCCTCTGAGGATTTGTGATCAAAGAAATAATATGATTTGAATACATTAGGAAGATTTTGTTTCTAGATTTTTGTTTTTTGAAGGCAATAGAGGTTAAGTGACTTGGCCAGGGTCACACAGCTAGTATGTATCTGAGCTCAGATTTGAATTCAGGTCCTCCTGGCTCCAGAACTAGTACTCTACCTATTGCTCCACTTGGCTGACCCTAAGAAGATGATTTTGGCTATATATAAAGGATAAATTGGAGTGTGGAGGAAATTTTCTTTCTGCAAAAGTCAGAGGTGAGGATTCCCAGGCTAAAAAGAATGTGAGGAAATTCTTGTCTGCAAGCTTTATATTGACCAATTTATTGAATGGAGGTTAGAGCCTGAGCATCTGTGGGACAGGTGGGTACCTACAATGTATGATCTGAAAGGCACTTGAAGTTCCTATTGACCACAAACCCAACATCTTCTCCTTCCTACCCTGCTACCCTCCCTCAGTTAAATGAGAGGTCAGGCCCATTGTCTCCAGGAGGTCCTTCTGAAATCTTGGCTATGTTAACTAGAAAGGGAGGGAGGTTGAGAATGAGGAAGGCTTCTCCATTATATCACTGGCACGATGGGACACTTCAAACCATCCTGAGACCTGCCCATCTGCCCTGTGAAGAGTTAATAATAACCCCCCACATTTCTAGTGAGCATTCACACTTACAAAGCACTTTCCCCACAACAACCCTAGGAGGTAGGCAGAGCAAGATTACTATGTATCTTAATTTTAAAGATGAAAAATCTGAGCCTCACAAAGATTTGCCCCTTGCCTTGCCCAATCAAGGCTTTTTCCCCTATGCCGCACTAGTCTCATGGGACAGTGTTGCTAGTTGAAGAACCCAGGCCTCCAATGCAGACAGCCTGAGGCCAGGCCATGTGATTCTCCTCTTGCCGGCCATCTGGACCCTGTTATCTCTGAGCTCTGTTTATTTGAAGAAATTGTATTAAATGATTACATGTTATTTTTACTTTGGGGAAAGCAGGAGTGCTGGCTCCCCATGAGACCTCCATTTGCTGTCAGAATTGGTTTGGGACAGAAAACGGCCCCCTTCCTAGTTCAGGCCTTCATCACCTTTTGTCTAGACTATTATTAATAACCTCCTAATTGGTTTCCCTGCCTCCACTCCCTTCCCTTTGCAATCCAGCCTTCTCATGCTACCAAAAGAGTTTTTTACACCTCCTGCTTAAAAATTCTCCATAACTTTCTATTACTTACAGACTAAAATACACTGAAGCCATTCTACAACCAAAATTGGACTGCTAGTATTTCCAGTTTCATTTTTTGTCATCCCCTGTCTCTGTGAATTCATGCAGGTCAGCCTCCATGCCAGGCATATGACCTCTCCCAAATTCCTCATCCATTTTCCCTTTCTGTCCAGGCGGACTGTAGCACACTCCCAAGATAATGTTGCTCCTTCTTCTCTCTGTTCATTGTTGCTCAAATATTTTCCGGGGTTCTCCCCCTTCTGGTCCTCGGATTTCTTTAAGTGAATATATCTTTGTAATAGACAATTTTTCATCCCTCCATCTCTAACACTTAGTCACATGTCCCCTCACCTCAGCTCCTAGGATGATAGTACTTGTATCACCTCCTTGTAGGGGTGGTCATGAGCAAAGTGTTTTGTAAATCTTAAAGTGCTCTCGGAATGAATGTGATTTCATTATAGCCCTTTACCATAATTCAGATATTTGATGACAGATATTACATCGTCCCTTTAGTCTTCTCTGCCCTTTTTCAGACTAATTGTTTCCAGTTCCTTCATTTCTCCTAGTCAGATGAGCTCAAAAAAGCCACATGCCCTCCTGAGGGTCAGTTTCCTGGTCTGTAAAATGAAGGACTTGGAAAAGATTACTTCTGAAGGTCCCTCTCCTCTCCGGCATTCTGCATCCTAAGGGAGGTCTTAGTTCTGAAGTTCTCTGTTTCAAAGTCAGCTTTTCATTTTAAATAATCACAGATATTTATATCATTCTTTAATGTTCATAAAGTATTTTACATATATAGCAAAGCTACACACTTACTCCCCCAGCATACTAGTGGGTAAGATCCCTGGAGTGCAGCTGGATACATATGACCTTCCCCCCCCCCCCCCCGCTCTGCCCCAGGGTTCTAGGAGCATCTCTGAGAGGGAGGGAGGAGAACAGGGTTTTCTTATGCTACTGGCTCAAGCCCCTATTCTGATGTGTTTTCTCCATGTTAACTGCCAGTGATTACCTCCCCAATATAATTTGCCAGTACTAGTTAGCATCTCCCCAGAATCAATGACCCAGTTGTTTCTCCTCAATATCAGTTAATCAATTCATATAAATTAGGGAGATACAACACGAATCAAAATACAAATTTCCCCCAAATCAGAACACACTGCCCCTCTATGCTTTAGTTCCTGGGGAGAGTGGGCTCAGGCTTACAATGGGAGCAACATTTTCCCTACATCTAAGTTCATTTCCATGCATGGCATGGATGAATGAGTTCCTTCCTTGTTTTCAGGACATGGCATCTCAGTTGCCAGGCAGATTTAGTACTGGACTGGGTCCCATAGGTGAAGTGCTTGGGATTGTATGTATTGTACTGTATTATCCTCATCTGACTCTCTGCTAACACGCACAAGTTTACTTCATCTCCAATACTTTTTAACCTAAGGTCTGGAAAAGAATAAACATGACCAAGACTGGGGAAATAAGAGGCCATAAATGGGCCCAGGTAGATAAGGGCCCAATGCCTCCTTCTCTACCCAAGGGTTTATAGAATTCCTTTCCTCAGTAGCCATCAGAAAAGAGAGCTTGATTACGTCAATTCATGTCTTTTATATGCATATTTAATTCTGCTTCAGTAGCTAATTAAAAGGTTTTTCTTCACCATGCTGTAAGTACATAGGAAACAGTCAGAAAATACATACATACACACAAATATACATATGTGTATATATATATATTCATATATACATAGACATGTACATACACATATATGTATATATGTATATCTATATATATTTAAATCTAGATATCTATCCTTATCTATATCTACATCTATCTTTATATCTATAGCTCTCTCTTTTTCTCTCTCTTGCTTTCTCTTTCTCTCTCTCTCTCTCTCTCTCTCTCCCCTGAACCCAGGAGCAAACCCCCTTCATTACACAGCATCACCAACCCCCCCACTCCCTGCCCCATAGGATGACAACAGGCCTAGTCCACTGCACATCATCTCCAAGCTGGGCCCTCCTCGGCCAGTCCGTCTGTTACATGCACATTGTCTCATTTGATCCTGATGAGAACCAGTGAGGCAGGGAGTGTACTGTAGGTGTTATCATTCTCATCTCTCAGATGAGGAAAATGAGTCTCGAGTCATCCTTGATGACTGGAAGAATTATGGTTCCCTTGTCATAAATAGTTTTAGGGGCAGGTGTAGGGGAGGAAGAGGAGGAGCCTCCTTTTGGACATGTTGAGTTTGAGATGCTGATGGAATACCCAAGTGAAAACGGCAATGAATGTGGTAGACCTGGAGCTCAGAAGAAAAACAAAGCCTAGATCTGCAGGGAGATAAAGGAGTCAGCGGTGAAGTGAAATGTCAAGTAAGAAGAGAGCAGGGCTCAGGACAAGTGATCTGACTGAGTATCAGTCCCAGACTTAGGAATTTAGAGGTGGATAATACAAAAATGGCAGCATGAGTACTCAGAGAAGCAGGAGGAGATGCAGGAAAGGGGAGTCTTAAAGAAGGAAAGAGAATTTAGGATGAGGGGGTGGCTGACAGGGTCACTGGCTACAGGAAGGTCAAGGAGGAGGAGAAAAGGCCTTTAAATTTGGTTGGTAGGTAAACTTGGGTGATGGGGTGGGGGAGATTGAGTGGAAGGGCAGGATTGGAAACCAGATTTCAAACCATAAGTGAGGGGGAGCTGAGGACATGGAGACATCAGGAGCAGGACATCCTTCCTAGGAGTGTGACCATGAAGAGTAGAAGAGAGATAGGGCCATAGTATGGTGGGAACAAGGAAAGTTTATTTAATGATTGAGAAATTCATGGAAGCAGGGAAGGAACTCTCAGACAAGGAGAAAGGGAAAGTGAATAAGAGGAAAATGATCACTGGATCAAGCTCCCAGAGGAAATGGAAAGGGATAGGACCAAGGGCACAAGTTGAATGGCGAAGCTTGACAAGGACAAGGGTCACCTCTTCCTTGATGCCTGGAGGAAAGAAAGATGGAACAGGTGAATATGTCGTAGACAAGGCTCTAGTGTTCTAGATAGGGGAGGAGAAGAGGAATATGGGTCTTCAAAAGAGAAGAGAAGAAATAGCCTCTTTGGGGAGTGAATGGAGTACAATAAATGAATGGCTATCAGCAGTGTGGGCTCAGTTGAGGTTGGATAACACACATTTGTAATGGACCCAATCACTGCAATTTTACACTTACTCCAGCAGCAGGGGATCATGGGATCATAGTAGATGTAGAGAAGGTAAATGGACAGAGTAACCTAAAGTGGAAAATAGGGAATGAATGGCAATGGGACAAGGGAACAAAATATTTCTGATGGAGGACGATGTCTTGTTGGATTTAACTGTAGCATTCAGACTTTGAAGATGAGCGTGAGGTCAGAGTAGGGATGAGGAACTGGGAGAATAGGGAATAGAAAAGGGACTAGAAGCCAAAGTGAGAAAAGAACGGGCTTAAGAAGAACAAGGCAGACTGAAAGATGGAATAGCGAGACAGTATGGTCAGAAAGAAACGAATCATGGAGGTGGCATCGGTATTAGAGAGGGTGAACTCTTAGGATAACTCCCCTTTGTGGGAGGTTGATATAGGAATGAGGGCAGCTAGGTGGTGCAGGGAATAGAGGGCAGAGCCTGAAGTCAAGAAGACTCATCTTCCTGAGTTCATAGCCAGCCTCAGCTACTTCCTAGCTGAGCGACCTTGGCAAGTCACTTAACCCTGTTTGCCTCAGTTTCCTCATCTGTAAAATGAACTAAAGAAGAAAAATTCTGTCTATCTCTGTCTCTCTGCATCTATGTCTCTGTCTCTCTCATATCTATCCTCCACGTAAGTGACAAAAATAGAGGCAGCAGTATATAATGGAAAACAAACCCCAGTGGATTTGAAATCTTGACTTGAGGGTTGAATCTGTTTCTTGGAAGCCTGACAGGTCCTGTTTAGATAAGCTATGCAGGGACATTCTTCCTTCCTGAAAGGGACTCCCTTCCCTAGACCCCAACTTCCTCCCATCCCCCACTCTACTCTGTTAACAACTCATCACTGTTCATATTTCTGAAGTATTTTAAGCTTTGCAACAACCCCATGAGGTAGGTAATGACAGCATTAGTGGTGAAACAGGTTTAGGGCAATAAAATGACCCTTCCAAGTCACGTAGTAAGTGTTGGAATAGGGGCTGGAATCCAGGTTTGCTGACTCTGTGGCCAGTGCTTTAACCACTTCTCCATACATTTCTTCACTTATTCTAATTCTCCCCATCTTCAAAGCTCTACTCCAAGGCTACCTTCTCCAGCAAGGCCCCTCCTGCCACTGCGGTCCTCACTGATCTCTCCTTCCTCTGACAGCTCATAGCTCAGAGCTGAGCATGTGCTGACACCAACCTGGTGTCTGATAGGTTATTCCAGGTGTCTTGACTCTGTAGTCAGGGTGGGAATGGCTTGAGGGCAGGGATGGAGGGAGAGTGAAGGGTTAACTTTTGTATCTTTTGTCTGGTCCTGGGTAGACTCAGTGATGGCTTTCCCGGTGTGGTGTCTGGGGCTGGGTAATTCCAGTCCAAAGTATTCCCCTCTGTCCTCACACCTGACATAATAGACTCAGGTCACATATTTTCCAGTGTACGACTTTTATTGCACTATAATCCCTCTAGTTTGACAGATTAACGTTGCCCTTTGAGAGCACGGTGGATTCACCCAACAAGTGACGGCTCAGGCCTCCCCTGCCTTCTCTCCAGGTATTTGGCCACAGAACAGTACAGGGAAAAACTTTGGCCTTTTTCCTTGTCCCTGACACCTCCTGCTGGGGAGGAAGCCTGCCCCATCCAAAGGACCAGGATTTGGAAAAGAAAACAGAGATTTTTCCAAAGCTTGGGACACTTTGTAATTTCTTGCTTTTCTCTCTCCTAAAAATATCATCTATGTCACAGAATGTCAGTCTTTAAACACAGAATGTCCAAGCTGAAAGAAACTTTAGTATATAGAACATGGAATACCAGAGTTGGAAGGGACATTAGAATATACAATATTAGAATCAGAAGCTTTTTTAGGTTCACCCTTGAGCAAGTTAGTGGTGCATCATTAGCTCTCTGTCTGTCTCTCTCTGTCTCTGTCTCTCTTTCACTCTCTCTTCCTCCCCCCCATTATCCCTCTATCATTCTCTCTTGTTCTCTTTCTCTCTCTTGTTCTTGCTATCCTTCTCTCTCCCTCTCTTCCTTCCTCCTTTCCTCTCTCTCTCTCTCTTTCTCTCTCTCCCTCCCTCCTTCCCTCCCCCCCTCCCCTTCTCTCACTGTCTAGAGAGTAAATAGGTCTGTTAACTCCGTGATGCCTCCCCCAACCTCCTTCTCCAACCCTAATAATATAGAGAACATTCTAGACCTCTGTGTTCCCAGGGTCTTGGAATGGCTGCCTATCTGTCCAGTGGTGCTGGAGGCCCCAGGAGAAATCACCCAAGATCAGAGACCAGGGATAGGGATGTCTATCACAAAACCAGTCCAGGCAGGACAGACCAATCTTTCCACCTCAGTGACATAATTATCTCCCACTAAATAACATGAGTCAGTGCAGCTGAGGACCCTTGACTGGCTCAGGGCCAGGGAGGGTTTCCTGCTGGGGCCTGGTGGGAAAGGGGGAAAATGAAAATACACACACACACACACACACACACACACACACACACATACACCACTCCACTCCACAACTAACAGGCCCATTGTGGATTTCAGGGTTAAAAAAACTCAAAAACAAAACAAAAACATATGTACATATATATACATGGAAAAAACCCCAACCACATATAATGTACAAAAGAAGTTTCCCAGATGCCTCATACCCTCCTGCTTCTTGTTTCTGTTGCTTAGGGGATGGTGCCCATCGATTTCTATTCCATTCCCATGGACATGGTGAGTGACGCATCCTTCTGTAATCTTCTAAAGAAGTCAGGCCAAATCATCTCTTAAAAGATGCTGTTAGAGCTAAAAAGGACCTTGGAATATAGAATCCAGCTGGCTGTGGCCTTGCTGAACTCAAAACATAACGTATTTGTAGAGGCAGAGAAATAAAGTAGGCAGTACCCTGAATGTGCCCCCCCGAAGACCTGGGATTGGGTTCCAGCTCTAGTGCTGAGAAGGTACCTAGGTGTTACAGTAGGTTGAAGAATAGAATGTTGGCATCAGGAGGAACCTTAGAATATATGACTTAAAGTGTTGGAGTTATGAGTGCCCTTCAAAGTCATGAAGTTTATCCTCCCTCATTTTATAGAAAAAGGAGCTGAGGTTGAGAGCTGGGCTTGGGGTCTAGGAAGACCTTAATTCAAATCCCACTTCATACTCTTCCTAGATGTGTGAACCTAGGCAAGTCACTTCAAATCTCTTAGCCTTAGTTTTCTCATCTATAAAATGGGGGCAATAACAGCATCTACTTCTGTTATCATGAGATGTTCATGATATGAGATGAACAATGAGATGTTCATGAAACTCTTTGCAAACCTTAAAGTGCTACCTAGCTAGTGAGCTAGTGGTAGTAGCAGTAGTGGTAGTAGTAGTAGCAGCAGTCGTAGTGGTGGTGGTGGTGATAGTAGTATTAGTAGTATAGTAGTAGCAGCAGTAGTAGTGGTGGTGATGATGGTGGTGGTAGTAGTGGTGGTGGTATGGTGGTGGTGGTAGTAGTAGTAGTAGTAGTAGTAGTCCCAGTTCACCATGAGGGTCACTGGGATCCTGGGTGATTAGGAAGAAGAAGCGGGGAGAATACCTAGATCATCCTGATAGGAGCAAGATGTCAAGGTGACAGGTGACTTGCAAACAAATCTAGCCCACTCAATGTCAAAGCAATCTGTCTTTCTTCTTTCCCAAGAATCTCCTCCATAGAAAAGAAATATATGACCCATATTTTTTCCCATTGTGAGGTGGGAATGGGGAAGATGCTCCCTTTTGACTAAATAAATTTTATTCTAAAAATCAATTAATAATCATTTGTTTTTCTTTTTTTCCCATCTATCCCCCCACCTCCACACACACATTCACATATATGTACAGGCACACACATGCATGCACACACACACACACATTGGATGAGGGAGAAAGAAAGAAAACAGCCCCCTTGTAACAAATAGATATAGTAAAATAAAACAATTAAAGACAGCTAAAATGAGTGTATCTCATTTTGGGTATTTAATCCATGACTTTTTTGCCAGGAAGTGGGGCAGTGATCTTCTTCACTGTCCAGTATCATGGTTGAGCATGGAGCAAGTTCTCTTCCTGTTCAGGGCTCCTCAGTCAGAGTGTGCCCATTTCTTTAGCCTCTAAAGTTCACACAAGTCCCCTTCTCACAGCAGCCCTATGAGTGATGTAGGTGGTGACAGCATTATTAGCCCAGCTTTACAGATGGGAAAACAGAGATTTCCAGAGGTGGCTGCCCTGCCCAAGGCCGTCTAGATGGCTGATGATGCTCCTAGCTGTGTGCTTTGCTGATTTCTGGTCTGGTTTTTTTTTTTTTTACTGTCTCCCACACCTGTAGCGGGATAGTACAAGGCACAGTGGAAACATGACTGGCTTAGGAGTCAGAGGAACAGAGCTCAGTTCACATGCTTCCTCTGCTAATTGTTTACCTGTCTGACCTGGTGGCTGAGCCACATCACATCTCTTGGCCTCTTTCTCTTCTGTAAAATAGGGAAGTCAGAATATACGACTCCTAAGGATGCTTCCAGTGCTAAAAACTAGTATCCTATAACTCTCCGAATAGGCATAGGTCAATTACTCAACCAACATTTATTAAGTGTCTGCTATATGCCAGTCACTGAGTTAGATTCTGGACATAGGACCCATAACAGAGAAAAAGGAACTTTCCAACCTGAAGTCAGAGGCTGGGTGGAAGGAAACACCTCCTCACTTTTTTGGATGAAGGCTTGTGGGATAAAGTAGCATGGTACAATGAACGGAGACCCAGAGGCTAAGAAACTGAAGACCTTGGGTAAGATGCGTCCCCTCTCTGGGCCTCATTTTCCACATCTGTAAGAATGTCCATGATTGTTAAGGTTCAATGGGTCCTATGGTAGGTGTGGAGATGGAGGTGGGAGCCCAGGGAGAGATTCCAAAGCCCAGGGTATGCCATCTGCCTGTTCTTGGAGAGCTGCCATAGGGGCCCAAGATGAAAGCAGCCTAGGGGAGGCAGAGGCTTGAAGGACCCTGAGAACTGGAGCTGGGGATGAGAGAAGTCTAAATAAATCCTTCACACGAGGGTCCAGGATTCCTTGAACAGGCGCCCAGGATTAGGAACAACTGGGGGCCTGGAGCTGAGGACTTCCCAGCCCTCCCTGGAGAAGGCTCAGGATCAGAGGGGGATGGGGAGCTGAGAGCCCAGACAGACATCCAGACTAGGCCTCCTGGTCCCCTCTGGGAGAGTGACCTTCCACTGACTCCTCGCCTAGATATGAGGAGGCCTCCCTGTTTGGTGGTAAGGGCCCACCTTTGGCCTGTGAGAACCTCCCACAGTCCCCGGGAGATAAACCAGGCAGGAAGGCAGTGAAAGCTATATCCAGTATTGGCCCCTATGCCCAGAGATAGTCAGGTGCTAGACAGTAATGGGAGGGGCAGAGCTGGGCCTTGCCTGCTTTCTTCCCAGGACTGTGCAAGACCTCATCCCCTTTCTACTTGCCCTTCTTTCCCACACCATTTTCAGCCTCTAATAGGCTCCCCTAAACTCATTCTTCCTCTCTGCTTCCTTCCCCTTTCCAGTCCGATACCCCAGGCCCAGTCCTCTCCCAGAGAATCTCGAAGCAGGGCGTAGGGATGTAGGGTGGTGTGTGGAGAAAGACTGCTAGCCTGGGAGACTTGGAGAAAAGCATGGATGGCATGTGTTTGAAACTGGCAGATGGTATGAATCCCCACTCCGTAACAAGAAAATAGAAGTAATCTATCATGAGTCCTCTTCTCCTCAATTCAATAACTCAGTAAACATCTATGAAGCACCTACTATGTGCCACCCATTGTACCAGGTGCTGAGGCTACAAATATCAGAAGGAAATAATCTCTGTCATGAAGATTACATTACATAAGAGGAGAGAATGTGTACATACAAAAGCACATAGGTCCTGTGATTTCCTTAATACAGGGAACTTCCAGGTGAATGAATTTCATCTTACCATTGGAGGTGAGCATCTTGTCATCAGTGTAAAGTCTTAGAGTCCATGAGATAGAAAGAGGAGGGAGGGAAAGAGAGACAGAGAGAGACAGACAGACAGACAGAGAGAGACAGAGACAGAGAAAGAGAGACCAGAGACAGAGAAAGAGAGAGAGAGAGACAGAGAGACAGAGAGAGACAGAGAGATGCTCAGTCACAGAGCCAGTATGTGTCTAAGGATGGAATTGAATCCCATCTCCGAAGCCAGCTCTCTATTCACTAGGCTATGTTCCCTCTTAGATATAATTGTATGTAAATTAAATACAGAGCATATGCTCTGAGCACACTTTTCCAACTCATACCAGCACTAGAAAGATGTGTCCCCAGGGCTTGGTTACTGAATCTCCTCGGGGCACTGAGTAAACCCCTAAAGGATTGAGGAGAGAGTTTTTAATGCTTATAATTCAAGTCCCCACCAGTGTATTCCCCTCCCTCCATGATTATCAGTTGATGTCTGTCAGTCAAAACTGATTAGTTCTTAGAAAGATGTATTTTAACAAGGTACAGAAGAACACTTGGCAAAAACACTCTTCTAAAAGTTTGTGACACTCTCCTGCTAGTAGGAGTCCAGGGAAAAGTTGCCTCAAGTTTACAGCACATGAAGTAAAGAGAGTGACTCACAACTCCTGGAAATTCTTTTGCTGGATTCTTCAAAGGGTTCCTCTTAGGTGGCTTTCTGCTGAGCCCCCTTGAGTATGAAAGTTGCCTTTCCGCAATATGTTTTGCAGCTCCTTTGCTCCTGATGCAGATGTTGCCACTGGCCAATGTGTTCTTAGGATGCCAATGAGAAATCCAAATCATTCCACCCTCTGAAAATCCACAAGGTCACCCTCCGGTCAGGAGTGGGAGAAAGAAGGAATCTGAGACTGAGAGTAAAGTTGGGGCTCTTCTCTTCCTCCCACCCGAAACAATTCCTTTCTAGTCCACAGTGCACCTTCTTGTGCCTCTCGACACCCTGGGCTAGGAGGGGGAGGATGTTTACTGCCACATTCAGAATCTCCCTTTGCCTCCACAACTCAGGAACCCCTTTTCTTTGGAGGTTTGCTCCATTGATTTGTAGTTCCCTAACCAAGGTCCTGGTTTTTAATCCTCTGACCCCAAGTAGTTCTCTTTCTCAAGGAGTTCAGACCTGGCTCCAAATCTTTTCATGCTGTTCTCATTTCTGAGACCTCAGTACGTTGCTGTTCCCTCACCCCACCTTGGCCTTACAGTGTATCAATGTCCTCAGCTACCATGGCTGGTACCTCCACTGCACCTCAGCTACTCACAAATATACTTACACCACTGATTCAACCTCCTTGACCCCAACCCTACAATTTCTCAGGCTATATCTGTCTCTTCCTGTGACTCACTCTTCCACTCTGTCTTCACAATGACCTCCAATCACTCCACTCCTCCCTGGTTTCCCAGTCTGTTTATGTTAAAATCTCGACTCTACATTCCACTTTTTCCACTTTATACTGTCCTCTACGCTCAAATCCCTTGTCCCCTTCTCCTATTACTGCTCACTTTAACATGCCCCAACCCTAATTCCAAGCCTAGGTTACTCCCACCATCCTTCTCAGATGCTGCTGTGACGACTATAAATTCATGTTATTTAATTCCAGATGGGTCCTTTCCATTGTACAGCAATTTTCTTTTCCTTCTTCGATTGACATTCTACTGTACCCTCTCCACTGTTTAGATTTTCCAAACTTTCTTTTAACTTCTCAAACCATATAATTTTCTCCCTTCCCTTCAGTTTCTGAACTGTCTGTTAAATAGGTAAGTGTGGCAGGATATAGGTTCCCTGTTTGCCCACAATATGGTTTAGTTTTCCTAAAAACTAACGAAGTCATTGTTGGATGTGATTGGATCCTGCCTCCCTTGACACAGCTTCCTGGGCATCTAAGGGCATAGAAAGTCCAATCCTCACAGAATCAAGACTTCTCATACTGGATGGATGTCTGAAGACTGTTGATAAGGAACAGTTCCCTGGGGAGATCTCCATAGAGGGTAAGTGTCACTCAGTGAATATTCTTGCTGTTTGGGGGCAAAGTAAAACTCCTTTCTTATTTTTTTTCAACCATTCAGAAACTCATTTCATCCTCAATTCCAACTCATTTCATTCCCAAATTCCACCTGAACTAACAGGGTGCTGGCCTTTGGCCCACCTCTTAAAATTAAGTAAGACACATGCAGGATATGGGGGAGTAGTCTTTTTTTTATTACCTACAGAGTTACAGAGAGTGACACTAGCAACCTAATGAAAACAGCCAAAAAGGGAGCTTGGGGGAGAAGCAATAGAATACATGGTGTTGATATAAGAATCAGCTTTAAAAGGACTAGACAAGATGATTTTTAAATTTCCTTTTAACCCCCAGATTCTATAAGTTTTCCATACTGATTGTTTACCAAAAGTTAAAGAATGTAATCCAGAAGAATATATGGAAGTTATTTTGACTTCATAATACCAAGACTGACTTGATGAAAATGATGTAGAAATTCTAAAGCTGCTAAAAGCAAAATTAGAACTCCATAGAGTTTACCAGCAGGATAAGAGTTCATCTCTGTCCAGGAAGGCAGCATTTAACTCCATCAAAAGTGAAGTACAGAGAAGATTCTGGAAAGATGGTGGAGTAGGTCAGAAAATTCCAAGCTCTCCAGATTTTCCCCCACAAAAAAGATGAAATAGAACCTCCTGGCAAATATTGAGCAGTAAAAATAAATACGATTGGGAGCAGAACAGGGGTTCTCCTGGGACAATTGGAAAAGATCTGAAGAAAAAATCCCAGGACAAGGTTTGGTCCTTGTGAAGAGTAAACACCTCCAAGCTAGATACTAGGTCTGCTTAAACAAGAAGGGGCAACCCTGGGATTGGGAAGCTGCCTCACTCCTAGCCACAGGAACTTTTATTCCCAGGACAGTGAGCAGAGTTAGCTGTCTGAGTTGGTGAAGATGCTGACAAGGAATGCCAGACCCAGTTGTGCAATGGAGACATGGCTGGGGATGAGCAGGGACCAGCACCCTGGTGAGTGCAGAAACTGTGGAGTAGGGACACCACTGGCTATGGACACTTACAACAGGCTAGAGTCTAGGTTCCAGTTCCAAGCCAGAGGGGAGAACTGAAGGAATATCTGATGCCAGAGGCACCATCCCTCATACCCTAGGACTAGAAGTGATTACAAAAACTAAACTGCTACAAATGAAAAAAATATGCATAGACAAAGGAGAAAAAAATTCAGCAGTAGAGAGTTACTATGGAAATAGAGAAGACTGGGGTTTGTCTTCAGAGGAGGATATTGAACCAAAGAAACCGTCTTCTATCCCAAAGAGTAATGTCAAATGATTACCTACTAAAAAAAGAATTCATAGAAGAACCTAGAAAATACTTTAAAAATCAAAGGAGAGAAATTGAGGAAAAACTAAAAAAAAAAACAATCCAAGAAAAACAAGAAGATTATGAAAATAAAATCAAACAATTAGAAAAGGAGATCCAGAATCTTAAGGAAGAAAATGATGCATTGAAAATCAGAATTGGGCAAGGGGAAGCCAGCAAAGTTATGAGATCAAAAAATAATAAAAAATATTCAGAATCAGAAAATAAATAAATAAAAAAGAATAAAACAAAATATAAAGAATAAAAAATAGAAGATACTGTGAAATGCCTCATAAGAAAAACAACTGATGTGAAGAACAGATCAAGAAAACACAAGATAATCAGACTACCTGAAAGCTATAAAAAAACTATATAAAACAAAAAGAATCTTGATAAAATAATACATAAAATAATTAAAGAAAATTCTTCTGAAGCATTAGAACAAGAGGGAAAAGTAGAAATAGAAAAAAAATTCACCAATCACTACCTGAAAGAGAACCTATGAGGAAAACCCATAGGAATATTATAGTCTGAAACCTCTAGCTCAAGGATAAAATACTACAAATGAGAAGAAAAGAAATCAATTTAAATATGGTGTTGCCACAATCAGAATCACAAGACCTAGCAGCGGTGACACTAAATAACTGCACGTCTTGGAACATTATATATTGAGGAGCAAAAGAACTGACATTCCAGCTGAAAATATCATACCCAGTGAACCTATGCATAATCCTGAATGAAAAAAAATGGATATTTAATGAACCATCAGACTTTCAGGACTTTGTTAAAAAAACAACAGGGGCGGAGCCAAGATGGCGGAGTACAAAGACTCACTTTTACTAGCTCTGAACCCACAGCCCATGGATTTCCTCTAAAAAGAACTCCTGACAAATTCTGGAACAGTGGAAGCCGCGCAGAAACACAGTGAAGGAGATTTCCGTTGCAGAGAGCCCTGAAAAAC
>CM053771.1:102131592-102157922 GCA_028658325.1 Potorous gilbertii
GGGGGGGAAGGTGTGGGGGTATAAAATCTTAATTTTAAGGAAGTGATTGTAGAACATTTATAAATAAATAAAATAAAAATTAAAAAAAAAAAAAGAAAAGAAAATCCCAAATGGGGACATGAAGATTCAAACTGAAAGTGACTGAACAGAGAGGGGATCAAGTGTAAGAAGACTGGAAAGGTAGGAGGGGCTTTAAATGCCACAGGAAGTGTCATCTCTGTGTGAGTGGAAAGAGGAAATGTGCAAGAGATTATCATGGAGATAAAAACAGTGAGATCTGACAACAGAGTGTGTAAGTAGTGTGAGTGCTACCAAAAGAACTGAGGCCCAAGGGATTTAAACCACTGTTCAGGATCACAAGTGAGATAGTGGCAGAGATGGTGCTAGAATCTAAGACTTCTGGAATTGTAGAGCTCATAACTGTCCTATATGGAATAGAGAAGCTGTATAGCTCTAATCCCAGGAGCAGAGGGAGACTCAGTTCTAGCGTCCAGCCTCGTTTGGAAGCCTGCATTGAAATGAACAGAGCAGGAGTCCCACACCAAATAACATCCTGTAGTTCTGACTGCAGAGCCTCTTGGAATGCTAATATTGATGAGTCTACCACCAGTCTAGTTAACCTTCCTACCAGGAACAAAGCATCAGACCCAAATCTAAATCACAGACTTGCAGAACTCAAACCAGTAGAGCAGTGAACAAACTTTTCCCTGAATCACATCACTTTGGAATACTGAAGGCTTACAGGTCCCCAGCCTGAGCTATGAGAGCAGCAGCAGGACATAAGAGAACAGAACCTCAATTCAGACATTCCTGACCCTCAGCAAAGGTATAAAGAACCCAGTTCTAATATAAAATCCAAAGTCAAGAAGTACACCAGGAAAAGGAGCAAAAAAAAGAAAGAATCCCATCATAAAGAATTGTTATGCTAACAGAGAAGCTCAAGAAACAAGCCTGAAAGATAATGGCTCGAAAATAGAACACACAAAGCCTCAAAGAAAAATTTAGTTTAGATATAGCCCAAAAAGAATTCCTAGAAGAGTTCAAACAAGTGTTTAAAAAAAAGATTTGAAAAAAATGAGATTTTTGGATGCAGAGCCAAGATGGGGGAGTAAAAGAAGCACTATAGCCCAACCCTCCCAGCATTTCCCTTCGGACAACTTTAATGCCTTAAATTGAATTCTGGAACAATGGAACCAACAAAATGTTATGGTGAGACATCTTTTCAACCCAAGTCAACTTAGGAAGTTGGAAGGAAAGGTCTGTGACATCAGGATGGGAGCCAGCCTGGAGCACATGTTGTGGCAACACCAGAAATAGGCCTTGGAAGTGGCAGCAACAGAAGCAGCTTTGAGAGCAGTCAGCTTAGAGATGATAAGGACATTGAACAATTGGTCAGAAAGAGATAATAAGGGACACCCGCCCCCACCCCCAACCCTGCTGTGCTAACACTGGGCACTGTTTCACAGCTCCATTGCCTATACCCACTTCTAGGTTGCAGTCTCAAGGGAATAGAGGCTCTTCCTGGGTAAAGACCAGAGCACAGACAAGGAGAGCGGTGACCACACCTCTCCCCAGATCATACCACCTTGGAAGCACTGAAAACTTCCGTATCTCCAGAACTAGCTCTGAAAACTACAGTGCAAAAAAGATGTAAAATTTGGGACACCCCCACCCCCCAACACACACATACGCTCACTTTTTCCAGGAACAGAATTCAACTTTAACATAAAGTTCAAAATCGAGAAATAGACTGGAAAAATTAGCAAACAGCAAAAAAAAGAACCTGACCATGTAAAAGTACTATGGTGACAAGGAAGACAGTAAGTCAGAAGAGCTACAAGCAGAGCCTTAAAGGGAAAAACTGAATTGAACACAAATCCAACAAGAATTCCTAGAAGAGCTTTAAAAAAAATTTTAACAATCAAATAAGGAGTTGGAGAAAAATTGGGGGAATGAGCAATGCAAGAAAGTTTTGAAAAGATAACAGCTTGATAAAAGAAGAGCAAAAAAATTACTGAGTAAAATAACACAAAAAAACTAGAATTGGCTCAGCAGTAAAAGAGAGGTACAAAACTTCACTGATGGAAACAACTCCTTGAAAAGCAGAATTTGCCAAATGGAGGAAGAGGTACAAAAGCTCAGTGAAAAAAAATAATTTCTCAAAAATTAGAATTGGTGTTTGTAGATTGGGAACTGATTCAACCATTTGGAAAGCAATCAAATTATGCCCCAAAAGTTATATATGTTCTAAAATATTTATAGCAGTTTTATTGGTTGTGGCAAAATACTAGAAATTGAAGGGATTCCCATTAATTGGGGATGGCTAAACAAGTTTATGTATATGATTGTGATGGAATATTGCTGTGCTGTAAGAAATAATGAGCAGGTTGATTTTTAGAAAAACATGGAAAAGAACTTGTATGTAATAATAAAAAGTGAGCAGAACCAAGGAAACATCATATATAGTAACACTAATGTTGTTCAAAGAACAATCATGAGCAACCGAGTAATTCTGAGTACTGTGAATATCCAGATCAACTGTAAAGGACATGTGAAGATGCTATCGACCTCTAGAAAAAGAATTCATAAATAGAAGTATGCATAGTATGACTTTATGTATATTTTTAAATCTGCATCAGATAGTGGTCTTCTCTAGTGCACGGAAAAAGAAAGAAAAAGTCAGAATGGGACAAGCGAAAGCTAATTACTCTTGGAGGCATCAAGAAACAATAAAGTCAAAAGGAAGAAAATGTGAAATATCTCATTAGAAAAACAACTGACTTGGAAAGTAGATTAAGGAAAGATCATTTGAGAATTATTGGACTACTTGAAAGCCATCATCAAAAAAAAGAGTTTAAGACATCACATTTCAAGAAATTATAAAGGAAGATTGCCCCAATATTTCTGGAATTGAGGGTAAAATTGAAATTGAAAGCGTCGACCCATCACCTTTTGAAGGAGATCCCAAAATGAAAACTTACAGGAATATTGTGGCCAAATTTCAGAACCTCTAGATCAAAGAAAAAATATTTCCAGCAACCAGGACGAAATCATTCAAATATTATGAAGTCAGACAGGATCTTACAAGGCTTAGTGGCTTCCACATTAAGGGAGAAGAGAGAGGGCTTGGAATATGCTACTCTGGAAGGCAAAGGAACTAAAAATAAAACCAAGAATAACCTACCCAGCAAAATTGAGTATAATCCATCAGGGGAAATGGATATTTAATGAAATAGAAGACCTCCAAGCATTCCTGATGAAAAGACTCAGAGCAAAGTAGAAAATTTGTCATTTAAACACAAGAATCAAAAGAAACAAAAAAGTAAATATGAACTAGCATTCATAAAGGACTAAACAAGGTTAAGCTGTTTACATTCTTAGATGGGGAGGTGGCACATGTAGCCCCTCAGAACTCTTTCATCTTTCAGGGGCATAAAGGGAGACTGAATTAGACAGAAGGCCTGGAAATGACTATTATATTTGGATGATCTCAAAAAAACCTCAAGGTTTGGGAAGAGAAACACATTGGAAGAGGTGAGACAGGAGAGGAAGAATGGGGGAAATTAACTCATAAATGACTGTACAAGGAGAAATATATACACTGAGGAGGGGGTAATGGAGGGGGGGAGCAGGTGATACTTAAACCTCAATCATCTAAACTGTTCAAAACAGGGAGGCAAAGAAGAGAAATAGATATAAAAATACATCTTACTCAGCAAGGAAATAGAAGAGAAACTGTATCGTTTACAAGAAACACTTGAAACAGAAAGATAAACACAGACTTAAAATGAGAGGCTAGAACAGAATCTATTAAGCTTCAGCTGAAGTAAAAAAAAAAAAAGACATGGTTAACAATCATGACCCTTGACAAAGCAACAACAAAAACAGACTTAATAAAAAGAGATAAACAGGGAAACTACATTTTGTTAAAAAGTGCATAGACAGTGAATTAATATCAGTGTTAAATACATATCATCAAATGACATAGCATCTAAATTTTTAAAGAAAAAGTTAAATGAGTTCCAGTTAGAGATAATAAAACTAAAATAGCTTTAATTATTTCAGTTTACTCCTCTCATCCTCATCTATAAAATGGAGATAATAGTAAATAGATAAATCTAACCCCCTCAAAAAAAAAAAGCAACAAAAAACAAAAACAAAGAAATGAAGGACCTGAAGGGAATTTTGGAAAATTAACCCGATAGACCTCTAGAAAATAATGCATGAGAGTTAAAATGTATACCTGTTTCTCACCTGTGCATGCAGTTTCACAGAAGTTAGCCATGTGACTTGCTCAAGGTCAGGCAGCAAATTTGAAGCATGTCTTCCTGACTAGCACTCTTACCTATTTTGTCTCCTAGTTATGTCCGAGGGCCGCAGTAAAGATGAAGTCTAAGGTTCCTTCCACTTTCTTTGGAAGTCAGTGATCTCATCAACTTGTTAATTCAGTGTCTTTCTTTGAATCAGGGACTTGTAACTGTATAATATGAATGGAAACATCCAGGACAAGCACCTCTTCTTCTTCCCTCTTCTAGCCTATCCTCAAACAGAATCATCATAGAGTACCACATTATGAGGCCACTAGGAAGAGATTTGCTTGCTTATAGAGTAAAGTTTACTAAGTCATACAGCAGCCATGGGTTCAGTTAAAGTATTAGCAATCTCTGATGATTTCTTGGAGCTCTTGCCCAGTAAATCTGTAATTGCAGTATCTCTGGGTTGTTGTTTTTTAATAAATTCCCTTTAATTGCAGCATTAAGCCCCAGATGTCAATTTCTAGCTTGGCTCTGAACCGAGCTGGAGGAGACATCTGTTCCAGTCACAGCATTGCAGGCAAATGTATGAAGCGAACCAGTGGACTTGGTCCAGGTGCTTGAAGCTAAAACTCTGCTAGGCCGAGACTCAATGTCCTGGATCACACAAGCATACTCATGGTCTTGTGGGAAATGAGTTTCCCTCTCAGCTCATGTGCTGCCTTGAGGCATGTTGGGGGTCGAGGTCATTGGCATCGCTTTTGTCACTGCCACTGGCACTTTCCAGTGCATGTATGGCCAAGCCACCGGTCTCAAGAACCTTGTCTTTAAAGTACTAATTCTCTAAAAAAGTGAAACAGCATCCTATCAAGTTTTATTTTATGTTTTAAATAATGTGCTAAATTTCATTTGATAAGGAAATAGCTTGTCACTTTTATTAATTGATCATGTAATTAATCAACCTATCAGTTTTAATAGCTTCCTACCATATAAGAAAAAGAATACTATATCCAGAGCCTCAATTTCAGACAAACTGAGATCTCTTAGTCCTTTTTGTACCCCTCTTCAGCCTGTCATTGGCAATACTCATTTCTGTCTTTCCCCCATTTGGGAATACTCTCTGTAGAGTATTCCCAAGCTTTGAGGACAGCCAGAGAACTAACATGCCTGTTCATGGAACAGCCAGCGAGCCAGTGTCACTGGATTGAAAAGTATGGGTTTTTAGTGTAAACAGAGGATTTTGTATTTCATGCTGGAGGTGATAGGGAAACACTGTAGTGTCTTGAATAAAGGAGTGTCATTTAATAAAAAACTCAACAATAACATATGTATAGTACTTTGCAAATTAAAAGCTCTTATTATGATGGTTATGGTTATCATCTGTTTGGCCAGCCATGTGGGAGATAGGGAGAGAAGGAGAGGAGGCTTCCTCAGGACCCTGTGCCAGCCACGTGGGAGATAGGGAGAGAAGGAGAGGAGGCTTCCCCAGGACCCTGTGCCAGCCACCAGTTTCACAGCTACAAGGGACTGGGAAGGCTGGTGTGCCCTGAATACAAAAGAAACAGTCTGAAGATCCAGATCAGTGCTAAAAAATGCAGAAAACATGAAGAAGTTGAGCTAAGATGAGAGAACAAAATTAGAGGACTTCTCTCAGGTTTTAGTTCTCCTGTAATACCAGACTTTTGGATAGTAGTGCTGGGATGAAATTTCTGTTTCTTGTTTTAAAGATTCAGAACAGTTGTTTCAGGATTAGTTCTACTTTTCTTATCAGCTTTACACTAAAGACTTTGATAACATGTAATACTTCATAAAGAATGTCTTTAATATATGAATAGTTAAAATGGGGTTAGTGCTTCTTTCCCAATATACTCCATAACCCTTTATTGTCATCTTCACAGGTTTCTTCCCTTTTTCTTTTTAACTAAGTTTTTACTAATGTTTCTGTTTCTTACATCACCATACTATTCCATGTATCCCTCCCTTTCTCAATCCCATAGAACTGTCCCCTATGACAAATAGTGTTTTAAGAGGAAGAAAAAGTCAGCACAACTGATCAGTACATTAAAGATGTCCAAAAACATGTGCAATATATAATAATTTGGGCACTTCTCATGTCCACAGGGGGCTGGGTCTTGAAGGTGTCTTCTCATATCTTTACATTGGAGTCCCACATAATCTATAATTTTGTTTTATCTTCTTTTGTTTTTTTGGTGTATCATTGTTCTTTCCATGTTACATTGTTGTAGATAATGTGTGTACTGTTTTTTTGGCTCTGCTTATTTCACTATGCATTAGTTCATGTACATTTTTCCATACTTCTCTGATTTATCACATACATCATTTCTGATAGTACAGTAATATTCAATTACATTCATGTGCTTCAGTTTGTTTAGTCATTCTCCAATGAATGGGCATATACTTTGTTTCCCATTCTTAGCTGTCACAAAAAATACTGCTATAAATGCTTTGGAGTATGTAGGGACTTGTTTCTTATCAGTGACTTTCCTGGGGTGTAAGTCCAGTAATGGAGTCTTTAGTTAAGAGGGTATGAACATTTAAGTTACTTTATTTTCATAATTCCAGATTGCTTTTCAAAATGATTGTACCATTTCACGGTTCCATCAGTGTATTTAGTGTGCCTTTCTACCTATAACTCCTCCAACATTGACTGTTGTCATTTTTATTATTTTTACCGGTTTGTCAAGGTGTGAGGTGAATCCTTAGGGTTGTTTTGACTTGCATTTATCTTATTAGTGATTTGGAACATATTTTTATGTGGTGGTTATGAATACAGTTATTTTTTTGAGAACTGTTTGTTCTTGGGAAATTACTATTAGTTATACAGATTTGTGTCTGTGTATGTGTGTGTGTGCACACCCACATGTGATTTCTTGATACAAAACCCTTATCAGAGAAATGTGATAACAAAGTTTTTGCTTTTTTACCCTTTGGCCACTTCCCTTCTTATCCTGGATGCATTAATGTTGCAGAAGCTTTTCAACTTCAAGTTCCCTTTTCCATTGTAAATACAGTATTCTTTCTTCAGTTACTTTACTTTCATCTTTCTTTTATGATAACCCTGTTCCCACTGGCTCTCTTTTCCTCACCCCGATCCTCTCTACTCTCTTCTATTCCCCTTTACCAAGGGTTTTGTTTATTAGTTCCTTTTTCTTTCGTTTTCTCTAGTTATATATTTCTTCACCCTCTTATTTCCTGTCGGTTATGAACTAGATTCCCCTTTCTTCTCCTTCCCTTCAGCTAATTCTTTTTCTTAATTTTTAAATTACATTTTTGTGCCCCTTTCCAAAAAAAGATTTCTCTAATTCTCTTCATTATCTATTTTCTCTTTCTGTTTACTCTAGACCCTTATTATCTGATTGATGACCCCTGTAATTTATCTGATCTCTCTCTTTTCTCCATATTCTTCATGCAATCAAAGCTTCCAAGGTATCCATTTTAGACTCTCCCCTCTGGGCACTTTCTGCCACTACCTTATAAGGACTTGCCTCTATGGATTTCCCCTTTTCCAATGTGCCTCATTTCCAGAATAATGCCAACAATTACAGATAATCAGAGAAGACACTGTCCCATGGAAGATCCCTTCCCAAATGAGGGCCCTGATTATACAGTCTACCTGTACTGATCTGTACTCTCTTTTAGTGACCTTTCTTTCTCCATTTACCTAGAAATCTCCCTGTGCTTATGTTTTCCCACTCCTCTAGGTGCCAGTTGTCCTCAGAGGTTCTAACTCCCTCTTTCTCAGGACAAGTAGACATTTCTCCCCCTCATCCACAAGCTCTTCTCTTAAGGGTGACCACAGAGGTCGCCTTTACTTCATTGCTAGACCTTGACTTGATCGCATTCCCCTCTGTCCTTCTGCTCCCCACTAGAAAGCTGCATCTTCCCTTGTTGTAATATCTCACAAAAGCAAAAAGTGTTCACATGTAGGCAGAATGTCACTAGCTTCTGTCCATGATACCTCATCTTGCTCTTCTCTGTTACCTCTACTAGATTTTCACTCTCACCTTTGTTTTCTTACGTATATTTAGAAAAAAAAAAACCCTTACTGGTGTCTGTGCTATGGCTGATCTTGCCTGCTGCATTTTATTCACACCTCCTGTATTTCTGTTGTTTGGAGTATTCCAAAAACAAATAATCTCTTGAGTTCTAGTTTTCTTATTTTCACTGAGCAATTCAGAGTTCACTAGCCTAGGTCTCTGCCCTACCTGACTTTTAGGTGGTCAGAACTGGCCCCAACTGGGTCCTCTTCCCCTCAGGCTTGGTATAGGGCTGTATGTATGTGCACATGTGCACACACGTGCGTGCACATACACATACACACACACACACACACACTCTCACTGAATGTTGTGTCCTATCCTAGAACCCTGTCCCATTCTCTCTGTTCCTTAGTTCTCTAGCCTGACACTTGCCAGTTCAGAGCTTTGCAGCCCTGGTTGCTTCTAGATTAAAGCCCCCAGCCAACTTTTGCTCCTGAAGGACTATGTCCAAGCTACTTTAAAGACCCAAGTAAACTTCCACAGCCTGGAGCTAGTCTCTATAGCACTGGAAAGAAGGAGTAGGGACCAGACTATAGAAGTAAATTTTGATGTAAGCCCGTATAGTATCCGCGGATCTGCTACTATAACCTCACTGCCAATCAAATGGGAGGTGGGGGAAGGGTACTGAGTCAGCTCAGAGTCAGTAAGCTTTAGTTCCTAGGCTTGGGTTTGAGGAGAAGGGTTAGCCTTCTTTTGGATTCCGGGTGTCATGCACTATGAAAACAAACATAGTTGCTTTATCTCTAACACATAATTTCTGTTTTAGAGAGCTTTGAGAGGTGATAGGACTCAGAGAAAAGATCCATTCTGACATCTTGTTGCTTATGTGACACAGAAGTACCCCTGTAAGTTTCTTTTGTTAAAAATCACTCATCCCCAGGAGCTGGTGGTTTACTGATACACCTCTCTACACTTACTTAAGCTGGTTCTTTGACAACAGGCAAACCATCCTCAAAGCTTTGCTAGCTTGGTGCAGGATTTCCCAGACTTTGCACTCTACTGGTATATCTTTTAAGAACTCAAGAGGAGAATAAAAAAGATACAAGTAAAATTTTTCAGTTTAAGCTGCCTCAAAATTGATCTAGGAGAGAATACAGAGTTATTCAGGAGAGGATAACAGACTGAATGTAGTTATGATCAATATCATCCTGGGGAAGGAGAAAGAAAAACAGACAAAACCTCTGTCAAATAGTTGTCATGACATTTACTCAAAAGGTAAGCTCCTGGACCACAGGAATACCTAACCTAAACATCTCTCCCCGTCACTAAACAGTTGTTTTTGACATAGTAAGTACTTAATGTTTGTATGTTACTATATTATGTTACAGTCAGTTCCTAGAGTTTGAATAAGTCCAGAAGAATTTCTTGCATTGGTATTCTACTACAATTCCCTCTCTTAAAATCATTGGAATGTTCATTCTGGAGAAAAGCCATGGAGATTATATCATCCCAAAACTTCTCCATAATTTTTGTATGAAGAGATCTGCTTTATATTGTTTTGTATTTCTGTTAAGTGAAAAGATCTGTGAAAGGAAAATAACATAGTGTGTTATTTTCCTTTTCTACAGAAAGAGGGCTTTGACCTGAATCATCTCCAAGGGTCCCATCCAGCTCTGATATACTGTGATAAATACCATTAAGTATAGTTTGAGGTTAGAAAACGAAAAGGTTTTTGGAAGAGGTGGCATTTGAACTGGGCCTTGAAAGAGTAGATAGGATTTTGGCAAATGGAGATTGGAGGGGAGAATGGGAAATGGCATCCCAAAGGAGTAAATAACATAAGAAAAGGTACAGAGTCAAGAGCTGTTTTACTGGATTATAGTGTATATGAAGCAAGGTAGTAGAATATGATGAGATTGGAAAGGAATATTGGGAAAAGCTCATGGAAGGCTATGAATGCCAAAATGAAAAGGTAGCATTAAGAGCACATTGCAGGCAGCTAGCAAGCATTTATGAAGTGCTTGCTTTGTGCTCAGCAAACCAAAAGAAGCACAACCCCTGCCTTCCAAGTAATTTACCATCTTATTACAGAAGATAATACATTAAAAAGGGAGCTTAGAGATAAAGAAAAGATACTGGGCATGGGGCGTTGAGGGCTCAGTACAGAGAATGAGGGATGACTGGTTTAGGGTTCTTCACCAAAATGGAGATGCCAGGAAGAACTCAAGTATTTAACTTTGAATGTCACTTAACTTTTCTTGATCTAAATGAAGGAATTGAACAAGAAAACATCTAAGGTCCTTCCCAGCTTGAATAGGATAGGTAAAAGTAAGACCCCACTATGTAGCATAGGAAAGAGAGACACCAAACGTTCCTCCACTGTTTGAATGGTCATTGGTATGTTTTTATATATGACCCCAGCTGACTTAGCTGGAATTCTATTAGCAGGAGCTCTTTTGATGGGCATATTCATGCTGCTTTGTGACAATGATAACTGTTAATCCATAAAGACAACTGAGACAGCACAGTATCCTAATGTTTCCTGAATTATCACTGAAAGATTTAATTAGGTTCTGTATCATTTTCATATTCAAGTTTTTAAATTACATTCCCTTTTTAAAATTGGCAATATTTTGAAGTAGATATGAGACCATCACCACCTGTTTCTGAGTTTCCCCTACCACACTGGATCACAAAAGGTTAATTATCATTGTATTACCTTGATTGTTTTATAATTTTTGTCCTTTGAAGACCTAAAACTGGAACCAATGGATAGAAGTTGTCAAATTAAGGCTTTATGTAAAGAAACTTTCCTAAAAGACCTATCTAGAAATAGAGTGGGTTACCTCATGAACCTCACCAGAGGACTTTAAACAAAGGTTAAATGATCACTTATCTAATTGTAGAAGAAAATTTTATTCAAGTATGAATTGCCTACTAGATGACTGCCTAGGTCCCTTCTAGTTTGACATTCTGTGATTCTGTGTTCAGGTTGTATTAGATACAACTTTGAAAATCTCTTCTCTAAATGCTCTACTGTTATAGAATAGCTAGAACTTTGGACCTGGTTTTTGGGGCCTCTCACCCTGTGACAACTATTTACTCTGAACCCTCCTTCTTTAAATGGAAATTTCCATGCTTTATACCAATAAAAAAAATTTTAGCTCATAGGTCATATAAGAAACAGGAACTGGGCTGAATTTAGCCTTCAAGGTATAGCTTGCTGACCTCTACTCTATGTTCTACATAAGGAGTTTTTAACATTTTTTTATGTCTTAGACTCCTTTGTCAGTTTTTTAAACACTTCTCGTAGTCTAGTTTTTAAAATGCATAAATGAAAATATATCAGATTGCAAGTGAAACCAATTATATTGAAATACAGTTATCAAAATATTTTACGACAAATTCATGGACCTCAAGTTAAGAATCTCTGATTTAGATGCACCTCCTGATTTTACAAGGGAAAAAAAGCCAAAATGCTTAGAAAAAATGAAGTGACTTATGTAAAACCAACTATTAGCAAAGGAACTGGATTTCCAACCCATCTTCTGGTCCAATCTAGGATTCTTTTGGATACACTACACTACCAAGAAATTTAGATTTAATAACTTAGTCATCAGTGAAAGTGAGAATACTGTGGTGGATGGGGGCAGGTAGAACACATAGAGCTGGAAAGTTGATAACTTCCTAATTACACATTACACTGAATTCTTTTCAGTGAGGATCAGAAATTTTCTTATATCCTTTCCACAGAAAAGAACCTGACTAGTGAACACCACCCTTCCCTTGCTAATCATTTCCCTCATCCATCATCCAACTTAGTTTCTGACCACTTCAACCTATAGCGATCTACTGTCTTCCTGCTAATTCTGTAATAGTCTATACAACTCATTTGCCAATCCTGTAGTTACCTTATGTCTCAAACCATCAGTCTGGGGAAACAAAGGAGGTTTCACAAAATTAATCAATCAACAAGTATTTAAGTGCCTACTACACCAGGCACTGTGTAGGTCCTGGAAATACAAAGACAGTGACAGTCATTTCTCATCCTCCCCATCCTCTCCCCAAGAAACCTCTATTCTATCAGTATTACAGACCACGTAGAAGAGGAAATTGATGAGCAGTTCAGCAAAGAGATCACAAGCCTAGCATAGAAGCTTAATATAGTTAGGGCAGGAACATAAGTTCAGAGCACTAGTAGGCTTGCTACTATGAGAGGAGAAACAGGAGAAAGCAATCAATGTTTACTGATTGATTAGCCATCTAACATTAAGAGCAGTTCTCCTATTCAGGCTCACCTGAAAACTGATTGACCATTTAGCAAATATATGTAGCATCTTAGATACTTTGAAGAAAAATAAGGCAATAATATTTTTTTCTTTATCATGATTTGGTTTTTGTAAATAGTATTTTATTTTTTCTAATTAAATGTAGAGTTTTCAACTTTCATTTTGTAAGATTTTGAGTTTCACATTTTTTTCCTTCCCTCCCCCTTCCCCAAGATGGCAAGTAATCCAATATAGGTTATACATGTGCAATCAACAGAAACATATTAGGCATGTTGTGAAAGAAGAAATAGAACAAAAGGGAAAACCCATTAAAAAAAGTGAAGATGATATGTTTCAATCCATATTTAGACTCCATAGCTCTTTCTCTAGATGTAGATAGCATTTTCCATCATGTGTCATTTGAAATTGTCTTGGATCATTGTATTACAGGAAAAGCTAAGTCAGTCATAGTTGGTCATTGCAGTGTTACTGTCATTGTGTTCTATGTCCTCCTGGTTCTGCTCCATTCACTCAGTATCAATTCATGTAAGTCCAGATTTTTTCTGAAATCCATCATTTCTTATAGTACAGTAGTATACCACAGTTTGTTCAGGCATTTCCCAGTTGATGGACTTTCCTTCAATTTCCAGTTCTTTGCCTCCACGAAAAGAGCTGCTATGAATATTTTTGTACATGTGTCTTTTTCTTTTATGTATTATCTCTTTGGGATACAGCCCTAGTAGTGGTATTGCTGGATCAAAGGGAATGCACAATTTGATTGCCCTTTGGATACAGTTCCAAATGACTCTTCTGAATGATTGGATCATTTCACAACTCCATCATCAGTGTGTTATTGTCCCAATTTTCCCACATCTTTTCCAACATTTATCATTTTCCTTTGCTGTCATATTAGCCCGTCTGATAGGTATGAGGTTATTTACCTCAGAGTTATTTTAATTTGCATTTTTATATGACTATAGATAATTTTAATTTCTTCATCTGAAAATGGCCTGTTCATATCCTTTGATCAATTAGGGAATGATTTATATTTTTATATATTTGACTCAGTTCTCTATATATTTGAGACATGAGACCTTTATCAGAAATACTTGCTGTAAAAATTGTTTCCCTTCTTTCTACTTTCCTTCTAATTTGGTTGTGTTGGTTTTTAATTTAATGTAATCAAAATTATTTATTTTGCATTTCATAATGTTCTCTTTCTCTTGTTTTGATTGGTCATAAATTCTTCCCTTCTCCTTTGATCTGACAGGTAAACTATTCCTTGCTCTTCTAATTTGCTTATCATATCATTCTTTATGTCTAAATTATGTACCCATTTTGACCTTATCTTGGTATATGGTGTGAGATGTCATTCTTTGCGTAGTTTATTCCATACTATTTTTCCAATTTTTGTAGCAATTTTTTGTCTTATCCCAGAAGTCGGAGTCTTTGGGTTTATCAAACAGTAGATTACTGTAGTCATTTACCACTGTATCTTATGTACCTAACCTATTCCACTGAACTACCACTCTATTTCTTAGCCAGTACCAAATACTTTTGATGATTGCTGCTTTATAATGCAGTTTTAGGGGCTGCTAGGTGGCACCATGGATAGAGTACCAACCCTGGAATCAGTCAGATACTTGACTGTATGAACCTAGTCAAGTAACTTAATCCCACTCGCCACACAAAAAATAAATGAATGAATGAGTAAATAAATAAATAAATTGTGTGGTTTTAGATCTGTGATAGCTAAGCCATCTTTCTTTGCTGTTTTTTCTCATTAATTCCCTTGATATTCTTGACCTTTTGTTCTTCCAGATGAATTTTGTTACTTTTCTAGCTTCATAAAATAATTTTTGGAAGTTTGATTGGTATGGCAGTGAATAAGTAAATTAATTTAGATAGAATAGTCATTTTTATTATTTTAGCTCAGCCTACCCCATGAGCAATTGATATTTTTCCAGTTGTTTAGATCTGACTTTTTTTGTGTGGAAAGTGTTTTGTAATTGTGTTCACATAATTCCTAGATTTATCTTGTCAAGTAGACTCATAAATATTTTATATTGTCTACAGTTACTTTAAATGGAATTTCTCTGTCTCTTGCTTATGGACTTTGTTGGTAATATATAGAAATGCTGATGATTTATGTGGGTTTATTTTATATCCTGCAACTTTAATTGAATTCTCTCTGAAGCTCATAGATTGGACTGCAATAAGTCCCTGCCCAAGCTCCATTTAATTTTGGGCCCTCCTAGCTTAGAGTGAATGGCAATGGTGACTATTTCTCTTTGGAACAGCAGTGCTGAGCTGCTTGATTTTTCTAATTAAAGGGGCCATGCCTTGACTCACTTCTTAAAAGAGGCTTATTCACAAAATGGGCTTTACCTCACTCTGAAGTCAGGATCTCAAAAGGCTTTAACTTAAAAGGGTCAGGGCCTCCCATTGCACCCTGGGTTATCTCCAGTCATCCTGATGAATATCTGATCGCTGGATCCATATGGCTCTAGAGGAGAAAGTGAGGCTGGTGACCTTGCACAGCCATCCCTCACTGAAATCAAAGTCAACTGCAAATCATATTATCATTTCCCTGATGTCATAGTGCTCTTTGAAAACAAAGGACAAACACAAGATAGATACTAATTATCATTTTAAGGAAAGCTCCATTTCTTCCTGTGTTTTCTAGTGTTTTTAATAGGAATGAAGAGTATATTTTGTCAAAAGCTTTTTCTGCATCTTTTGAGATAATCATATGATCTTTGTTGTTATTAATATGGTCAATAATGCTGATAGTTTTTTAAATTTTGAACCTGGTATAAATCCCACCTGGTCAGAGAGCATTATCCTGGTGATAAATTGTTGTATTCTCTGCTAATATTTATTTTAAAATTTTGCCTCAAAAATTAGGGAAATTGGTCTATAATTTTTTTTCTCTGTTTTGGCTCTTCCTGGTTTAGGTATCAGTACCATATTGCCTGTTTTTCCAGATAGTTTATATAGTATTAGAATTAATTGTTCTTTAAATATTTGATAGAATTCATTTATAAATCCATCAACCCTGGAGGTTTTTTCTTAGGGAATTCATTGATGACTTAATTTCTTTTTTCTAAAATGGGGTTATTTAAGTATTCTATTTCTTCTTCTGTTAATCTGGGCAATTTATATTTTTGTAAATATTCATCCATTTCACTTAGGTTGTCAGATTTATTGGCATACAGTAGAGCAAAATGGCTCCTAATTATTGCTTTAATTTGTTCTTCATTGGTGGTAAAATCACCCTTTTCATTTCTGATAGTTATCATTTGGTTTCCTTTTTTTAATCAAATTAACCAAAGGTTTATTTATTTTATTGATTTTTTCTATAAAACTAGCTATTAGTTTTGTTTATTAGTTCAATAGTTCTCTTACTTTCAGCTTTACTAATCTCTCCTTGAAATTTTCATAATTTCTAATTTGGGATTTAACTGAGGATTTTTAATTTGTTCTTATTTAGCTTTTCTAATTGCATGCCCAATTCATTGATCTGCACTTTCTCAATTTTGTTCCTATAAGCATTTAGAGACATAAAATTTCCCCTAAGTACTGCTTTGGTTGTATCCCATAAATTTTAGTATAGTGTCTCATTATTGTCGTGCTCTTTGATGAAATTATTGGTTGTGTCTATGATTTGTTGTTTAACCCACTCATTCTTTAGGATTAGATTATTTAGTTTCCAATTAGTTTTTAATCTATCTTTCCATAATCCTTTATTGAATGTATTTTTAATTGCATCATGATCCAAAAAGCCTTTCATTTAATATTTTTGCTATTCTGCATTTGTTAGTGAGGTTTTTATGCCCTAATAAATACATGGTCACATTTTGTGTAAAGACCATATACTGCTGCAAAAAGGGTATCTATTTTCCTTTCTACCCCTATTCACTTTTCCCCAGAGGTTTCTCGTTAGATACTTTGCTAAAATTCTGTTCATCTCCTTAACTTCTTTTTTGTTTATTTTGCGATGAGATTTATCTAGTTCTGAGATGGGGAGGTTGAGGTTCCCCCCCCCCAGTATAGTTTTGCTCTCTCTTTCATCCAGTACTTTACTTAACTTCTCTAAGAATTTGAGTGCTATACCACTTGGCACATATATGCGTCACTTTCTGTGGTACCTTTTAGCAAGATACAGTTTATGTTTCATTTCAATTTGTTTTCCCCTTTGAGGCTTCCCATAAAGGCATTTTGACATTGTTGCCCTCTTCCAGGTTTGTGTTTTGAACTTTTCTGTCACCATAGTAGCTTTCTATAGTCAGGGCTCCTTTTTTGCTCATTTTTAAAAGTTGACCTCTGCTCCTGAGTTAAAAAGGGCACTATCCCAAGCTCCTTGCACTAGGGGACAAGGGTCTGGTCACTGGCTTTCTGCTCTGGGGCCAGCAGCTTTCCCATTGCAGTAGGGTGACCCGGCCTGTTCATGTCTGTTATGCCCTGGGGTCTGAGGCTAATAGTTTGCCTGCTGCACTAGGACTATAGGCCTCACAGCTGGCCTGCTGAGCCTGGACCATGGGCCTTAGTTGTTGATCTATACTGTGGCTAAGAGCTTCCCACTGGTTTGCCTGGACACCATCTGTGCTAAGCTTCACTTCCCTTTTACCCAAATGAGACAGACCTTTCCTGAAGTCCTTCTAAGTTATCTTGGTCTAGAAAGTTGTTTCATTCTGTCTTTTTGTGGATTCTTTTGCTCCAGAATTCCCTTAGAGGCTTGATTTAATATTTTTTCCAATGGAAACTGGGGAACACTCAGGCAACTCCCTGGCTTCTCTCTGCCATCTTGGCAGACATGGTATTTCTACCATAGAATAATTCATTGACCAATTAACCTTAAATGTAGGAAAAGGTAGAATAATGCCTTGCAATAGTTTTGAATACATCCTGTCATTTGAGTCTTGTAGCAGGAATCCTGCAAGATGAGCAGGAAAAAGGAGAGTCACCCCTTTTTTGAACAGCAAGAGTGTATTGTGTGTGAAGAAATGCTATATGAAACAGGACTGGGGAGAAGGAGTGTCCCCAGATCACAGGAAGACACCATTCCAACAGCAGTCCATTTCTTTCTTTGTCCCATTAGCTGCAGGGGCCCCTTGAGCAGAACACTGATGTGGCCTGGAGCCCAGTTAGAGCGTTCTGAGGGGACTTGATCATACACACAGTGCCTTCCCTTTGTTGGACCAAACCTGTCATTTCAGTTGTAGAAAGCCTTGTAGGTGGGCTCCACTCTGTGATCTGATAGGCTGAGACACAAGCACATGGGCAGTGAGCAATGAAGGGATTCATCAGGCTCACACAGTCACGGAGCAATTATCTGGCACCTCTTGTGTGCCAGCTATTGTACTAAGCAGTAGGAATAAAATAAAATGCAAGAAAAATCCCCGCCCTCAAGGAGCCCATAATCTGATGTAGGAGACAACATGCAAACAACTATGTACAAATTAAGATATAGACAGCCTAATTAAAGGTAATCCTAGCGGAAATGCACCTGTATTCAGGAGGATGTGCAGAGGCTTCTTTGCATAAGGTGGGACTTTAGCTGGGACTTAAGAGAAGCCAGGGAGGTCAAGAGGTAGAGATGAGGGAGAGAACATCTGACTGGAGAAAATGCTTGGAGTTAAGTTAGCAAGACATGGTGACACATAGCTGTGACCTTGGCTGCTGGAGACCTGAGGCTTCAGGGCCTGAACTCATCTGGCGTCACACTAAGACCAACATCAATGTACTAAGGTTGGAAATAGGGCAGGGCCAAACTCCCTGTGCATGTGAAACTATGCCCAAGAGTGGCCCCAGTCCATCCAACCCAGACTGAGAGAGAAAATGATGGGCAGGGGAGGGAGAAAATAAATGCATGGAGTTAGGAGATCAAGTGTCATGTTCAAGGAGCGGCTCAGAGGTCAGCGTCACTGGATCATGGAGTATGTGATGAAGAGCTACAAGATTTAATTGAATAAGGGGGTGACAGGGTCAGACTTGTGCTTCAAAACTAGATCTACCCCACTACAAGCCCAATTTGTCTATCCACTGCACTATGCTGCCTTTCACATAATAGATGCTTAATAAATTTTTTTTTTTGATCAAAAGGGAGAGATTCAAGTCAAAAATTGCTTAGCACAGTGCCTGGAACAATATATGTGTAAATAAATACAAACACACATGTATAAAAATATTAAATATTAGCCAGTAAGTCCACTTAGAAGTTAGTTTCAGTATTCCAGGTTCAAATCTCAATTTTATTTACTATCTGGTCTTTGGCAGTGCCCCTCTCCTCCACAGACCTCAGTCTCCTTCTCTGTAAAATAATTGGACAGGATGTTCTTCAGCCTCCCTTACAGATCTAAACACTGTAATCCTATGAATCCATGCTTCTCCCTGCCCACACACGCCCATCCTCTGCTCACTACCTGAATGGTATACTGAGAACATAAGTCCACTGGAAGCCCGTCCATGTTCATGGACCATGGCCTTCCCCACCCCTGTTGCCCCACCAAGAGTTCCCAGCAGCCTGTGGTGTGGCTTCTTTTTCATTCTGGAGTAATCTATCAGAGCTATGGTAATTCAGGCATGCCTATCGTAAGCTCGGATGGCAAATGAAAGGCTTGGCTTGTCAGGACCAAATATATTGTCTGTGGGTGGTGTTAATATTCTATTTTGGTTTGATTAACTAGCTTCACTGGAAAATCATTTAGAGGAGGAAGAACACTGTCAGAGGAGACAAAAAGCAAACAGTCCCATAACTGGCACCAAAAAAAGGAAAAATAATTTGGCACACAGAGTAAAGTATTGACAACCTATTGCCTGGAGAACCCCCAAATTAACGGCAGCAGATTGGTCTTGATTTTCCTGTGAGTACTAAAAACTGTAATTTGTAGGTCTACCTGTCTCATCCTAGGTGAGCTCCGACAACTACCCCTAGTTACAAATAAATGCACTCACACCGCTAGCACTGGTAACTATTGGAGAGACATTTAGAGTCCCTATCATGTACTCAGATAGCTGGAGATCATCATAGGCTCTCAGTTGAAAATTACTTCCAAGGTCTCCTCATCTAAAACTCTGTTTATCTTATCGCAGGGGTAATAATGTTTGTACTACCTACACACGGAGCTAAAGTAAGGAAATTGCTTTGTAAACCTGAGATACAGAAATACGAATTACTACCATTAAATGAGAAGTAATATATTATTTTTCTTTGTCTTCTAGTGACAGACATCACACCTCCAGTGCCATTCCAGTTCCAAAGAGACAAAGTTCCATATTTGGGGGTGCAGATGTTGGCTTCTCTACTGGGATCCCATCACCAGACAAAGGTCACCGTAAACGGGCCAGTTCAGAAAATGAGAGACTCCAGTATAAAACTCCTCCTCCCAGTTACAATTCAGCATTAACCCAGCCTGTGGCCACCATTAAGACTGTTGGAGATTCCGAGAAAAAAATGGCATCTTTGTCCTCTTCCTTAGATACCTCCTTGGACTTCTCCAAAGACAATAAGAAAAAAGAAGCTGATTTTGATGATAATTTAAACCGGGGCCATGTGAATGTGAACAGTAGCCTGGAGTCACAGGAGCTGCTTCTTGGGCACCCTGGTGCAGTCAATGGAACTCTCCTTCCCAGGGAGCGCAACAGCATGGCCTGCAGCGAGCAGCCAGAGGAGCTCCCTGCCACCACTAGAGGAGCTGAGCTCCGCTGTGCCGTGGAACAGGCCGAAGAGATCATTGGGACAGAGGCGACAGGCTTAAGCTCAGGGGACCAGATAGAAGCATTTAACTGCATCCCGGTGGACAGGGCCGTGGCCGTGGAGTGTGATGAGCAGGTGCTGGGGGAGTTTGAGGAGTTCTCCCGACGCATCTATGCACTGAATGAAAATGTGTCCAGCTTCCGCCGGCCACGCAAGAGCTCGGACAAGTGAGTGTGGGCAGGGAGAAGTCATTGACTGGACCAGGACAGAATGATTGATCACAAATGAAGATGAAGTTGCACTTATCCTTTGTATTAATTATGGAGCAAAATAAAACAGATTGAGTCTGTTCCTCTGATATTGGGAAGTGGACTTGGGGAAATGAGCTAGGACATGGGTGTTTGGGTGTGTGAATGGGCCAGGTAGACTTATATTCTGTTTCCATATATTTGCTTTTCAAACCTTACAGTTGATTCTAGGTCAGTAGTCATTCTATAGCTTGAAAAAACTTCTATCTAGTTCAGGCAATGTTAGAGGTATTCATCTGTTTCTGTTACATACAATTTTGTTTTATCATTGGATGGAAGATGGTAATATATAAATCATAAAATGAGTGAATATATCTTTTATTGTTTGTCACTGTTTATCTCAAGTAACACTCTCACCATGGTTCAGAAATTGAATATCTAGGACCAGGTTTATCCTACTCCCTGAAAGGTCCTTGACCCTTTGTCTTGTTGAGGATTAATCTTGATAAGTTTCTCAAACACTGATGCACCACCCCATCAGCTTGCCTCCTTGGGACGCTGCCCCTCCGGTCTTTTCAGGTGTTCAGTTATCTGAGCATGTCAGATTCTTCTGTGCTTAACAAACAAGCACATCCATTCTCCATTCAATACTCTCCTCTTTAGGCATGGCTCTCAACAGCTGGGTTTTGTTTAATAACGGTTGGATTGTTCTAGAATGCTGCTCAGCAGAGGGTTCCAAGTACCCTCTGGATTTCATGATGCAATCCCGTTCTTGGGCCATGGCTCTAACACTTAGAGAGTTGAATGCTGGGAGACTAAAAGCCAGGCATGCCTTTGAGAAATTCACACACCAGGCCAACCCCCTCGATTTGAACTCCATGTTAACTTATTGAATTTATAGTCAGAAGGAAAAACAACCCCCCTGCCAAGTGCTGTATACAATTAAATAGATGTGGCTTGCCCAGCCTTATGAATCTGAACATTGGGAATAACTGGATTGTGTCAAGAGATGAGGAGAAACACTGTGGATGTGAATAGAAAGACACAGATCTTTCTATTTAATTTAATCACTCACCATTTTTAGAGCTCAGATTCCATTCCTTCTGCTGCCTGTGCCGTATACTCAGGAATGTAGCACTAGGGTTACAGGTTCTTTAAAGAGAATATAGTCATCTCACTATATATGGACCCAGAAAAATAACAATGAAGTTTTCTTCCCCAAACCTGATTTTTCTTTCCAGATCTGAATTTCCTCTTCAGACCTGTATTACTACCATGTGGTACATCCCCCATATCAGGCCAAAGGAAGCTGTGAATATGTATGATATAATGTTATTCTTTAAATCTCTCAGAGTTCTTACGCCAATACAGAATAGCACGTACAGTATGCACTGCTTATTAGCTGCATTTTTCCCACGTAACAGCTTAGGCATTAACAGGCTCCGAAATCCTCATCATATTTTGTCTGAGCTCCCTTTGGATTTATAGAAATATTAGACTAGAGTATCTCCCCACCAATCCTTATTTTCCATGTATCTTATCTCTCTCACAAATACACTTACACACAGCTATTTTGCAGTGTTAGGCAGAGCAGATGCACAGAAATTTTAAAAGACTCCTAGGAAAAAGTTTTAACTTTATTTGAATAATCTCATGCATTCCAAATCAACTTCTCCCTTCTGGGCCTAGGGCAGAAGCCCCTTCAGTGTCCCCTGCAGGGTTTTTTCAGAGGATACTACATCTTTGTTAATTCTCACAAGGAAATAAGGAAGAGGCTAGACTCACCTGGCAGCCTCTAAAGAAGGAGTCACAACAGTCCTCCACCTGAGGAGGCAGCAACCAAAATCCAGGACCATCATCTCAGAGGAAAGAACAAAATGCACACGCAGCATCTACTTCTCAAACATGGCAGTAAGTCTTTGAAGTCAGTGCCAATCCCAAAGAGTAGCTGAATACTGTGTGGGAGACCGTCCAATCAGTCCTCTGGCACCAGCGAGCCAGTGGTGCCAGTGATGAGAATAGGAGACAGAGAACTTGCATTCATGGGCATTAATCTCAGGTTCCACTCAACCAAATGAAGCCCGAGTCTCTGTCATACCCTCTGTGGTCATCCTTGTTGTAGCTCTTTGCTGTTTAACCTGCCGATTTTGACTTGTGCCGTATAGAGCCCTTGTGTTGAGGAGTGCCGGGTCATGGTGGAACTGGCCCCAGGGGGTGTATTTGCTTGGTTCACACCTTTTCCAATAATGTACACCTTATAGAACATAGTTTGAGTTTCTTTGCAGTGTCAGTTACATTTTCCCTTTAGAACATTTCATTGTCTCAGTGAACAGATTTGAGTTCATTTTTCATTGCTGTAAACTTAGTTTTTCCAGTGCTTTAAATGGCCAGGGCCCAAACACTGATGAGTTCCCAGCTTTTACAGTTTTTCTTTTCAAATTTATCTTGTAAAAAATACCAAAAAGTTTAGAGTGCTTGGGTCGGAGGGGAGGAGGGGAGGGATTGAGAAGGTAATGTGGGAATTGGGGTGAAAGCTGTCACGTCACTGTCCATTTTGAAACTGTCAAGAACCTCACTAAATTTCTGTGAAGATTAGAACAGTTTGTGAATGTTTTCAAATCAGTATTTGGTGGTACCCCACTCCTCCCCCAACACTTGAAATTCTGGAGGCATTTTTTTTAAGAATATTAGTTTTGGAAAACTGTATCCAGCTATATTTTTATAGCAATCCTAACAATGTCTATCCTGACCTAACCAATTATTTAAATAATTTTCAAAATCACCACCAATAATAAATGGCATGTAGGAAACTTATCTGCTGGTAATTGGGAGAAAATTCAGCATCTGTATTTATAAAATAAATTTGATTAGTATTTATTTTGAGAGTGAAGTGTGTTATTTACCTCCCTCGTCTTGTTGAGTCCTGTCTTCATTGTTTTAAGTGTCTTATTAAGGCTCAGCTTTTGGAGAATGTGTTCTTACTTAACAGTGGGGCAATGGCTGGCTTACAGCTTGTTTTAATTTACTTATGTTACTTTGCATCTTAAGTTTTCAATATCTTTGAGATAATCAGTCATCTTTATTTCCATGATCTAAGAATCATACACTTGAGGAACTGAAAAGGGATCTTAGGGTCATCAATGTAATCATCCACGCAGTGCATCCCCTTCCAAGCTTCTGCTCTGACAAGGAGCTCATTCCTTAATCAAGATATCTTCTCTAGTTTTTAAAGTAAGATTTTATTAACATCTTTGGTTTTTTATGTATCATTAGTTTTCCCAGTAGCCCTCCCATCCTCCATGCCCAAGAGTTATCCCGTATAACAAATAATATTTTTAAAGGCAAATAATAACCATGATAACGAAGAGGAAAAAGACAATACAACTGATCAATACACTGAACAAGTCCAAAAACATGTGCCATGCATGACACCTATGAACCTCCCACCTCCATGAAGGGATGAGTTGGGGATGGCAGGGCGGGGTATCCCCTCATTTCCCTTTAGACCTGCTTGATTTTGTAATTTTGCTACATTTAATTTTGATTTTTTTTTTAATCTTTCCATTTGCGTTGTTATTATGTATGTTTTCTGCCTCAGTTCACGTAGGTCTTTCCATGCTTCTCTATATTCATCACTTTCATCATTTCTTATAGTAATATTCCATTACATTTATGTACTACAATTTGTCAAGCCATTACCCAATCAGCAGGCATCTACTTTGTTTCCAATTTTCAGCTACTACAAAGTGTTGTTATATGTATTTTGGTGTATATGGGGACCTTCTTATCAATGGCTTCTTTGCAGTATGAGCCTAGTAATTACATTTCTGGATATAGGCATTTAGTCACTATTTACATAATTTCAAATGTCTTTCCAAATTGATTGTACCAATTCACAGGTCTACCAATAATGCTGCTCTTGTCAATCTTGAAGAGGACCAAAATGATGTCACCATGTTGGAAGTCAAGGTACAGTGTGTCTGACTGGCCAGTGAGGCCAGTATGAGCTCAAAGGCTCTTACTGCAGGTCAGTATGAGCATATAGACCAATAATACATTAATTTGCCTGTCATTTCACAACTCTCCATTATTAATTTTTTGTCATCTTTGCCAATTTTCAGAGTGGGCAGTTAAACTTCAGGGTTATTTTGATCTGCATTTCTCTTGCTCTTGGTGATTTGGAACTTTTATGTGGTTATTAATACTTTGCAAGGCTTCTTTGGAGAAATAAATCTGAGCACTTACCTATTGGAAAAAGCAATTCTATTTTTTTTAACATCTCTGTCAAGAAATTACTTGACATTAAACAGAAACCTGCTTCTTAGTCTTCCCTCCTATTGCTGCCTTTTTAAAAATGATTTTTAAGAGGATTTTTTGTACCTGGGAAAATACAAACAATCCTGTTTATATGTGGCACTTTAAAATTTACAAATCAGTTCACTCACAACCTTGTAAATTAGGTGGTCTCAGAAAGGCTGAATAAGTGAACTTGCCCAGGGTCCCAGACTCTCAGCCACCATTCACATTCCAGTCTTCTAGATTCATGTCTACCATGTTTCATGCCACACTTCCTCAGTTAATATATCTACTCCCCATTCCTCTTGAAAATCCTCTTGGTATTTGGAAACAATGATCACGTGCCTTTTGTTTCCTTCAGGCTAAATATCCCCTCTTCCTTCAGTGCTTAAGTGTTGCTTTTGCATCTTCATCCCAGGCTACCTCCTCTGAAAATGCTCTGGATCGTCAGTGCCTCTCCAAAAATATAGCCCCCAAATTGGACATAATACTGCACATGAGGAGGCCCTACCAGGGTAGAAAACAGGAACTGTCAGCTCCCTATGTTAGACCCTGCTTCTTGTAGTCTAGGGTTGTATTAACTATCCAGCCACATCCGCTATCTTTTACTTACATGGTTGATTTGTTTGAAACCAAGTGAAGGGGGGAGGAGCCAAGATGGCGGAGTAGAAAGACTCACATTTGCTAGCTCTGAACCCACTGCCCATGGATTTCCTCTAAAAAGAACCCCCGGCAAATTCTGGAACAGTGGAAGCCGCGCAGCAACACAGTGAAAGAAATTTCCATTGCAGAGAGCCCTGAAAAACCGACTCCAAAGGTCCATCGAGCCCCGGACGGGAGCAGAGCCCTGTCCTGCCCTGCCCCGGCCACGCGGCACTTAGGGGAGCGAGCAGATCCAAGCAGGTTTCAGGGACCGGAATCTCCAGCGGCCGTGAAAGTCTTTCCACCCACAGACGCACAGGTCAGTGAGAGAGATGGGCTGAGAGGGGAGCGGGGTATCTTCGGGACTCAGGCCCCCTCGGGAAGCAGTGGCAGACCAGCGGCAGAGGAATCGGGCAGCTAGAGGCTCCCAGAGCAGGTACGAGCTCAAAAGCAGCTCCATTACACATGGTCTCTGCATAAACCCCCTGAGGGAACTGAGCCTGGGAGGCGGCCCTGCCCCCACCTGAGAACCTGATTTAATCTTACCCTGAATAGCAGCCAGGCCTGCCGCCAAAAGCCCTGAGGCTGGGGAGCAGCATTTGAATCTCAGACCCCAAGCACTAGTTGGGCAGACCTAGGCCAGGGGTGGAGAGGACTCTCAGAAGTCAAGTAACTGGGAGCATTTGAATCTCAGACCCCAAGCACTAGCTGGGCTGATCTAGGCCAGGGTGGAGAGGGCTCCCAGAAGTCAAGTAACTGGCTGGGAAAATCCCAGAAAAGGGAAAAAAACTAAGACCATAGAAGGTTATTTTCTTGAGAAGATGATTCCGCCATTCCTCTCTGACGAGGAAGAGATCTGCTTACCATCAGGTAAAGACATAGGAGTCAAAGCCTCTGTATCCCAAATATCTGAAGTGGATATC
>CM053771.1:102158422-102206684 GCA_028658325.1 Potorous gilbertii
GTGGGCATAAAGTTGGGCAAAGTAATTTCTAATTATTGTTTTAATTTCCTCCTCATTGGAGGTGAGTTCACCCCTTTCATTTTTAATATTAGTAATTTGATTTTCCTCTTTCTTTTTTTAAATCAAATTGACCAAAGGTTTATCAACATTTGGGATTTTCTTGACAAAGACTCTGCAGTGTTTTGCCAGCTCCTTTTCCAATTCATTTTACAGATGAGGAAACTGAGGCAAATAGGGTTAAGTGACCCAACAAGGGTCACATAGCTAGTAAATGTCAGAGGCTGGGTTTGAACTCAAGGAGATGAGTCTTCCTGACTCTAGGCTCAGTGGGTACCACACCACGTACCTGCCCTTATTCCTTTCTACATACTATAAAATTCAGCAGTGCTGGCCAAATTGCTGTACCTCATTATTCCTTTCTACATACTATAAAATTCAGCAGTGCTGGCCAAATTGCTGTACCTCACACAGAACAAGTCTAAAAGTCTCACACACTGTCTCTCATGCCTGGAATGCTCTTCTTTCACAGCTCTACTACCTCCCCTGAATTCCTTTAGGACACAGCTCACCTTCTACAGGAAGCCTTTCCTGATCATCCTAGCTGCTAGTCCCCTCCCTCAGAGGTGCACTGTTACATGGTTATTTGCATGCTTTGCCCCATCATTAGAATGGGAGCTCCTTGAGAGTAGGGACAATGTTTTTGTTTTTCCTTGTATCCCAGTGCTTAGCACAGTGCCTGGCACATAGCAGCACTTAATAAATGCTTGCTGAATGGACTACAACTTAATGTAGTTCAAGTATGACCTCTTATACATGGCTAGCTATTTGATCATATCTAAATTACTTAACCTCTCTGAGGCCATAAGTTACAAAGGATTTGCTGATCTGCATTTCAGAACCACTTTTCTCACTGCGAGTTCTCCATGCTAATTAAATAATAGGTTTGGATTAAAAAAAAAAACGCTTACTGAGAGCAGGGGTTGTCATCTCTTTGTACCTTTAGTGTCTGGCCCATAGTGGATGCTTAATGAGTGTTTGGTGACTTGAGCCTCAAACTGGGATACATCCTAAACTGGGCTATGATATTCTGCTGCTAAAGTTTATTATATACTTTTTTCCTCTAGAATTTGTACTTCTCTGAAAAATATGGACAATACTGTGAGTAGACACTTGAATTGTCACCAAAATCATCTCCAAGTTCTCACCTGTTTCCTCTACTTCATCCATTCTTGTGGTCTCTCTGCCTGAAACCCTGGCACCCTTGCACAGGGTGAGAATTATTTCACAGAATCAGATTATTACAGTTAGAAAGTAATCTCAAAGGTCATGCAGACCAATCAGTACCTAAACACGGAAACCACTACAACATCCTTTAGAAGGGATCTTATCTTCCAGCTTGTGTTTGAATCTATCCAGTAGTGGGAGAAACCCTCAACCTCCTGAAACAGCTCATTTCTTTTTTTATAGCTTTAATTGTTCAGAATTTTTTTACTAACACAGTGGATACACTTCCCTGTATCTTCTATAGATTGCTTTTATTTCTGCCATATTGGGCCAAACAAATCTAACCATAGAGACATTCCTACTTTCCAAGATCTGAATAGAATAGAATAGAATGGAATAGAAGAGCTCTCTTCTATTCTATTGGTTTTTTTCCAGCACTTTTTTAAAAAATTAATTTTATTAATATATTTGTTTTCAGTTTTCTACAATCACATCCATAAGTCTTGGATTTTCTACCCCTCCCTCCCGACTTATTCCATTATTTACTACAAAGTCTTCTGCTGACACCATCCCTTGCTCTATCTTTCCCTTCTTTATTTCTTTCTGGGAGGTAAACTGCAGCCAGGAAGAACAGGTCAGGTGATTATCTTTTAAAATCCCCCCCAAATGATGTTAAAAGTTGTACTAAATTTGTTGTGATGTTATGCATTCTAAGAATCTATTATGAAACGGATATGAATTTGAGCCTCGACAAATATATAAATGTGAAAATATAATGAAAATGAGAAAAAGGAAAATTTTAAATATCAATGACACCAAGAAATCTCTTACAGACAGTGGGATGTTTAAAGTTTATCGAGTAAAGCAAAAGCTCAATTTTCTCAGATATCCTTGTGTTGACTCTGATTCTAACTGGACCTCAAACCTAGGCAAAGTCTAGAAAAAAAGCAAAATTCACCATCTCAAATATATCTTTTCCTCTCTACAAAATGTTTCCTCTAAGGAGCATTACTAGATCACAGCTGGTCAAAATACTAAATCGTGATTGTCTGGATGACCGCCAAAATCCACAGCTATGACCTTCTGGAATGAAAATGCTTCAAAAAAAACCCCCAAACTTTTAAACCCCTTTTGATCTCCCCTTCCCTCCCCTCCCCTTTTTTGAGTAAGCTATGACCTCATGGCAGTCAGACCTCTAACTGGAGGTGTTTAAGTTGGTTTATGGCCATCTGAAATGTTTGAAGCTCTAGGTACAGCTCTGAGCCAGTATCATGTCAACCATGCTAAAAAGCAATAATAGTTTCTCACCTTCTTTTAAAGATTATTGCTTAAATAATGAGGAGTAATGACAGGGCCAAAAGGAGGTTGCCAATGTGAAGCTGAAGTAAAATTATGTCTTTCTGGCAGCAAAGAAATTATGACAAAGTTTGGGTGTTCATGTGTGTGTTTTAAAATACCATAAATTAAGCTACCAAACATTTGAGAAACTAAGCTAAGACTGAGCTTTATCTTTGTTTTTTCTCTTTCACATTCAAGTAGAAGTATAAAGCTACATTTTGGGAAAGCCAAATTTAACAACTAGATCTTATCTCCCCAAAGGGAGCTATATAGTTTACCAGTCTGAAATATGTGGCCAGGAAGGGGTAGAGAAGGTCTTTAGCCATTGCTAGATTAAGTAAAAGCACTTAATCTCAGAATGATAAAGTGGAAAGAACATTAGACATGGCTCCAGAAGACCAAGGTTCAAATCCTAGCTCTGTCACTTGCTGATTCTAATACCTGGGTCAAGTAACTTCACTTCTTAAGCCTCAGATGTCTCTTTGGTAAATTAGGGACATTCATACTGCCTAGACGTCTCACAAGGTTATTATGAGAAAAGTTCTTTGGAAACCATAAACTTTAATCTCTATTTCATTGTTGTTGGGTACTCCTTCCAATCCTTTTGTAGACTAACATTTGTTCTGTGGTAGAAAAACTGTATCCTTGGTGGCCACCCTTCTGCTGATGAGCCTCTTCAAGTTTTGCCAGATTAGTTCTTAGACAACTGTTTACCTCTCTGCCCTCATTCAACACCATTTCACTTAAGAAGACCTACCAAAAAGCTTATACTCTTCTGGGAGTAGTTTTAAAGAGCCCAGAGGTCACCTCCCCTCTATGAGGAAGCTTCAGGAAAAGACCTATAAAACCTTAGGCAAATGTGTTATTATTTTTCTTCTACGTTAAGAAAATGTTGGAACAGTAGAAATACGAACTGCATCAGACAAATAGCTTAATTTAGTTAAAATCTGTGCCTTTGGGGTTCAACTGGTCATAATGCCTTGTGTTCATCTCAAAAAACTTTCTGGAAAAATCTGGCTAAATATAAATAAAGTTTATAAAAAAGGGGTCCAGAACAAGGGAGTGATTTAGGTTTGACTTAAATGTGGCAGAAGCAGAAAGATGAATCCTCAGGAGATGAGGTTTCACAGGCAGAGGATAAAGTTAGTGAGCTGAATAATACCAGTCCCAATGATGTGGTCTGGACACAGGAGCTGGTCATCAACCCTTCCTAGCTGAATCAACAGGGCACACACCGTGAGGGAAGAAAGGGCAAGCCAAGAGACTGTGGTGGAAATGAAGCAACGCAGAGGACTACAAGTCAACTTTTCCAGTTGCTCTGAAGCCAGTTGGTTATAGAATTACACTCCCTATAATCAGTAAGTATAGAATGACCCTCAGAGGAGGCCAAGAGAAGAACCAAATGATCCCAGGGAGGGGTCAAGTCAACAACTCAGCACCATCAGCTTTCACTTTAAGAAAACGAGCCCCTCTCCAAGGTTGAGAACTGGAAGTGAAGTTAGGCAACTAAACGTGAGGAGAGCTATAAAATGGTCTGTAGAACCTGAGAAGGTCCCATCTTGATGTCATTTAAACTCAGTATACGTAAAGCTGTGCAGGGGAACGATGTAAACAGAGCAAGAAAGAAGCACCAGGGCTGGTACCAGGAGAGATCCTGTCAAACGCTAGAGACAATGCAATAATAAATTGTTTCTGCTACAAAGTAGGAAAAGGGAAAGACAACAACCACAACAATAACCTATCAACCATACTTTTGCCAGAGAAATAAAATCAAGAGACATCTCCCAAAGCCCAACCTCAGTGAGAAGGAAAATAGGGAATATAAAAACTGATCACTGTAAACTCTCAGGCCAAAAGTTTTGAGCTGGGTCAAAAGGAAGTCTTAGGCATGGAAACCCAATAACAGAGTATCTATGAAATAAAGTCAGAATGGCACCATGGCTAAAGTTGACCTGTCATGGTGGTTCTGGCAAGAACTATACCATGGGGGCTTTATTTTGCATGTTTTAATAGAAAAACAGCTGTCACCATTTTCAGAAGAACTAGAGTTAGCATTATTCCAAGGGTGAAAGGGGACAGAATTTAGTGGTAGGAGGAACCTTAGAGATCACCAGTATTATCCACTCAGAATTACCAATAAAAATTTACATGTTTAGATGTGGAATTAGGAGATGGTAAGAATCTGTGCAAAATCATTTTTGGTATTATGGAGTTAAGTCAGGTTATGAATGCAAGACAGTTGATTCCAAATCCAGTGCTCTTTCTACTATACCATGTTGTCTATAAATACAAATTGGTACAGGTTCAACTTGTTCTCTTCATAACTTTTCTTAAATTACACAGTGGCACTGACTATAATTGCCAAGAGACACAAACTAGAAAACCAGTTACCCACGTTACTAAGAAACAATGTGGTATACCAAAAAGGATGAACTTGAAATTAAGAGTCCCAGGCCTGATTATGCTACTCAACTTTAACTGGGTCACATTGGGCAAGTCACTTTTAAAACATGGCAATCCTCAGATTCCTTATTTGTAAAATGGGAACAGTTTGGCCTGTCTGCCTACCTTTCAGAGTTGTGAGTTTTATAAACTGCAAAATGTTCAAATGTAAAACATTACTGAAATTGTTAAAGAATTAGAGTCTAAGTAATTAGACTCTTTAACAGTTTGGGAATAGAAAGTATTCCATCTGGATTCTGAAACTAAGATAAAAGAAAACTGTTTGAACAATTCAACTTAAACCAGAAGTTCATAATGAGATCCCAAAAGATTACAGAACCTAGAAGAGGCCTTAGAACATCATTTGTTTTCATCTTGCTCCACTAATTCAATGAAGAATAAGATTTCTCTAGAGAATCCTTGGTATGAGGTCAACCAATGTGAAGGATTTTTAGTGACGGAGAACTATTCAGCCTAGTCCATCAATGTAAATATCTAATGGTCAAAAAGACAGAGAGGCAGCTACATAATAGAGAAAAAATTGGAGTCCCTCACAGCAGAGATTTTTTGTCTCATATTTTACAGAGGAAATAGAGGCCATTCACAAAAAGGGCCATCTTCCCTATTCTATATCTCAAAACTCCTTGACATTGCTTTCTATTCTCTACTCTGGTCTCTGAAGAAGAGAGAGCCTTTCTCCTTTCACTTACTCCTTGATCCAATCTCTAGCCACGGCTCCTCCCATCCCACCATTCTCCTCTTTAAGTTTCAATCTTCCTCTAGCTATTGATTCCTTTCCTGTTACTTACAAATATGCCCAAGTCTTTAAAATCCTTAAATATTCTTGACTTGACTCTATCAACTATTCAAACTACTATCTTAAATGTCTCTTCTCTTTTATATCTGAACTCTTAAAAATGCAATCTATACTCACTGCCTCTATATTCTTCTCCTTTCGCTTCTCAACTGCCTGCAATCTGGATTCTGATCCCATCAGTCAACTAAAACCTCTCCAAGGGCACCAATGACCTTAATCTTCAAATACAGTGGTCTTTGAGTTCTCAGTCTTTTTGTTGTTCACCCCTTTCCTCTTCTGAATATTCCTTTTTTCCTGGTTTATTTTCTTTTCTTTTGGGACATTGTGAGCTCTGCTCATTATGGTACGGCCACTCCACATTAGTCTCTTGTGCTTGACCACTGTCCATGAATCACCATTAATCCAACGTGTCCTTGAAGGCCCTTATACTGGGACCTTTTTTTCCTTTCTTTCTACACTCTAGTCATAATTTCATCTGATCTCATGAATTATTATCTCAATTCAGATGACGCCAAACTTTACATATTTACCACTAATTGTCTTACTGAGCACCCTGTCTAGATTACTGCCTATCAGGCATTTCTAAAAAGGATGTACTATAAAGTATTTCAAAATCAGCATGGCCATGGCTGAACTCATTATCTTTCCCTTCAAATATTTCCCTCTTTTTAATTCTGTTATTTCTATTAAAAGTATCACTATCATTCCAGTCATTCAGATTCTTAACTTTGGAGTCGTCCTTGACTCTTCACTTTCATTCTTCCCCCATATTCAAATCAGCTGGCAAGTCTCATTGAATCTACCCTCATAATATCTTTTGCATCCAGCCCTTTCTTTTGCTCTACTCAAAAGGTTACCAGCCTAGTTCAGTCCCATCACAAGAAATTTCTAATTGGTTTTCTTTCCTTATGTCTCCTCTCTCCAATCCATTTTCCAAATGACTGCCAAAGGGATATTCTAGGACACAAGTCTCAGGTGGCTCCATAATACTTTCAGGATAGGACAGAAACTCCTCTATTTGGCAGCAAAAGCCTTCACAATCTGGTTATCAATCCAGACTGATTTCATACCTTACCCCTTCATACACAGTGCAGTGCTGGCAGACAGGCTTTTTTTTTTTGGACACTTCTGTACTTCAGGAAATGCTTTCCCTGTTCATTTTGGACTCTTGGAATCCCTACCTCTGCTTTAGGATCAGCTCAAGAAACATCTATGCGAGGTTTTCCCTCTCTTAAGTAACTTCGCATATATTTTATATTTACTTATGTGTGCAGTTTCAGAAGGCAAATTCCTGGTGAGAAGAGACTGTTTGATTTCTGTCATTTAACAAACATTCATTAACTGCTTACTATGTGCCAGGCACTGTGCTAAGCACTAGGGACACAAAAGAAGTAGTCTCTGTCTTCAAAGAAGTTCACATTCTAAAGGAGGAGACAACAAGCAAACAACTCTGTGTGGTCTGGGAAGATGGAAGATGGAAGGGGTTTAACTAGATGATTTCTAATGTTCCTTCTAGCATGAAAAGCTCTAAATAATACCTTAAATCTAGATCCAGAAAGAGCAAGCATCTTGCCCAAGATTTTGCATTGATCCAATGACAGAGCCCTGACTAGAAATCAGGGATCTAGGTTCTTTTCACCCATCATACTGCTCGGGGAGGAGGGGGCAGTATGTGGTAAAAGGGGTATCTGTTGTGACAATCTATTTCTATGACTTTGAACAGACTATACCCCCAAACCTTTCTCATCTCTACTCTTCAAGATCTTCAACTTTTTTCAAGGCAATGCACAAGTGCCACCTCCTATAAGAGGCCTTTCTGAATATCCTTGTTGTTATTTAGTTGTTTTCCAGTCATGTTTGGCTGTCCATGACCCCATTTGAAGTTTTCTTAGCAAAGATACTGGAGTGGCTTGCCATTTCCTTCTCCAGCCCATTTACAGATGAAGAAACTGAGACAAACATGATCAAGTGATTTGCCCAGGGTCACACAGCTAGGAAGTATCTGAGGCCAGATTTGAACTCAGGTCTTCCTGACTTCAGGCCAGATGTTCTACACCCTGTGCTACCTAGCTGCTCCATGCCATCGGGCTCCTTGAATCTCCTACCCTCTGGAAATTATTCTGCCTATATATTTGCTGATCTGAGTGCATGTTCTCCCTATGTGTAGAATATAGTTCTTTTGAAAAAAGGTCTCTCCTTTTGGTCTCTTCTCAGTGTCTACCACTGCTTGTTGAATGAATGAAGCATTTATTAAATAAGCATCTACTATGTGCTGGGTACTGTAAGCACTGGGTAGACAAATATGAAAAGCAAGAAAGAGACTGCCTTAGGTAGTTTACAATTTAAAGATAAAACAACAAGTTACACAGCAGGGAAGTGGTGGTCAGTGGTAGATGGCTTGGTCATGAGGAGGGTTATTACAATCACTGGCATGTCACTGATGCTCCTTTCTTGGAATGGTAGTTACTCTCAAGGATGGAGGTAGAAAGGGGAAAGATATGAGACATTTGCAAATACAATAATCATGCCATCTCTGACTTAGCTCCATGGCATACTCCCTTGTCTTTCTGAACTTGGCGCTGATCCGCTGTGACTACTGAATAACTGGATTTGTTATTCAAGTGGTTCTGAATCCACTTAACTGTACTAGACCATCTTTCTAACTTGACCACAAGGACAGCATGAGTGATATTGCCAAATGTTATGCTAAAATCTAGGTAACCTAACTCTATAGTATTCTTTTGATCTAATAGTGTAGCACAACCCTTTCTCAAAAGGAAATGAGGTCAGTCTGACACAATCTGTTCTTGTTAAAGTCATGTTGACTCCTTGGGATCACGGCTTCCTTTTCTAATCATCTTTTTGATAACCATGTTTCTATAATTTTGTCAGTCATTGAAGTAATACTCACTTGTCTGTAATTTCCAAAAACTATTCTCTTTCCTTTTTTTTTTTTTTTAAAGCAAATTGGGACATTTGCCCTTTTCCAGTTCGGTAATGTCCTATTCTTCACGCTCTTTCAAAGATCACCAACATTGGCTCAGCAATCACATTCTCCAGTTCCTGCAGTGCCCTAAGATGTAATTTATTTGGAGCTGGTGACTTCAGCAGGGCAGCTAAGTAGCCTCTTATTACTTTTCTACTATGTCTTGTATGTCCACTTCCTAGTGGACATTCTCTTCTTTTTTTTTTCCAGTCCAAAGATTCTCCTTGGCAGAGAATATAACAAAAGTGAGAACTGAGTAGTTCAGCCTTCTTTTTTTGTGTCTGTTATAATTTTCTCATCCCCCCCGAATAACTGTCCTATCCCTTCTTTGATCCTCTTTCCCCCAACTCAGCTGAAAAAGAAGAGCCTTTTTGTTATCCTTAAGATTTTTTGTGTGCATTAATCTTTGTGAACTTTACATAACTAACAAATATATAGTATTTAAAAGTTTGCAAAGTATTTCCCATATATTATCTCATTTAAGTCTCTCAACTTTGTGAGGGAGATATTCTAGGTATTATTAACCCCATTTTACAGATAAGGAAACTGAGACTCAGTGAAGTTAAGTGATTTGCCCATGATCACACAGCTAGTAAATAAGGAGATACAGTATCTGACCCCAGCTGACTTCAAGTCCAATACTCTATCCACTATGCTTCTGGACATGATTAAATTGCAGAGTACCATATTTTCACATTTATCACCTGTTACCTGTCCTTGTCTCCATCTTGTCTATGTGTCTTTTTATAATCTAATTTGGCCAGTCAGTTCCCTGGGTTTTCCTATTAGTCTCTTTGTCTATTTTCCTTTTCAAAAGAAGTCTTTCTCTTTGTGTCTTGAGAATTTAAGCCTTAGGAGTTCCCCCCCCGCCCCCCCCCCCACTTAGCTAGACTTCCTCTTTATAACTCCAGCTATGGCATCTGAGATATATTTTCTCTAAAACCTTCAAAATTTATTCTTCCAATGCATGTCAGACCACATTTGGCTTTCCTCTCCTCTACTAGAGATTCTAAAATGGGTTAGCTACTTCTATACAGTATTCACATCATTCCAACTCTCAAAACTAGTTCCTCCCTACTGATGAAACTAAGGTTCAGAACAGAATTTACCCTTGTTGGTGCATCTGCTTTTTGAATAATAATTATAATAAAATGGTAACAATAGCTAAGATTCACTTAATATTGTAAGGCTTGCAAAGTACTTCACATGTTATTTCACTTGATCCATACAAGAAATTGCTAGATATTATTGCCATTTTACAGAAGAGGAAACTGAGGCTCAGAGAATTTAAGTGACTTGCTCAGGGTCACAGAGCTGTAAATGTATGAAGCAGGACTTGAGTGTAGGGCTTCCCTACTCCAAGTTTGCCCAAGTCTGGCACCAACCAGCAGTCCATAACTTATGAGGAAGTCAAGAGGTGATGTGTCGGTTAACTGAGGAATGACTAAACAAATTGTGGCAGATAAATGCTACTTTGCTAAAAGACTTGATGATATGAAGAACATGGAGAAGCATGAGAAAACATCTGAACTGATGCAGGATAGGTTAAGCAGACCCTGGAGAACAATATATACGATGCACATGATGGCTGAAGAGTAGAACAACAGAAATGGAAAGTGACAGTCTTGAGGAAGAGAGGAGAAGCAACCTCTTTCTCTTTCCTTGCAGAGGTTGAGACAATTAACTTTATTGCTGGCTTCTTTCTTGGATTTCTGTCTCCTAAAAGCATCTAAACATCCATTACTCTTTTATTTGTTCACTTTAACTGTTTTCTACAGATCCTAGCTTGGTGGAGATGCACAGATAATTCTCTCTTTTTCCTTCCTTCTAGGTTTAATACCCTTTTGACTGGACTTTCAAGACACCAAATAAATACATGTCATTAACCTTTATTAGGTGTACTCTGTTGTTGGTGTACATTCTTCCTATATTTGAAAATGGAGACCATATGCTTTTAGACTAAAATCATCCAGTTCCATCAACTCCCCTGTAAGACTACATTTCTAATCTCTTTACTACTGTGATTATCTTGTTCTGGATACTGATAATTCAGGTGGGAGCAAACCAGAACAGAGTATAGTAGGACTATTACATCCCTTATTCAAGATAAGAATAATAAAATAAATCATTAAGTGCTATGTGCCAAGTATTGTGTTAAAAGGGATGCATGTATTTATTTTTAAAAAGACAGACTTACATTTAAAAAGACTACTCTTAAAGGGACCCCACTCTAATTGAGGAAGATAGTACACATGGAAGAGCTAGGCTGAGACCTGAAGGTGCAAGGATTGCATGGCCATGTCTGAAAGTCTTTAAGATGTACTAAGATGTCTGCTACATGGGAGGAATGGCCATCAGCAGTGGGCAAAAGGAAAGGAACATGCTTTTAAGAGTCAGAGTGGAGAGGAAATTCTGAATTTCAATGGTTGGTCAAGCAGAATAATCTCTTGGACCTGTGATTTCACTGGCTAAGGAAGGTACAAGTAAAGATAAGGATAATGATGATTACGTTATATATCATTTATGTTTATATAAAGTTTTAAGGTTTACAAAGTGCTTTACAAATATCATTTCAGTACAATACAGATAGGAAACTGAGGCAGGCAGAGGTGAAGTGACTTACCCAGGGTCATCTGCCAGTAAGTATCTGAGGCTGAATTTAAGCTTAATTCTCCCTGCCTCCAGGTCCCATGCTCTACCCACTCCCATCTGTCTTTAGTAGAGTTAACTTTCTCTACTAAAACAGATTTGTGTCTTCTCTACATCTTAATAGTTTTAAAAAGTTGCTTGGGACGTTGAGAAGGTAAGGGAGTTGCCCAGGGTCACAAAACCAGTATGTCTCAGAGGGAGGACAACTATATGGAGGTCAAAATATATCCTCTTGGAAGTTCAAGTTTAAAGCTCTGGTGTGGCCGAACAGATGAGATTCTCCTAGTAACTAACTACTCACCCACTGGTCATAAAGAAGCCTTGTATGCTGTATTAATTTTTGTAGGCCATTGGGCTGCTATGAAGTAGACACTCTGATATATACTTAGTAAGTTAATTTTCCTTCCATACACTAAATGTTGATGTCTACATTTCCTGATTGTGTTGTTTCTAAAGTTGCCTAAGTTGATCAAGGAATAGTTCAGACATAGGAAGAATCTGGTATATTAAAACCCGCCAAATTTACTTCTGGATCTTAGTGCCTATGGAGTCCTCCATCCTTGACACTATCCTATCTGTCTATTTGGTACCAAAGTAGAGGTTAAACGACTAATGACCAAGATCAGTGAGACTAGGTAAGTAAAGATTACTGGCCCCAACCTGTGACATTCCATTTCAATGAACAAGCTTACTTGCCTACTGTGCACAAGGTGTTATGTTTGGCACCAGGAATACAAAGATTAAACAGGGACAAATTACCTGCCTTCAAGCAGTTTACAACTACATGTAGGGTAGGGGGAGAAGGAAGAAGGGTTACCTGGGTAATTCTCTCAATCATTCCTGTGATCTTTCAGTTCCTTTGTATTTTAATCATATTGTCTTTTTCCAGGGTGAATCTTTGAGCTCTACCACTGAAGCCTCCAATGACATCTCCTTGCTTTGGTTTCTTATAGTACTTCTTATGTTCTTCATTTACTTAGACCTAATCACACACACACACACCCTTCTCATATTATTTGACTTTCCTCTGCTGGCAGGGAGAGGGAAGGAAGAAGAGGCATTGACTTCTGCTGTCCTAACGTAGTGGAAAGAGCACTGGATGTCCAGTCAAAAAGATCTGGGTCTTGGCTTCAATACTCATTAGCTGCGTGAATTTCAACACCTCACTTCACCTGAGACTCTATTTCCTAATCTGTAAAGTGAGTGAGGTGATCTAGATGGTCCCTTAAGTTCTCTTCTATTTCTAAATCCTGTAATCCATAAAATAGGGATAATACTACTTGGTAGGGTTGCTCGGGAAGCACTCTATAAACCATTAAGCACCATATAAATTTAAGATTGTTATGTCATGTCCTTTGTGGGGTCTAGCACAGTGTTCTGCACAGAGTAGGCACTTAATAAATGTGTGGTGAATATCGGCTGAATGAATGTATTTAATTATTCCCAATTATTAATTAATTATTCTCAATTATTTGAGACTAAATGACAAACATTCAGGGATACAGGACTCCACAACAATAGAGCCCTGGATTTCGAAACCATAAGACCTGACTGTTCAAATACCAGCTCTGTTTTCTAATATCTCTGACTTCTTGCAGTGACTTAATGTCTCTGGGCCATAGTTTTTTCATATATAAAGTGAAGGAATTAGAAGACATGGCCTCTGAGTTCTTTTTCAGCTCTAAGTCATTCTGCAGGGGAATCAGTGGTTACAGTAAACAGTTAGTTAGCTATGATTAGAATTGAGTCTCTTTAAGAAGAACATACTTTAAAAAAAAAAAAGCAAAACCAGGTGATGTACTTAAAAATATTCAATTTTCTACTCATGAATTATTAGTATAAAATGGAGGGAAGGGAATACACTTAAATTTGTACCAAGAATTGGGATTGTTCAACATGGAAAAGAGAACCAAAAATAACTTTTATATCTATGAAAGGTGAACATAAAAAGGATGTTGACCAGCTGTTTTCCATCCTGCCTTAAGAGAGAAAAAAGAGGAAATGGGTGTTAACCACAGGAGGAGGCCTGTAAGTTAAATATAAAGAAGAATTTCCTGCAGTGAGGGTGGTTAAACACAGGAATGAGTTATAGAAGGAGCCTGGTCCCCTTGAGATCTTAAAAAAATCGAAGATATGCCCAAATGCCCAGTGTACTCCTTTCTGGACTCAAGGTCTCATCTATGGTTAGTTTCTGGGCATCAGTAACTCTAACCAAACCACCTAATTCCTTTCATTGATGATTAGTCCATTTTATTCATAGTAGGGAAACCAGCTCAAAAGAGTATTTCTATGAGGCAGGCCTATCAGATGTAGCTACCTTAAACTTCCCCTTGGAGGTTTCAAAGACAATTTCATTTGACCTCTCGTTAAAAATACAACCTTAATCAGGCAACAGATCTTTGACAGTCCCTTTGGGAGTCACCTGACAGTTTGGTTGGAAATACCATATGTGTGTGACGGTGGGAGAGAAGAGAGGCAAATTCAAAGTGTCTAAGAAGCCAAATGGTTTGGCTTGAATAAGCAAGACCATTGTATCATCCATCACTATATGATTTAAAGCAACAATAGATTAGATCATTTTTGTCTAGCTTTGAGTCCAAAGGGTAGACTTTCTTCAAAGCTAACAAAATCGGAATACTCTCACTGTACAGCGTGCCAAAATTCTAGAGCATGTTCATATTCTGTTCAAAGCCACTGGGTGTGATAGCTTAAATTTGCTGAAAAGTCCAACATGTGAGCATGCTGGCCCTTCAGAATGTGCACCTGAGAAGACTGGCCTCAGTTTCATCCACAGGCATCAACTGAAGTGTTTGATGCTTTCTATACCTCTTCTTCTTAGCCTCAAAGTCTGCCAGAAAGTGTGGTAAGATTTTTTTCTTGGTCACTGTTTAATATTCCAGGTGTTTAAGAATGCCATTTTTAAAAGGCCCACATCTGCTACTGGAACCACACGTACTACTCTGATATCCCTAGGCAAGAAGCTGTTTTGCCTGAATAGTCCATATGAGTAATAATGGCTGTATTCCTCACCACTAATATTGATCTTAACATGAGGTAAGTACTGTGTCCAATATACATTTAAATTTTTTTCTAGGAATAAAAGTGCTTAGCAAAAGAACTGGTGCACTGACTCACTAATTTAAAATAATTTTAAACTGAGAGCTGTATGAATATTGAATGACAGTGACCTCTGTCACTGGAGATGCTTTAGGAAAATGGAATACTAATTGTTAGGGATTTTTAGAAGGAATTCAGACAGCTAGGTGGTGCAATGGATAGAGTGCAGGGCTTGGAGTCAGGAAGACTCATTTTCCTAAGTTCAAATCCAGCCTCAGACATTTACTAGCTGTGTGACTCTGGGCAAGTCACTTTACCCTGTTTATCTCAGTTCCCTCATCTGTAAATGAAGTGGAGAAAAAAATTGCAAACCACTCTAGTATCTTTGCCAAGAAAACCCCAAATAGGGTAATGAAGAGTCTGAAACACGACTGAACAAGACAAAATTCATTCACTGGGTAGGGGATTAGGCTAAATGACCTCTAAGCTTCCTTCCATTTGATAAAGGCACTAGATGATCTCTAAAATTCATTCAATGCGCTAAAGGGAATTAATTTCTCTGAAGTCTCTGTCCAAAGTAACTAGAGCTGACCTCGATGGCTACGGAACAATGCCTAAGGCTATGAATGCAGATATAATAATGGTCTTCAGCGCTGTTGTCAAAGGATGAACTCAATCAAGTCCAAGGAGATCTGTTAACAGAAGGCAGCCTCTTAAAAAGAGCTTAGGGGCTCTTTTTCCCCTCCACACAAAGCAACTTGAAAAGATTGTCCACTATATTGTGCAGGGGCTGCTGTGGTCATTGTTAATGAAGTGAATGTGCACATAAATGGAATCATGGATCCCTGAGCTATCCAAAGTACATTCCAAAGAACAGGGAAACAAGAAAAGATTACAAAGCAACAGAGATAGTTTCAGAAGATAAATGCTACTTAGTTTGTGATCTTACTCTTATGCCATGTGTCCAAGTGCTTCTTTGTAGATCATGTTACTAAGTGCTCAGGGAGATTAATGGAAATCAGCCAGCCCACAGCAAAATGGTTGAGAACATTTCTCTTTTAGGGCTTTCTTCCTCCAAGTATCACTAAACCTTTCTGCCTCTTATAAAACACAAACACATACACACACACCTGGCCCCTAAGTCATATAAGAAGTCAACCCAAAATCAGTCTCTGTCTTGGCAGCAGCAGGCAACTAAGCGAAGACAGGTTTAAATTTGGTTTCAGGTTTTCAGTTATGTAATATAAAGTGACAAAAAAAAATAATGTTAGGGAATTTCATGATGATACTTAAAGGTCATTCCCCCTCCAAAACTGTTTCTATGTCCTGCCTTCCCAATTAGAGGTCATGTGGTACAGTGAAAGAAGTGCTAGGCTTAGAATGGGAAGACCTGGGTTCAATTTCTAGCTTATATATTTTCTATCTGCATGACCTTGGGTAAATCACTTGATTTCTCTGGGTCTAGGTTTCCTGATCTGCAAAAATAAGATGACTGAACCAGATGACCTTAGGTCCTTTTCAGTTGTAATTCTATGAAATCACTTCACCTCCCTGTGTCTCAGTTTCTTCATCTGTAAAGTAGGGATAATACTTGTACCAACTGTCTGACAAGAGCTATTTTCAGGAAAGCACTTTGAAGGCACTTTGTAGGTATAGAAATGGAAAGTGCTATTATTCTTGTAAACTCACAAGGACAGAGAACAAGCAGGAATTTAATAATTATTTGTCAAACAAATGAACGACACCTTAAGCAATATAACAAAGTGTGAAAAAAGTAAAAAAAACATTTTTTTTAGAAATGATAATTCTAAGATTAAAGAGCACACGGAGCTGGGTAAAGAGTTCTGCTTTCTTTCAACACTGAAGGAAGAAGACTTAAAGAAACAAGAACAAATACTAGTAAAGAAAATTCAAACCTTCTCTGCCAAGAAAATTATTCTTCCTATATTATCTTGGGTGAGTCACAACCTCTCTGGGTCTCAGTTTCCTCATCTGTAAAACAAGAGCACTGGATCAACTGACCTTTAAGATCTCTCTAATACTCATAAGGCACAATATTTATAGGTCACCTAACATTGTGTGCAGCTCTGTGCTGGGCACAGAAGGCACCTGTTCCTAGTTTGGTACAGTTCAAAGAATCACAGAGTTTTAAGAAACCTTGCTACTCCTTCTGTAATCCTTCCTTATTGGAAAGACAAGGAAACTGAAGAGGAAAAGTGCTTTTCTGAAAGCTCCACAGCAGGTTAGGAACAATGAGGACTAAAATCAGCTTCGGTGATCTTTTCATTAAAATAAAAATGCCAGGCACAAAACAGACGGAGGAGTCATCAATAATAACAATTTGTGTTCACATGCTAAGTTCATACGCTAAGTTTATCAAGTGCTTTTCTCACAATAATCCTGCCAAGTAGTGAGTGGAACAGGTAGTTGTCACCATGTTGCTTCTCAAAGGCAGAGATGAAGAGCCAGGGAAAGAAGGTCCTTAGGTTTTAATGGTGAAGTACAGGTGAGGCTTGGGATAGATGGGAGAGAGTGTGGAGGCTATTCTAGTTAGAGGGATCAGCACTGGGTAAAAAATGAGCATGGATTTGGGAGACATGCAGAAGTTATATAACAAGCAGAGGTGGTTGAACTCCCAAAGAGGGAACTGGCCAAGAGTCAGTCGCTTAGTTTTCTTCTTCTAGCCTGTTCACAGTCATTACAGAAAATCAACTCAAGCTCAGTCTCAACATACTCTTGCTGGGATCTATCACACAACAGCTCCCATGCATAATTTTCCCGGACCATAATATGGCTTTAGCTGTAGATGTGTTTGTTGTTTCGAGTCTTCAGCCGTTTTATATTAAGTAGTAAATACAAAGGAAAATGAGATGTTTAAGTGGCATATGGATGGCTTTGTACCAGACTATTTAACAGAATGGCCCTGGAATACTAAGAAAAAAACAAAAACTAATTTTCAAGGTTGTGACTCTGAATTGTTACACCTGGGTTTGGTTTTCTTAAGACTAGAAAACAGAGGTTCCTTTTGGAAAGGACTGGCATAAAATACCAAGATTACCCAGGACTTACTGTGCTGAAGCAAAAGCTCTAGACGACTCACTGTCCTTCCGTTGCATGCTGATCATGATAATCCATGCCTTTGCTCACATCATTGTTCAAGACTGGTATAGATATTATCTGCCCCATCGCCTACCCTCTCTTCAGCTCTGCCTGTTGAAATCCTTACCTTTCTTTGAGTAGCAATTCTGATGATACCTCTTCCATGAAATCTCCCTTGAGTTCTCAAAATTGGCATTCAGACTCAGGTCTCCTGAAATGATTTCTCCCTTACAGATTTTCAAGGCTGGAAGTGACTCAAGAAGACAACACATACCTTATCAAGAATTGCTTCTACCACATGTCCTGACAAATGCTCATTCAGTCCAATACAGGCTGGTTAAATTAGGCTTCTTTCATGGAAGGACTGTGTTTTAGTTTTATTGACATAGTTTGTTTTTATATCTCATTCATCTTTTATTATACTTCTTCTCCCTTGCCAACCTGGTGAGCTTGCCATTAGCAAAGACAAAAACAAAACAAGCACAAAACCAACACATAGACTGTCTGACAGCATAGGCAGTGACTCTACACTCATAGACACCCATAAAGTACAGGGTACAGAATTCTCCTTTTGTATTATCACTGTTTATGTGTCCTGTCTCCTTTATTAGATTCTAAGTGATGTGAAGGCAAGAATTATAAAGGTAGCTTAATATAGTGAGGACACTAGATCTAGAGCAATAAAAACTGGGTCTGAATCCAGGTTTTATACCTACTACCTGTGTGACTTTGGTCAGGTTGCCGGTCTCTCATCTCCACTTCCTGGCTTCTTTGACTTCCTTCTACCTAAAATCCCACCTCCAACAGGAAGCTTTTCCCTATTCCTCTTAATGCTAGTGTCCTCCCCCTGTTGATTATGTCCACTATATTCTGATCATAGCTTATTTGTAGCTAGTTGCTTGCAAGCTGTCTCCCCTATTAGGTGGTGAGCTCTTGGATGGAGTTATTTTGGCCTTTTGAGGGGTCTCTCCAGCACTTAGCACACTACTTGGCATATAGCAGGGACTTAAAAAAATGTCTATTGACTGATTTCCCCTCATTGGACCTTTAGCTTCTTCCTTTGCAAAATGGGGACTCAATAAGCATTTATTAGGTGCCTATTATGTGAAAAAAAATTCCTCAAGGCATTTACATTCTTCTAGTAGGATGTAATATTTACACAGTTAAGTCATTTGAGGAGGGGAAAGGCACAAACAACTAGGGAGATCAGAAAACGCTTCCTGATTTCCTTATCACAGAAACCAGAGCTGGAAGGGACTTAAATTTTAACTTAGTTCAAGCTCCTCATTTAGGTGGAACATAAGATGAACTTTGAAGGGCGCTATGGATCCCAAGAGAAAGAGGTGAGGAGGGTGTACGTCCCGGGCATGCAGCCAGCCTGTGTGTGGACATGGGAGAAGAAATGTCAAGTCTTAAGAAGAGAAAAAGGATACTTTGTGAGGGGAAGTCATGTATAATGATCCTGGAAAAGTGGGTCGGACCCAGACTACGAAGAACTTGAAATGACAAGCGAAGGAAATATCCTTATTGCCAGGAGAGCTTGAGAGAGGAGTGACATGGTCAGACCAGTTTTTCACTAAGATTATTTTGGCAGCTGTGTGGAGGACAAACTGAAAAGGGAAAAGACAGGAAGCCAGAAGATCAATCAGAGGGCTACTGCAATAGTCTGAATAATCATAATCCTTGCATTATCTGGCTTAAAAGGTTGCAAGGAAAACCCTTTGTAAATTTTAAAGTACTAGAGTTAAAGGGACTTATTGATGATCATCATTTTCATTTATTTTAAGTGAATCGACAGCATGACACAATTCTGAGGGAGGAATTCAGTGACTATATAGACCGGCAGCAGACTTGGCCTACTTCATACTCAAAGAACATGTAGCACTTTGCCTTTCAGGGGGCCAATTTATGAATGGTGACAACCACACAGGAAATGAAAGTGTTTTGTTTTACAGAGAAATAAAATCCTCCCTGAGGGGAATGAGTTTTTTTAGCCTTTGCTCCTGCAGGTTCTAGGTTCAGGGTACTCCCTGATCCACTCTGTCACTCCTGGAACTTCTCCATTTTGAGGGTGCCAGACATGTAAGTTCCTGCTGCACTGGAGGTTGTAACCTCCCTGTGTTCTGCTTCAATGGGCTCTACTCAGGACTCTTATGCATTCTTCCCCTGGCAAGTTACCCTAGGTATTCTCTTAAGAATTGTTTTATTAGCTCTCTTGGGTGAGAGCTCTGGGAAGAAGTTACTTATCCTTCACCCAGTTTTAATGATGAGGAAGGCTACAGAGAAAACCACTACTTAGCAAAGGAATGGTACATTGCAGACACTGGAATCAGTCAGTCAATAAATATTCAACAAACATTTATTAAGCAGCTACCATGTGCCAGACTTTGTGCTAGGAACAGGATTTCTGAATACTGAACAAATATTTAATTGATAGCTAAGGAGCAAACCACCCAAGAGGGATAGGAATCTGGTTCCAGGTTGCACTATATAGTACAAGTTCACTTTGTATCCATCCTGAAAAATCATTTCAGCCCTTAATACCTCCATTTATGACGTTTCCCAAGACAAACCCTCTACTGTTGCCAAACACATTTTTACCAAACTTTGAACAGACCTTGTGCTTTAATGTTTCTGTGCCTTGGCTTATGTTCCTCTTCTTCCCTCTTCACATCTTGTAAAAAATTTTTTTTTAAATGCTATCTTTTGCTTTCAGATTACATTCATTTCTGAATATCTCTCTCGTTTACTCATCAAGCTTTTTCTTGTAACAAGGAAAAAAAATAGAAATGGTTTAGGAAAACCATACAATGTACCAGATGTCTAACAACTTGTTCCACAGTCCACATACCCAGTTTCTCCTTTCTTCAATGCAATAAGACAGGTATATTTTCTTAATTACCATCCAGGGGGCTAAGTTTGGTATTTTTAACTAGAGCTCACTTTCAATTTTGTTGGTTTTTTCGACTGGTGTTGATTTAGTCATTCCTGTTTGTTTCACTCTATTAGTTCATAAATTGTCCCATGTTTCTTTGAATTCTTCATATGGTACAGAATTTTCTGAATTCTTTTTTATGGTTCAGAAATAATTACATAACATGAATATATTATGATTTGTTTAGTTATTCCCCAGTGATGGACATCTACTTTATTTTAAATTACTCGCTACTACAAAAAAAGTGATGCTGTGAATATTTTGGTATCTATGAGACTTTTCTTTCTGTCTTTGCTCCGTGGTGGCAGTGAAGCCAACAAATATGGAGATTAGGAGATTTTAGTCTCTCCCCCCAACCCTTTTCCTAAAGTATAAGTACAAACTGGAATGGATGGAACAATTCACAGTTCTACCAATTATGTATTTCCTAACTTTCTGTTACCCCTCTGGCACTATTTTCCATTTCTGCCAATTTTCTGGGTTGGAAATGTGATATTAAAGTTTTTTTAATTGACAGTTTTTATAATAGTAATGTTTTGGAGCAGTCACATATATATAGCTGTTAAAATTGGCAATTCTTCTTTTGACTGCTTATCTACTAAAGAATGGCTCTTGCTCTTACATATTTATTAATTCCTTATATATCAAAGATATCAGATCCTTATTAAAGACTTTCCCCCCAGTTGACAGTTTCTCTTCTTATTCTAGCTATGCTGCGTGTACATATGTATTTGTGTGCAAAAATCTTTTAATTTCATGTTATCAAAATTGTTTATCTTTTATAATCATCTTTATCCTTGGTTAAGGGTTCTCCTCCTAGCTACAATTGTAAAGTACCTCCATTTATTCTCCTCCTTAAAAAAAGTTATTAGTGTTTATAGAGTACTTTAATGCTTGTGAAGTATGAAAAATGTTATCTCATTTGACCCTCACAAAGTAGATGCTGTTATTATCCCCGTTTTATAGAGGAGAAAATTGAAGTTGAGAAATGTCAACTAACTTGCCTAGAGTCACACAGCAAGTAGATACATGAGGAGGACTTGAACTCAGGTCTTCCTGACTTCATAGCTATACGCACTATGCCACATTAAAGCAGAACATTCGTGGAGGTTGTCCTTTATTAATATTAATTACAACACATTCTATATTGCTTTACAGAGTCAGGAAGGCCTGGGCATTTCTCTCAGCCTCAGCTTCCTTATCCGTAAAATAAGTAGAATAATATCACTTATCTTCCTGGGCTTGTTGTGATGATCAATTGAGATAATGTTTGTAAAGTGCTTTGTAAACCTTGAAGTATTGCATAAATGCTAGCTATTATTTTAAAACCCTTAACTCACAACAACCCAACAAGGTACTTAATGCTAGTACTATTATACTAATTTTACTGGTTAAGTCAATTGTAGTTCAGAGAGGGAAAGAGATCCATCTATTATTATATAGTTTGTAAGTTAAAGAACTGGAATTCAAACCCAGGACTACTGGCTTAAAGTTCAATGTTTCATTATACTATTATTTAATGTTTCTGTTCCATGAATTCTTGTGGTCTACAGCAAATCAGTTATGTTCTGTCTTGGATTGTCTCTTTTAAGACTGTCTTATATTTATTATTCATTTCTTACACTATTAAATAATTTTCCAAGTATTTGCACCTATTTCTTCCAAAGATTATAAAGTCCTCAAAGAGGGGCACTGTGCCTTTTCCTTATTTATATTCCTAATGGAACTGAAAACAAAGCCTTGCTCAAATAGTAGGGTGATCAATATCTTTCTAGCACCTTTATCTGAATTCAATTACAATTGGAATATTCCTCTCTCTGGTTTTCATTCAACGTATATCTAATAAGTTGTCAAATCTTCTCATTTCTCTTTCTACATCTCTCTATTGATACAACTACCACCCTACATCTTCATCACCTCTTACTTGGACTCCTGCAATTGCTTTCTTTGGGAATCCTGCCTTAAGTCTCTCCACTCTAACAAATCCTCTGCAAAGATGCCAAAGTGATTTTCCTAAATTCCATATTACACTGACCCCTACCTCCCAACCCACTGCTTCTCACTTAATAAAACTCAAATGACTTCCTTTGATCCCTATGATCAAATATAATAAATTCTTCTGTTTGTCAATTAAAACCCTTCACCAACTGGCCCCTTCTCATCATTCCAGTCATCTCACATTTTCCCCCATTCATGTATTCTCTGAAGCAATCATACTGGGCTACTTGCTGTTCATCAAACATGACAATACATTATCCATCTCTGTGCTTTTGCAATGTCGATCATGGGTCTGATATGTTATTTCTCCTTTTCTCCATCTCTAGGAATCCCTGGTTTCTCCAATAGGTTTTTCTTGGTTCTTTTAGCTTCTAGTGCCTTCTCTTCAAAGGTTATTTTGTGTCTGCTTTGCATATATTTTGTACATACACACTTGCATACACATCATACTGTCTCTCTTTACAAAGTAAGCTCCTTGAGGGCAGATTCAGCTTTATTTTTGACTCCATATCCGAAGTGCTTAACATGGTATCCAGCAAGTGCTTAACGATTGCTTGTTGTTGATAATCATCAAGTAAAGGTGTGAGACTTCTGTTTGTTCTACAAATCTTAGGCTTCTTTCCTTCCTTTTCCTTGACATTACTTTCCAATATATTTCTCTCCATCTTTTCATACGTCTACCTTTACAATGTAGTCACTGAGTTTCATAGTCTATGTTGATTTAATTTGGAGGGTCTTAAGGCTTTTGTAAAATGTCATTCTTGTACTGTCATTCTCTACAGATGATGAGATGTGTATATGATACAATTCTAACCATGGTGGTCCTTTTCCAAATATTTATCATAAGTACTGCAATATGAGAATACTACTTGAGTAGGGTAAATGCATCAGGAGCACTCTCTTGAGAACAGGCTTGGCAGGCCCTAAGTATGGTGAGTACCAGTGGTTTTTGATTGAAACTGTTATTTCAACGGCACAGGAACTCCTGATGAGGAAACTCCCTTTGTATTGTAGAGGCTAAATTACTAAAAATACCCCAGGAAAGTTCTAAAAATGCATCAGAAAGAAAAATATAAAAGAGAATCAGCTATAAATTCTTCCACCCAATCCAAGACTGTACAAAACACTGTCAGAATCCTGCAGAAACCTGAAATGAGGGCAGGCAGAAGGCAGGCTTAGTGGGAAGCATCCTGGCTCCATAGTAAGAGATAAGTGAGCCTGGAGGCAGTGTCCAGTGTAGGGTTTCCCCAGAAGCATAGATGTAGAAGGAGACATTACAGGCTGTCCATGCAGAATTCAGCCACCAGGCAGTCTAAGACTGAACCACAGTAGAAGATAAGGCCAGACAATTCCTGGAGAAGGCCTAGTCTCAGGCAATACATTCAGAACCAAACAGGACCCTAATCATATCAACCAGGAGTCTGAGAGCAGAGTTTGAATCAAGCACAAGACCTCAACTCAGAGAGAGAGGCTAGAGATATAAGTAAATGGAAAAAAAAGAACTAAGAAAACAATGAAGAAATACCTTGAATGCCCAAGGGGTAAAGCCTAAAAGAAAAGAGTTACTTCATTAAATCCAAGTAGTGTCTCAGAAAAAAAGAATGTTGTTGTCATAAAGAATACAAAAGTATCTGGAAAAAATGAAACGAGATACAAAATGGAAAAGCTAAAAGTAGTAAACAACTGGAAGGACCATAGAACAAATGATGGATTGACTGCTCCAAAAATCAGAATGGACCAAAAAGAAAATAATGACTCAATGAGGCAACAAGAAACATCAAAACATAATTTCAAGATTAAAAAAAAAGCAAAGAAAATGTAAGGAATTAAAAAAAAAAAACCCAACCTGGAAAAGAAATAAAGGAAAGATAACCTAAGAATCATCAGACTACCTGAAAATTAGGACCATAAAAAGCTCAGATGCTATATTTGAAGAAATTATAAAAGAAAATTGCTCAAACCTCTTAGAGTCAAAGAATGGCGTAAAAACAAAGAATCCACTAGTCATCTCATGTAAATAACTCTAAAATGAAAAACCTTTGGAATGTCATAGCTCAAATCCAGTGATAACAGGACAAATAGCCAAAAAGAGAAAGTTCAAATAGCAAGGAACTACAGTGAGGTTACTACAAGACTTCAGAGCTGCCACTACAGGCTTGGGATATGATGATTTCTACATGGCAAAAGAATAACATATCTGGTAAAACAGAATATAATCTTATTGACACGGGCAGCTAAGTGGCTCAATGGATAAAGCACTGGCCCTGGAGTCAGGAGGACCTGAATTCAAATTCAACCTCAGACACTTGATACTTACTAGCTGTGTGACCCTGGGCAAGTCACTTAACCCCAATTGCCTTGTGCTCTCCCCCACCCCCCCAAAATCTTATAGATGGAACAACAGAAATTTAATGAAACAGAAAATTTATGAAAAACTCAGACTGAGAAGATACTGTGATATAGAAATACAGAAGTCAAGAGGATAGAGAAATATATATATATATATATATATATATATATATATATGACCAACTGGAATGGACTACACAAGGATGAACTATTTTACATATGGATGTAGAAGAAACAAGGTCTTCTCAAAACACGAATGTCTTCAAGGTGTCTAGAGATGGTTTTATTGTTTTGATAGACTCAGCAGAGGAGAGAAATGGAAAGGGACAATACAGACAAGATAAAGTAGAACAAGGGGTGGGAAATTCATTACTTTACACAATAGAGCTATATGAGAAGAGGGGTACAAATACATGGAGGATGAGGTGGGGCGGGTGCACAAGTATCCCATGAATACTTTCATCTGAACTGGACAGAGGAAGATTGAACACACACATATAGAACATGGTCTGGAAATATCTTAAACTCAATGGGGATGGGGGGAAAAAGGACTTAAGAGGGAAAGCAGGAGAGGTAAAGGAAGAGTAACACCTGTGATTGGGCATGGGTGAAGGGGAAGAGAAGAATAATGGAGCAGAAAAATATCGGTTCATTTATAGACCACAAATGTTAAACTCTTTTACTTCTTTTCTTCTTTGTAAAGAGGGTGGTGAGTGGTAAAAGAGAAAAAAGTACAGGGGAACAAAAAAAGATACACAATTAACAATATCAAGAATAGGATGAATTTGTCCATAAAATAGAGAAGAGAGTGGAATGGATAAGAAAGGAGAATCAAACAGTATGTTGTCTACAAGAAAATCACTTGAAACATAAATATTTACATAGACAAGTGAGAGGTTAGAGTGTAATTTAATTTGTTATAGGTAAACTTAAGAAAGCACGACAGTAATTATGATTTCAGATAAAACTACAGTAAATATAAACATGATAAAAAGGGATAAGGGAACCATATTATGCTGAAAAGTAGGCAACATAGATAATGAATCAATATTAATGCTTAATATACATTCATGAAATGCTTAACATCACATTGATTCTTAAAGGAAAAGTTTGTCAAATTATAGGGAGAATACAAGAATAAAACTGCAGTAGGAGGGGGTCTCAAAGTACCCTTTCAGACTTAGAAAAACTGAACAAAAAGATAAAGGAGAAAGACGTTACAGACCCAAACAGAACTTTACAAAAATTAAGAGATGATAGATCACGTGTAATTACTAATTGGCAATATAAAGGAGTTTCCCCGTTTCTCACCCACACATGGTAGTTTTACAAAAATTAACCACGTGTTGGAGAACAGAAATTTCACAGGAAATGGAGAAAAGCATAATTGTGAAACATGTTCTTTACTGATCACAAAGCAATAAAAATCAGACACAATAAAGGTCCTCTGGAAAAATGCTTAAAAATTAATGAGACAAGATAACTTAATTCTAAGGAACTGATGGGTCAAAGAACAATTCAGAAAATAGTAGAACATTTCAAAGAAAATTATGAGATAATGTACTAAAACATTTAGCATTGGAGAACATTTATATCTCTAAATCATTTCATCAATGAAAGAACAAACCAATAAATTAGACATACTACTAAAACAAACTAGAAAAACATCAAATCAACTGTACCCCCACTAAACACCAAAGCAGAAATTCTGAAATTTAAAGAGATTAAAAAAATTGAAACCAAAACAAAAAATTGAAACCAACACAAAACACTGAATTGAAAAATATAATTAGGAACTATCTTAAAAGAAAACTAATAAAATAGATAAAAATGTAACCTGATTCTAAAGAGAAGAAAATTAATTATATAAAAAAATGAAAAAAGGAGAACTCAAAATAGGTGAAGAGGAAACAAAAGATATGTCAAAAATATTTTGCCCAGTTATGTGTCAACAGAACTGATTACTTAGGTTATATAGACGAATGCTTCCAAATATAAAATCCTCAGATAAACAAAAGAAATAAATTATTAGGAAAAGAAATTGAACAAGCTGTATGTGAGCACTCAAATGGGAAAAGAAACCCCAGTACCAAATGGATTTACAAGTGAATTCTGGCAAACATCCAAAGAATTAATTTAAAATATTGCATAATATTCTTCACAAAAAAAGCAGGAAAAGAAGGGAGCCTTTCAAAGTCTTTATGATACAAATATGATGCAAAAAATTTGAAATGAAATACTAGCAAACAGGCTATAGCAACATATTATGAAGATTATACACAATAACTGGGTTGAATTTATGCCAGGAATACAGGTTTGGTCCAATATAAGGAAAACTACAAATATAATAGGTTATACAAATTTATAAAAACCATATGCTTACAACAATAGATACTGAAAAAGCTTTAGACAAAATCCAATACTTATTTCTATTAAAAATACTAAAAAGCATAGGAATAAGTAGACTTTTCCTTATTATGCTAAGAAACAGCTCTCTCTCCTCCCCTCTCTCACATACATGTGTACACATATATATGTGTATATGCATATCTATTTATCTATACCTACACATATACAAAAATGAAGAAAGTTTGAGAACTTTAAAATAAGAACAGGTATAAAGCATGGATGTCCACAATCATCACTTAACTTAGTGCCAGAAATACTACCAACTATAGGCAAAGATGAAACAAAATTATTTCTTTTCTGGAGATGCTCTGCCTAAAGAACCATAAAAAATCAATTAAAAAATAACTGAAACAATAGTAAATCCATCAATGTTATACGATATAAAATAAATCCACATTAATGAAAAATGTTCTTGTATTCTATCAACAAAATAAGCAAGAAGAGATAAAGAAATTACAATAAAAATAACTATGAAATTATGCAACTACAACATATTCTTTACAGAAATAAAGACAAATCTAAATAATTTCTTCTGGGTAGATCACACTGATAAAATAACAATATTAGCAAAATTAATTTACTTATTCAGTGCTATCCTTAATGACCAAAGTTTTATTTTACAGTGTTAAATTCTGGAGGGAAAAAAGTACAGCATCTCAAAGGAAGTAATAAAAAAAGTAGAAAAGAAGCGGGGTTAGCAGTGTCAGATTTCAAACTGTAGTATAAAGGAGTAATTTTCAAAATAATTTGTTATTGGCTAAAAAGCAAGAGATTTCAGGCAGATTAGATTCACAATTTACAGTAACAAATAAACATTAGAGCATAGTATTCAATAAACCCAGAGCCCCTTCCTCCACTTTTAATTGGGACAAGAACTCACATTTGACAAAAATGGCTGTAAAAAATGGAAAGCAGTCTGGCAAAAATGAGGTACAGACCAATGTCTTAATGTCATATACCAGGGGGAGGGCAGCTAGGTGGCACAGTAGATAGAGTGCTGGAACTGGAGTCAGGAAGACTCTCTCCCTGAGTTAAAATCCAACTTCACACACTGACTAACTATGTGCACTTGGGCAAGTCATTCCAGTATCTTTGCCAAGAAAACCCCAAACGGGGGTTACAAAGAGTCAGATACAACATAACAACAATAATACCCAGGTAAACTCCAATTGAACACGACCTAGAAATAAAGTGACAGCACAATCAAATTAGAGGAGCAATGAATAATTTACCTTCCTAATTCTCTAAATTACTAACAATTAAAGATAGGAAAATTAAAGAAACTCTGAGGTTCCACCTCACACTCATCAGATAGGCCAAGATGACAAAAGAAGAAAATGTCAAATGTTGGAGTAGTATAAAAAAGATACACTTGCCCTATTGGCAGAGCCCTGAATTGGTTCTAGACATTTTGGAAAGCAATTTGGCACTATGCCCAAAACATTTACTAAAATGTGCACACCTTTTATCCCTGCTATACCACTACTAAGCCTAGTATCTAATTTCAGATAAATTAAAGAAGGAGGGGAAGGATCTATCTGTAGGAAAATAATGATAATTGCTCTTTTTGAGGTGTCCAAAAGTTGGAAGCTAAGGGTGGCATCCTCCCTACTGGGAATGGCTAAATAAATTATGGTAATTATGTTGGTATACATGGCAGTATATTATTGTATTGTAAGGAATGATGAAATGGAGCAGTTTTAGAGGAAATTGGGAAGAGTTCCATGAACTAATGTAAGGTCAAATGAGCAGAATCTGAATGATTCACATAACAATAGCAATATAAAGGAAAACAACTTTGAAAAGGCTTAGGACTTTCATTAACACAGTGATAAACCATGAGTCAAAAAGAATGAAGATTAAAACATGCCACTGACCTCCTGACAGAAAGGTGATGAATTTAAAATGTAGAAAGAGACATTTATTTTTGTATATGGTAATCATGGGAATTTGTTTTGCCAGACTATTGAGTTAGGTATTGAGGGCTCAATTTAAAAAAAAAAATTAATGAGGATTGAGAAACAAGAAAGATAAATTAATAAAAAATGTAAATATAAATATGCTAATGTTAAAGACAAAAAGAAAAGAATTAGAAGGAAGAAAAATTTTACCTTTCAGATCTGTGGATAATGGAAGTGTTCATTGACAAAGAAGGGATACAGAGGAATGTAGAAGACAATAAGGATAATTTTCTTTATTTAAGTTTAAACAAGTTTTGCAAACAAAATCAATGCAGTTAAAATTAGAAGAGAAACAGGTAGGTAGAGAAAAAAATCTTTACAGTAAGTTTCTCTAATAAAGATGTTATATTCAAAATACTTAAAGAACTCAAATCTATAACAATAAGAACCATTCTATAGTCAATGGGGACTTGGTCAAAAGAGAAGAAAACACAGTTTTCAAAGAAGATATCAAGCTATCAATAGCTATATGAAAAAAATCCTTCACATGACTAATAACTAGAAAATACAAATTAAAATAACCCAGGTTCTATCTCATTTCCATCACATTAACAAAGATGACAAAAAAGGAAAATGAAAAATGATGGAGGGGCTAGGGGAAAACTCAGCCTACCAATGTTATTCTGTAAGACTTATATAAAGTGCAAAATTGTACTGGTAAATAATCTCCCTCTCTGCAGCTAGACCACATTAGATAATACATGTAAAAATGCTTCACTAACTTTAAAATTCGGTATAAATGTCAGCCACCATTAACTTTAGTAAAATGGTATCATGTACCTTAGGACTTTGGGGCTGGAGGGTATCTTAAAGATCAGCAGGTTAATAAATAAGCATTTATTAAAGGCCTACTACATGCCAAGTACTGTACTGAGTGCTGGTGTTACAAGCACAATGAATGAAAAAATGCCCATTTCTAAGGGGCTCATCTTCTAATGGAAGAAATACACATATATGTTGTTGTCTTTGTTCTCAAAGAGCACCATGACATCAAGGAGGTGATGCCATTACATGCAAGTGAATTGGATTTAAGTGAGGCAAGGCTGTACAAAGTCACCAGCCTCACTTTCTCCTCCAGAACCATCTGGGTCCAGGGGCAAGATATACATCAGAACAAATGGAGATGACCCTGATGCAGTGGGACACCTAACTCCTATCTTGCCACTTATATATGGCATAGATATAAAGTGGATAAATAAAAATATAGACAAAGTAGTTAGAGAGAAGGTTGTTGGAAAGTGAGAGCACCAGCAGTGAATAATGACTTCATGCAGAAGATGATGCTAGAGATATGTCTTACAGGAAGAGGGACTTTATGAGGCAGAGGTAAAGAGTATGTGCATTGCAGGCATGGGGAACAGCCAGTGCCAAGTCCATGAGGAAGAGAGCTGGGTATGAAGATCAGACACACCAGTTTAGCTGGATTGAAGAGTATGGAAAGAGCCTAGAAAGATAGGTTGGGCCAAGTTTTGAAAGGCTTTAAAAGCTAAATAGAGGAGCTAATATTTAACCCTCGAGGTAACAGGAAGCCCCTGGAGTTGACTGAGAAGAAGAATGTATGGCTAGCTCTTAAGGATAATCACTTTGGTAGTAGCACATAGAATGGAATAGAATAGTGAGAGATCTGAGGCAGGGAGACAATTAAGATGCTATTCAATCATCTAAATGAAAGGTCATGAGCACGTAAAATAAGGCAAGAGTGAAGTATATAGAATAAAGGTTGTCAGAGGCAATGTATTCACTTTACAGAGGAGGAAACTAAAGGCCAGAGAAGGGAAGTGACTTGCCTGAGGTCACACAAGTGGTAGAAGAGCTGAGGCTATAATGCAGCTCTCTCAAACAGTTCAATGTTCTTTCAACTACACCACATGTTGCACCTTATACCTTGTAACTAGCAAGAAGAAATAAACTCCATTAGTTCCCAAACAAATTCAAGAAGCATTTAATAAATATCCATAATATGCAAAGCATATTGGGAATACAATAGTAGAAATCAAAAGAATTGGGCTATGAACCCAGGTCTTAGACTTAAATTTAATCTCTTTCCATTTCACCATGCTACTAGTCAACATATGTATCTAAGGGAATGTATCCATTGCCAAAATATATTGGGAGAGCTGATTTTGCTGGCAGAAATGAAGGTTAGACCAACATCTTACATCATTTGTCACAATAAATTAAAAAAGGATACGTGATCTGAATATCCAAGATCACACCATTAAAAGAATAGCAACACAACAAAACACCAGAAGCAGATCATTTCCTTTCCATACTTAGCTAGCGGATGAATTCCCCTCACCCTCCCAGGAATTTTTTTCAGTTATACAGCATTTATTTTTTCCCCTCCCACTTCCCCACACCCAGTAAAAAGAAAGAAGGAAAAAAATATTGTAAAGATGATCAACTGTGAATGACTTAGCTCTTCTCAGCAATGCAATGTTCTAAGACAATTCCAAAGGACTCAGGCTTAAAAAAGCTATCCACCTCCAGAGAAAGAACTAATGGGAATCTGAATGCAGATCAAAGAAGACTATTATATTTCACTCAGTTTTTTCATGATTTTTTTTTTGGAGGAGGGGGTGTCTGTGTTTTCTTTCACAACATGACTGATATGGAAATATGTTTTGCATGACTGCACATGTATAACTATATCAAATTGATTACCATCCCAGGGAGAAGGAAGAAAACTTGGAACTCAAAATTTTAAAAAAGGAATGCTAAAAATTATTTTTACATATTGTAACAGTAAGGACCCCAACATACACAAAAAGGTCTGCTGTATAGGTTCTTAGATCTGCTTTTCTAAAAGGAAAGCAGCTTTTGCGGGGTCGACAATCTACTTTAATAAGACACATATATCATTCACTTAGTTCAGGGGAAAACGTCAGCACCCTGAACTTCAGAGAAAATACAGAGAAATAAAGGCCAACAGACAGGGCTTCTAACTGTCTGACCATAAGTAATACACAGTTACTAGAGAGAGGAGTACCAACATCTCAGTTTTCAAAGCTGGGGGGCTCCTCAGTGGCTACCCAGAGTCTCATCTGGCCAAACAAACACTTCCACTGAGTAAGCCTCAAAACAAAACCTCCCCTTAGGGTATACATATATTTTTCAGAGCGAAAGGGCATCCCCTTGAGAACCAGTGCCTCATTAGAAATTAACAAAAGGCACTGAGGCCGAGTAATGAACAAGGATAAGATCTTTAACTCTCTCCCCTCCCCCATTAACCTTACATATGTAATTGGGAAAAAATATTATTTTGAATGGTAAAAAATAAAATCTCACAAGTTAGTTTTGAATATAGAGGTACTTTTTGGGTACTTCAGTAGGTCTTCAATTTTATCAGGGAAGGTATTTGCTGCAAAGATATAAGCCAGCTATGGTCTACAATACCCTTGAATGTGACCTCAACCAGATTAAAGTCTAGTTCCTTATCTGATTTTATTGTATTGATATAAATTGATATAAAAAGAAAAGAAAAAGAAATGCTTCCCTTTTATCTACCTGATTTGTTACTACATCTCAGGAGAAAATCAGAAAATTGTGCCTCATACATGGGCAGTATTTTACTATTTTCTAATATTTCATTGCATTTGAGCACGATAAAAATCCACTCAGGCCAGGGAGGTACTATTGCCACAATTTTATGTTTGAGAAAACTCAAGGCTCAAAAGAGCTCATGTTCAAGAACTACACTGCAAAATGGCAGCAGGCCTGGGACAAGAATGCAGATCTCCATCCTTTATACTCTTTTCATTAACTTCTTTTCCTCTTCACCCTCACCCTTCCTCAGCCACAATGCAGTGTTGTAGAAGGGTCCTTTACATATTATCTTGTGTAGCCCCTCTGACCCCACCTCCTATTTTACTGAAGCCTAGCAACAATTACGTGATAAAGGTCTCACAGATCATTTCTTTCCTGTTCCCAGTATTTTGTTTTATTAACTTTCTAGTTATCAAATTCAAATTTATTTTCTTAATAATGAGAAGTGTATCTGTCCTTTCTTTTCTTCTCACTATAGAAACTTTTCACTATAGAAGCAAATGTACAAATCAATCATAAATTTTGACCTCATGAGGCATTAAGGGGATAAATTTGAATTCTTATACTTGGGTTTAAGTCCACAATAAAGGTATAAGATGGGGAAACACGGCTATAGAGCAGCAAGAGTAAGGAACATTCTTGCAACCGATTCTACAAGTTTGATGTGAGTTTGACAAGTCTGACCAGGTAGCCAAGAAATCTAACTGGCCATGGGCACTATTAAGAATGGTAATAACAGCATCCAGAATAAAGGAGCTGAAAGCTCCTTTGTGAATCCCATTTGGAGTATCGTTCTCAGTTCTGAACAGGGTATTTTAAGAAGTGTACAACCTAAAATTAGTCCAAAGAAGAGTGCCCAGGATAAAGAAGGAATTGAAAATCATGCCGTATCAGGATCAACAGGCATGTTTGGATGGTTGGGGGTGGGGGGATGAGGAGGAAGGGGAAAGGAGAAGAGGAGGCAGATAAGTAACAAACATTTGGAGGGCAGTCATATGGAAAAGACTTTAAATTCCCTTCACCTAGTCACAGAGGGCAGAGCTAGAAACAATGAGTGAATGTTGTAGAGATAGATTTCAATTCAAATATACAAAAGAATTCCTAACAACTAAAACTGTGCAAAAGTAGAATGAATTCCTTCACAAAGTGACATGTGGAAACATCTATTGCTAGATCACTTTCAGGATGTTACTTGAACGTTATTCTTACTTGGGTATTTCTAACTTTGAGCTTCTAGAATTCTATAATTTCTGACACAAGGGAGAGAACTACAATAGTGTGAGGAAAGTTTCTCAGAAACATTGCCCATACTGTAATAGCTAGCTGGCTATTTTACAACTGAAACCAAGGGACTTACCATCTGACCATCAGCCCATGCTCCATGAAATTTTTCAGGTTAGGAAGAGTCTGTCTTAAATCAGGAGTCCCCAGCCCATGTTGATATCTCAGCTGCAAAAAGAGAAAGAAAAAAGCAAAAAAACCACAAACATGAAATGGGTAAGCACTGAAAATGGTCATTAATTCATTTATGAATTCACTCACTTAGAGATGGCCTGGACGAGGAACTACAGGGCACCTCTCCAAAATATCTCAGCCTTTTATAATCAACAAATTCCCTAGAATTCCCCTGGGTCCTGTCATGAAAATTAGGAAGAATCAGTCACTCACCATCTGCCTTGTACGCCTCTCCCTTCACAGTGGTTGCCAGTAGGAAGCCTATTGCAGTATGCCCTAGGGGAGTGTTCATATTCACTTAGGCTTTCCTTGACTACTGGGGTCTCTCTATCTAGCCACCTACCTAGGTACATAGGTACATTCCCTGCCCTTCCCCACCCCCACAACTTGCTGTGGAATTGATAATAAAAATCAACCTTACCACTGCTACTGTTAAGGTCATAACAGTTTTCTGTCCTAAGATTCTGAGTAAAGCCACAGTAGAACTACTGCCACTCAGTATCCCTGTGATTTTGAGTTGTACCTAAGCTGAAAATCCTTGTCCTGGCCATCACTCTGCATTCTTTTATATCTAATCATGTCAGCCTCATCTCTCCTATTGTCCGTATCCCACTCACTCTTATTCTACCATTGTTCTTTCATAGAAGGATAAATCTAGAGCTGGAAGAAAGGACATAAGAATCCATCAAGTCTAAACACTCTCTCCCATCATTTTACAGATAAGTTCCTGAAGGGGTAGTTAAGTCACTTGTATGTAGTGTGACAAAACTATTAAATGCCTGAGGTAGAATATGAACCCATTTGAACTAACCCAAGTTAGTGTTCCTAACTCCAAGTCCATCACTCAGGGGTAGGTCCAGATTTTAGACTCAGGTTTTCTTGCTCCAAGTCTAGGGCCAATCTTTCACATTGTATTGCCTATCATTACACTTTACGATCAGTAGTTTCTACACTGATCAGAGACCTTGGTATATAGTAAGTATTTAACAAATCTTTGTGGGACTGAATTTTATAATACTTTTCTCCAAATAATCTCACTAAATTCCTTTCTAATTTGGGTATGGCCTTCAATTGATTTGGTCTGTAAGTCAATGGTCCATTCATATAATAAATGTTCTGCATCCCCGACCTAGAGAGTTTTAATGGATAGTTTAAATCTGTCTTTCAGAATAATCTGGGTAGAACAATGCTGAAGAGTCCAACCTCCTGATGACCACTAACAATTGCTTGTATCTATGTCTTGCAGAAAATGTAAGCTTTTTTCCATATTGACTAAAGCAGAGTGGCTGATGTCTATAGCACATTCCTAAATACACTGTTTCAAAAAAGTAAAAGCACAAAATTGTTTACACATGGGCATGTCCATTTCACCTGTGATTCATACAGAAAAATATTAAATATCAAAAAAACATGTTTAAGTAACACCAGATTGCATTTCTGAGGCAATGCACAGTGATGCACTGTCCCACTTTCAATAATAGAAGTTATATGTTGAATTCTCTTCAGATGCCACATTGAAAACATCTCTCTGTGGTTGTTTCAAACCAAAGAAAGAAAATGTAGGCATTCTAAATCATCACCTGACCCTAAGACTCATGTGTTGTGGAGCATAACAGCTTTTTATTTTTAATTACCAGACTGTATAATTTTAAATCTAAAAGAGATAATCTTTATAAGAGAGAAAACTGAGCCTCCAAGAGAACAAATGACTTGCCTGAAGTTACACAGCTAACTGATGGAAAAGTCAGTGCTAGAACAGGCATCCTCATTCCTAGTCCAAAACTTTTCTCATCACAACACAATGCCTCCCTTTCAGATAAACAGAATCATCACCTTAATTTTCAACTAGGTCTTCAAAGGATTTAGAGGTGGAAGGGACTTCAGAGAGATCATCTAGTGTGATTGTCTCACTTTACAGAAGAAGCAAATGAGGTGCATGGAGGTTAAATGACTTTTTTATCTAAAGTTATACTGACAGTCAAGGAGCAGAACAGGAACTTGAACCCGGTTTATCTGACTCCAGGTCCAATGCTTCTTATTGTGTCTTTTCAAAAAGTTTCATACTATAAACTATTCTGCAAGCTTTCCTCAGAATTCCTTTGATTTACAGAGCCTTTCACCAAAAAAACTGATCCTGTATGTATTAATTATATATCAGTCAGAGAGATTTTCATACTGGCTTCCCTCACATTGTATGTGACAGGCAGGTGAGACCAAGGAGCTACATCCCACCCAAGCCTCTAACCCTTAAAGATGTAAGGTCCTGAGGGCAGGAATGGTTTTTGTCTTTGTTATTCCACCATCTAGAACAGTATTTGGCACATGGTTGTTGTCCTTCATCTTCAAAGAGGACCAAAATGACATCACCATGATAAAGTGAAGTTTCAGTATGTCCAACTGTGGCTGATCAGACCAATACGAGCTCAGAATGCTCTGCCACAGGTTGGCCACAGATAGTCCATATGAATACTTGGGGTGGAGATCCCAAATTTGCGCATCCTGCATTTGCTTTGTGCTGTCTCAATTCTGCTTTGCTCAAAGCAGAACCTTTTCTTACGTGAGCACGCCATGCTGAGCAGTCCTGTGCCATATTGCATAGTCAAATCCAAAGTTCTTGAGAGAGACCTTGAGAGTGTCCTTGTATTGTTTCTTCTGGCCACCATGTGATCACCTGCCCCATGCAAGTTCTCCAAAAATGCTTTTTTTGCAAGCATACATTTTGCATTCGAACAACATGGCCAGCCCATTGGAGCTCTCTGAAGTATAGTTGGCAATTCAGCTCAAGCAAAGACTTCAGTATCTAGCACCTTATCCTATTTGACACATTGTCAGTGCTTAAGAAATGCTTGCTGAATAAATGGTGAATCACCTTGTCTAATCCTCTCCTTTTGCAAAGGAGGAAATTGAAACACACAGAGAGGTAGTGAATTGTTTCATTAAAATAAGACTTTGTAGGAGGGTAAATGACTGAGGATGCTGTCAAAAGGACTTCTATTCAAGTACGATACAAGTCTGTATCAACTTGATACAGACATTCTCTAAGTCCTAATCAACTCAGACAGTCCAGGACCTGCCATAGCAGTGGATTTCAGGGTTCAGCTAATATACTACCTTCTATGTGAAATCTTCTCTGACTATTCTAGCTTATGCTTTCCCTTCCCTAAATTGTAGAATTTAAAGCTTCAGATAGTGTCTTTCTTCTTTGTACTTCTTGTAATTCAACTATACTGTAAACTGCTTGAGTCAAGGCCTATGTATTATATAGTCCAGAGTCCTAGCATAGTGCTATGTATACAAAATGAATTCAGCACATATATACTGAATTAAATGTGCTGAATGAAACGAATTCTCCTAAGTAGAAGTCTTTAAGAAGAAGCTGGATGATAACTTTTTAGGGATGAAGTAGAGGGGATTCCCAAAATAGGCAGGAAGACTCTCTGATTCCAAGATCCTATTTTCCTAATCAGGGTATAATCTCCTAGATGTTAGGCACTTGTATATTCCCCTTCCATCATTTCTGCCACTGAATGGTCTTTGCCTTGGTCAAAATGAGATCCCTTAAAGACCTTAACCTGAAAAGGTCAAGGTCCTCTACAGCATTCTTGGCCATCTCCAGCTGTCCTGATTGATATCTGGCCAGTGGTCCCAGATGGACCCGGAGGAGAAAGAGAGGCTGTTGACTTTGCAAAGTCCTCTTTCACTTAAATCCAATTCACCTGCATGTCATGGCATCACCTCTCTGATGTCATGGTCCTCTTCCAGAATAAAGGATAAACAGCAGCAAGAAAGTAGTTTCTCCATAGTGTTTAATATATATAGCAGTATTTAAATTGGATTAAAGCAGCATGAGTAAGAAATAGCCTGGCTCAGATGAAAGGGTTATAGGCATGTAGTATAAGAGAAGAGCAACGGATCTGGAGTCAGAAGACTTAGGTCCAAATGCAAGTTCTGCTTGCTAGGAATGTGACCACAGATAAATCATTGTTTTTCTCTGGGCTTATTTCTTCCCTTGTAAGATGGGAGAACTGAACTAGACTATCAGTAAGGTCACTAGTTTTAAAAATAATTCTTATAAACAAAACAGACCCTTATATCTGGCAATCATTTGCCTTGTCAAAAATTAATTCTTATTGTATTTAATGTCAATCTGCCAGAAATAACAGTAACTGTGATAATAATGCACTTATATAAGACTTTAGGTTTACAACTGATGTCACATGCACCATTTCAACCCTACCAGATAGAAAATATAGTATTGTCATCCTGATCTTACAAAGGATAAAGCTCATGTTCACAGAGATTCAAGGGAATATTGGTACACAGACCCACAGCCAACAAGATTGTGGAGGTGGGACTGATGTTCATGTCTCCTTTACTGCAAGGTCAGCATTATATACACTACACCATACTTATTTTCATGCTAAGAATATTTTAAGAGGCTGATATACTGAATATAAGTAAACCCAAATACACAAATCACTTTTAAATTACAGTTTGAAAGATAGTATGAACTCACACACTCAGGGATTTAAACAATACTAGGTGGTAGTGTAGTTCTGTCACTTAATCTGAGAGACGCAAGAAATCTGAAATTAGTTGCACTTTTCTGAAGTAAGTGTTGCCTTTATTTGTGAATCCACACTGCCCTAGAAACTTGCTACAATCCATCGTAATCCCTCAGCAGGCTCAGATCAAAAGAAAAGGGTAGGCTTATACAATACACAGAAATAAGTAACACACACACACAAACACATATGTATATATGTGTGCATGTATATGACCAAAAGTCTTTCTCTCAGTAGATAATGGCCAAAAGATATGAACAAGTAGTTCTTAAAAGGATTAATAAAGAAATTAACAACCACATGAAAAAATATTTCAAATCATTTATAAAAGAAATGCAAATCTAAACAATCCTGAGGTTTCATCTCACACCCAGCAACTGGCAAAAGTAACAAAGGATGGGCATAGTCAATACTGGCAGGGTTGTGGAAACATAGGTACACTAGACTACATTGTTGGTAGAGATGTGAATTAGCATAATCACATTGGAAATTATGTAAATAATCAGAATATGAAATTATGCAAATAAAGTGACCAAAACGTCTATATCCTTTGAGCTACAGATTCCATTACTAGGCTTACATCCAAGGTCTTTGATAAGAAAAATCACAATATACACCAAAATATTGATAACAGAACTTTTTGTGAAAACAAAACTGGAATCAAAATAGATACTCACTGACTGATGAATGACTAAACAAAGTGTTGCATGAATGTAATATGATTACTGTGCTATAAGAAATGATGAAATGTGATGACTACAGAAAAAAGTATATAAGAACTAATGAAGAAGGAAGTAAACAGAGTAAATAAAATAATATACATAATGGCTATAATACAATGAACAGAAAGAACTACAAAAAAGTGAATGCTCCAAAATTATAAACAACAAACATGGTTCGAAAGAAGAGATGAGAAAATACTGTTACCCCACCCTTTTGCAGGGGTGGGAAGGCTAAAGTGTTACATGTGTATATTTTCAAATATTTTTGATGTATTGATCAGTTAGGCTGATTTTTCCCATTATTTGTCTTAAAAATACTTGTTTTGTTATATATTTGACTCTCTAAGAGGGGGAGGGAAAAGAGCTACAAGGGGAAGTTATGGTGATATAAAAAAGGACATAGGTAAAAACTTATTTAAACCAAAACAGAAAAAAGGTAGGCTCATATATACCATGGCATTCCTTTTCATATTGAATATCAGGGCTGAAAATAGACATTAAGAGATGGTCTAGTCAAATTCTCTTACTTTATAAGTAAGGAAATTGAAGGCTTGAGAAATTAAGTGACTAGTTTGAGACTTCAATTAGTTAGCAGCACATCTAGAACTTTATTTTATATTTCCTAACTCTCAGTCTAATACTTCTTTCATTCTGTTATACTGGAGCTTAATACCCAGAATATAATATTTGTCAAAGCCTAACTGAAATGCCACCTCCTCTAGTAAGCCTTCTTTGATCCTTCATTGACAATATCCTTGCCAAATCTTATGCTTTGCAATTCCAATGTACTTTTAATGTGATGTTATATATTTATAGCTATATGTACTTTTTTTTTAGGCTAACACATTTCTCTTTTTATACTATCACACAGCCATTATCATATGACCTCAGGAGCCATCCAGTCTAGTTCATGTCTGAGCTATAATCTCATGAAGACATCTAGAAATGGGGAACACACTATTTTCTGTCACAGTTGATTCCACTTTTGGCCACTTCTAAATCTTAGAAAAAATATTTCTTTCTATTAAGCTTATATCTCTCCTTAACTTCTATCTACTGCTCTGAGTTCCACCCTCTGGGACTTAAATCTAAATCCTTATTTCACAAGACAATGTCATATATTTAGGCACAGTCAACATGTTCTCACCCTTACTCTTTATCCCTGAGCTTTCTCTTCTCCAAATTAAACATCTCTACTTCTTTTAACTGATCCTCATATAACACAGTCCCCTCACTCGTATTGGTCACCCTCCTCTGGATGTGCTTCCATGTGCTGATATCACTTCCTAAAATGAACTACCTCAAAGTGAAGATAATGTTGGAGATACTTCACAATACTATTACTCTTACCTCCTTAGTCCTAGGTACTACAGTTTGTCTTTCTTAATACAGCTCAAGATCACACTAGATGTTGGCCGTTATATCACACTACTGACACACTGAGTTTTCAGTCCACTAAAATCTTCAGTCTTTTAAAGACAAACCCTACTACGGGGTTGATAATTTGGATACAAGTGTAAAATTATACATTTATCCATATTAAATTTTATTTTATCATATGTAACTCAACATTTAAGCTTGCCAAGATTTTTCTAGATTCTTGTCTAATGTGGTAACTATGCCTTTTTGTCATGTGAAAACTTTATAAGCAAGTCATGTGTACCTTTATACAATTCTCTAATAAAAATGTAAATCAGCCCAGGACCAAATACTCTTTGCTGTGATTTTCTTTCAAGTCAATCTCTTTGGCTCCAGACAAATGACCAGTTATGAATTCACTTACCTGTACAACCACTAAGCTCCTACCTCTTCACTTGGTTTGCAAGATTAGCATGCTAGATTTTGTTTGGCTAAAATATGGCAATAACATTCTCCTGATATACTAGTCTGGAAAAATCTAGTAATCTTGTCAACAAAGAATATAGGATTATAGTTGGGCATGATTTATTCTTGCAGCTATGATGGCTCTTCATGATTACAGTTTTCTTTATCATTCTTTAATAATATGCTTTAGAATTTTACCAGAAATTGAAGTGAACTCACTAATGGAGTTTACAGATCTCTTTTTGCACTTTTCCTTCCTAAATGGGGACATTTGTCTTTTTCTAGATGTATGATACTTTTTTCAGAGATTACTGACAGAATTTGCTGACAATTACTGACAGATCATATTTGCAAGGATCTTGGTGTGACAGGAACAATATCTGTCACATAGTGTAGGATAGCACATCTTTAAAAGGCATGGAAAATATCTTCTACACTTAACTAGCTCAGGAGACTAAGTCTACTGACATGTGGCCTAAGTAAAAAAAAAAAGTCAGGGCACAAGTCATAGGCTTCTCCCTAAACCTTCTTATAGGCAGATCACGGGGCAGCTAGGTGGTGCAATGGATATGATGCCAGGCCTGGAATCAGTCTTCTTGGGTTCAAATCTTATATCAGATACTTACTAGCTCTGTGACTCTGGGTAAGTCACTTAGTTCTGTCTACCTCAGTTTTCTCATCTGTGAAATGAACTGGAGAAGGAAATAGTAAACCACTCCAGTATCTCTGCCAAGAAAACCCCAAACAGGTTCACAAAGAGTTGAAGAGTTGGACACTACTAATATAATTCAACAACAAGGCAGTCCATCACTGCCAATACAGAGTCAGAGAAGCCACAGCCAATAAGTCAATGCTGTAACTTTGCTGAATATACTTTCCCTATAACCAAGTAAACATTTTTATTAATTGTTAGAACTACAAGTACTTCAGCAGTTTGTTCCAATCTCAAACCAGAACCACTAGACTAGCCTCAGTCACGCCTCACCTAGAAGTCTTTCAGGTAACCAGGTGTTCTCTTACTATCTCCCTATTTATCTTGGGTTTTTACTTCCTATTAACCATTTTCATTTTTTCTCACTTTTGATTAAAAAAGAAAGTTTAGAAAAGAAAGCAGAAGTAAAATATGAGTTGAGCCTCTCTCTGTAATTACTCCAAGCAAGAATATTTTTCCTTCCTAGATTCACCATCTATCCTCATTAAGTTTCTTAATATTCTTTTTATTGTCCTTGGAATCTTATGCCAACCTTAATTCAATCTGAGTTTCAGCACTCTTGAAACTAGTCTTACAGCTCTATGCTACAGTGCCATATTCACTCTTGGACTTGCTCTTAGTTCTTTCTTTGGTTGGTCAAGGAGTTCCCAGAGAAACTACACCAGTCTCTTAGACAATAACTCTTTTCATCTCATCCTAAGTCTTCCTCTTTGTACTTTCAGAATTTCATTTTTATCACTCATAGGTCAGCTTCCTCTATAGAATTTCAGTCCATGGATTTTGTTTATCATTTTTCTATGAAATCTGTTCTCCTTTAATTTAGGGTGCTGATCAGACTATTGCTGACTTATCTTTCTTTTATCAAAAATTCTCAGAGTAGCCATTTTCACCAAAAGTTTCTATCATTTCTATCTTTATAATTAATTCATCTGTGATTCTTCCTCATCTCTGCAAATATGTACCCTTACTTCTTATGTAACATAGCCATTTCTTGAGAAGTTTCATTCCCATATACCTTAAAAATCTTGTCCCCAAATTCTGGTCTAAGCTAGTCAGGTCTCTAACCTATTTGTGAAGGCAAATGCCACGGGGACCAAGAACCTGTCTAACTGTCTTCAATTAGGCTCTGAAATAAACATTTTTTATAATAACTTATTATGTATGTCACACAATGAAGCTAAACAATGGTTAAGAAGAATTCTGGTTTCACTTAGGTGAATCTTCAGCTTCAACTAATAGCAGTGATTAGATTCTTTCTCTACCTGCTGGTTGATAATAGGAGAGGAATACTTAATACCCAATGTTATAAATCAGGAGTGTAGGGAATAGGCAATTTTCAACTGCAGAACAAGGAAAAATTAAATAAATGTTATTATCTACTAGCAAAAGAAAAATCCTGCAGTAAAATAACCAAGAAGTAAAACAACCTGACTCTGTAGTTCCTGAAACATGAAAGAGAATGGGGAAAGAAAAGAAACGAGGGGAAAATATTTGGCTTAGAATAGACAACTATGTCATTTCCCTTGACTATCCTTCCCTCTGTCTGAAAATACATGATTTTTCCAAAAGCCACATGTTGATTCCATCCTAAATTTACTATACAGTCAATGGAAGTTTCACTATGAAGACAGATCAACTCCGATGTTAGAGTTCATGCTATTGGACCTAACAAGTTCCTACAGTTTGATAAATTCTGCTTTGCTGAATCAGTATTCCCACTGGCAGATCAGGAGGTCACATTTAAAAATAAAAAGGGGACAGTGCTTCAGAAAAAGAAATTCTTAGTTCTTCTACTGAGCATCTCCCCCTCCCTCCCACAAAGTGATCAATTTAAATAACAAAGTTGCCCAATTTTATTTCTAGCTTTTAAATACATGTATTTTTCCAAGCCAGGAAAGGAGTCTGGGGGTCCAAGAATCATTCTGTCACTTCAGTTTGGGAAAAAGAGAAATTTAGTTTAAAACACACACACACACACACACACCACACACGCACACACACACACAGAGCACACACACACACACCACACACACACAGCCTCTTCCAAACTATTTGTCTATACAAGGCCATTTAGTGCAAGGTTTATTAGTTCCATATGAGGGCTGAGCTATGCTGTAGGGTTATGATACAAACTGTCTGTTTTAATGACAGAATGTGGATTAATACAATCCTACAATATATGTTACTAAAAAGATCAATCATTGTGATGGGATTATAATGAAATAAACTAACTTAAAGCAAGTGAAAAATAAGAAATTAAAAATGCAATATATTAAAGGTAACTCTGGAGTCTCACTTCTAGTGTCAAATTTTTGTTGAGCTAGCTACCAATGTTTCAACTTACCTTTAGAGTCTAAAGTTTCATGGTATGGAAAAAACTAGAAGAGATTTTAAAAACAAAATTTCTTCAACTGGAAGCAAACATATCCCTTCCAAATGTGTGTAAAAAGCCCCTAACAGAATATTTAATAAGAACAACAATAATGTTTCTAAAAATGAGTCATTTCAATTGATGCCTCAAAGGAAGAGAAGAAACTCCAATCACAGTCTTTTGGTTGCAAGAATAACCTAATCCACTCCCATGCTATCAATTATAACAGATAAGATGGCTATGTCTTAATAGAAAGTCTGGACAATGCTGAAGTCTGATATTTTGTAGACTAGGTAATTTAGAAAGTGATAGTTTTTTTCTTCCCTAGTGTAGTTACACTAGTATTACCTTCTCTTAATGGTCAAAGGACCTCAAAGCAGGAAGGAACATAAGGTATTACCTAGTCCACTATATATTCCAGAGTCCTCTGGTGTTCTGTACACAGTGAATAATATTGTTCTGTAGGAAAATTTTGATGCTAGCATATTTTTCTTGATGAAATACATTAGATAGGATATTAAGTGGTTGAAAGAAGCCTGGATTTGGCATCAAAAGATATGTCCTGGTTTGTGACTACAGGCAAATCACTAAAACTTCACTAGATGTCATTTTCTCATCAGTAGAAGGAGGACATTGGTGAAATGATCTTTTTAAAGTTCTTCCTAGCTCTAACAATCTATCATATTTAGATGGATGGATGCGTGTTTTCATGATCTCCACTAGGACCAACTGAAAGCCCTCCCAGTGAGATTTCCTCTCTATTATCTTTCTGCAAATCCCCTACAGAGGATTTACCTATTGCATCAGAGGCCTTCTATTTTTGTTTTTAAATTTTGTGAATACCAACACAGAACCTTTGTAGTTCATTTGTCTCTTCCTTAATACATAATTTGCCCTTCTCTTTTTTCCAATCATCTGTGTCCTTGATGATACTTATTAAAACACTTTGGAAATGCAATATGTTGTAGGCTTATGCTCACTATTTTTGTTGCTCTTTGGGTCACACACAATTTTGATTATTTCAAATGATGCCATTCTTGATTTCTCAGACTTTTAGCATCAACAGAAATTAGAATGGAATTATATACAAATCAAAAATATCTAATATGTATACCATTTTTTTTCAGTATGAAAACAGCCTTCATTTTTCTATTTTACTAAAGAAATCATTCAACCTTACTTTATACCTGGCCAACTGCAGACTCCAGACTCCCATGCTCTTGTCAAACCGGAATTTATGGGTTCCATTGGCATATTTCAACTAAATTAATTTGGAAAATGATAGCCTAGTCTAAATCCCATCATATAAGATACAAAGAACTTGAGCAATATACTATGATTATTCCTAAGAATAACAGGTGTGTTAGGGAAAAATAGGAATAGGTAAATTGAAACACTGGTAACTAGTGCAATCGCTCATATTTCTATTAAGCTTTACAGCTGAAACGAATCCCCTCAAAACTAGTGATGGGGTACCTGGGCGATTTTCAAGTATTATTATCTTCGAGGTTCAAAGAATTGAGCTGAAGGCTGCTAGATGAACAGTTAGTCGTAGATAGGAGAGCAGAATCCAGGTATCTTGTCTCTTACTCCAGTCCATTTCCCAATATTGCCACATTTCCTCTTCAAGTGTTTGATATCTCATATTAAGAAGAGGGGTGGGGACAAGCAAGAACACAAATTTTCTAACTCCTAGTTCAGAGATGCTTCCACTATACCATATATTGCGCCATCATGTTTAATTTTGGAGACCAAGTTATTTTCAAGATGGATTTATCAATATTGAATCTGTCAAAGCTAATCCTTTTCAAATATGGTGGACCACGGCTCCAGAATCTTAAACTGGCCAGAAAATAGCTGGAAACAATATTAAACTGATTCATCTTATTTCCTCAGAGTCAGCTTTATCTCTGGATGATGCCAGGAAAAGAGAGCTCTCTAGGTGTGGTCTTAACTATTACCAATCCCTGAGAGCTGCAGAATAGGGTCAGCAGGATGGAAAATTAGAGCAGAGTTGGGCAAAGTTTCAGTTCAGGCTTATAAATCACAACCCATATGGAAATACCCTCCATAACATCATTAAGTATTCTACAAAAACACGACTGATGGGGGTGGAGCCAAGATGGCAGAATAGAAGGACAGACCTGCTCTAGCTCTACCCCCATAGCCCATAAATTACCTGTAAAAAAATGACTCTAATATCCTCTGAATATTTAATAAATGTCTGCCTTAAAATAAAACTCCCCAAGCATACACTTCAGTGAACTGTGTCACATTCGTCCATGGGTCAGATACTTCTAGTATTTCTGTGGTGATCCAGTGTTTATTCCACAACCTCAGTATCTTTAGTCCCAATGTCCTACAGTCCCAATTCTACATACAGGCTAAATGCCACTATCTTTAACCTTTGTAAACCAGGCTCCACAGCTGGAAGGAGCCATAAAAATCATTCCAGGCAATGCCACCATTTTGCACATGAAGGGAAGCACAAGATGAAACAATAAGCAGGCAAACTTAGGATTCAAAATGAGGTTTTCTAAGGCATACGATTTCCTAAATCCAGCCTAGAGTTTAACAGAGCAACAATTTTTAAAAATCGTTTTCATGAGCCTCTATAGTTGAAAAAAATAAGCAATCAAGTGTGGTCAACGTTGGTTATGGGCTTCTCTGTATTTAGCTATTCAACAATAAAAACCTTGGTTTGATGAAAGAAATATTCTCTCTTTTCTCCCTTTCTTGATGACACTTCTTTAAAAAAATGGGAATACTGGGGGAGGACCCAAGATGGTGGAGTAGAAAGATTCACATATGCTAGCTCCGAACCCACAGCCCATGGGATTTCCTGTAAAAAGAACTCCCAACAAATTCTGGAGGAGTGGAAACCGCACAGTAAAAGAGTGAAGGAGATTTGCGTTCCAGAGCCCCGAAAAACTGATCCCAAAGGTCCATCGCATACCAGACGGGAGAAGAGTTCAGCCCTTCCCTGGCCGCGCGGCACAGAGAGGAGCAGATCAGAGCAGGCTTCAGGGACGGATTCTCCAGCAGCCGCAAAGGTCCCTCCAGCCACAGGTGCTACAGGTGAGTGAGACTTCTGGACTGGCTGAGAGGGGAGTGGGGTGTCTCCATAACTCAGGCCCCCTCGGGAGGCAGCAGGTGGCCAGAGGCTCCCGGAGCAGGCAGGAGCTGGGGTCCATTACGGAAGATCTCTGCATAAACCCCCTGAGGGAACTGAGCCTGGGAAGCGGCCCTGCCCCTACCTGAGCACCAGAACTTAAGCTCACATTGAATAGCAGCTGGGCCCATTGCTGAAAGCCCTGAGGCTGGGGAGCAGCATTTGAATCTCAGACCCGAAGCATTAGCTGAGCAGATCTGGGAAGGGGTGGAGAGGAATCTCAGAAGTCAAGCAACTATCTGGGAAAATGCCCATAAAAGGGAAAAAAAAATAAGACCATAGAAGGTTACTTTCTTGGTGACGAGATGGTGACCATTCCTTTCTGATGAGGAAGAACAATGCTTACCATCAGGTAAAGACATAGGAGTCAAGGCCTCTGTATCCCAAACATCTGAAATAGATATCCAATGGGCTCAGGCCATGGAAGAGCTCAAAAAGGATTTTGAAAATCAAGTTAGACAGGTGGAGGAAAAACTGGGAAGAGAAATGAGAGAGATGCAAGAAAAGTACGAAAAGCGGGTCAACACCTTGCTAAAGGAGACCCAAAAAAATGCTGAAGAAAATAACACCTTGAAAAATAGGCTAACTCAATTGGCAAAAGAGGTACAAAAAGCCAATGAGGGGAAGAATG